>CAUDMG010001514.1:3900000-3987500 GCA_958450375.1 Homarus gammarus
CAGGAGGCCGACTGGCCCATACAGGACAGATCCCTTTCACACCCATCCCAGCACTTCCATGTGCCTATCCAACTTCGTCTTGAAGCTCCCTAGCGTCCCCGATCCTACTATAGCACTCGGTAGCCTATTCCACATATCCACAACTCTATTACCAAACCAGTGCTTGCCTATATCCTTTCTGAATCGGAATTTATCTAATTTAAAGCCATTTGTTCTAGTTATTTCGTTATTACTGAGCTTCAGAACATCTTCCATTTTACCCTTGTTAATCCCACTCACCCACTTGTACACCTCTATTATATCTCCCCTAACTCTACGCCTCTCTAATGAATGTAAGCCTAAGCTTTTCAGTCTTTCTTCATATGGAAGGTTTCTAATATTATGGATCATTTTTGTCATTCTTCTTTGTACTCTCTCCAAAGAATCTATGTCCATTCTATAATAAGGACACCAGAACTGAACCGCATAATCCATGTGTGGCCTCACTAATGCTAGGTAAAGTTTCAAGATAACGTCAGCAGTTCTGTTACTCACAGACCTAGATATGAACCCAAGAATCCTGTTTGCCTTGTTGCGAACGCTAATACATTGTTTTCTAGGTTTCAAGTCGTTGCTAACAAATACACCTAGATCTTTTTCACAAACTGAGTTTTCTATTTCCGTGTTACCTAGTTTATACTTAACGTTTGTATTCGTCTTCCCTATCTGTAGTATCTTGCATTTATCAGTATTAAAATTCATTTGCCAGTCTACTGACCACTCATGTAAGGTATCTAGATCTCTTTGAAGGCGTTCAAAGTCACTGTCTGAATTTATCACTCTCCCCATTTTGGTATCATCTGCAAATTTACTAATCCTACTAGTTATGCCTAAATCAAGATCATTAATGAATATTACAAACAGCAGAGGGCCTAATACAGATCCCTGGGGAACTCCGCTTTTGACCGCACCCCAGTCTGACTTTAATCCATTTATGCTGACTCTTTGTTTCCTACCAGTTAACCATGACCTAATCCATTTTAATAATGATCCACCTATTCCATGTGCTTCTACCTTCCTTATCAATCTCTCATGACGGACTCTATCGAATGCTTTACTGAAATCTAAATAAATTATATCATATGACTTATCATTATCTACCGCTTCATATACTTCTGAGAAAAAGCTAAGCAAATTTGTGAGACAAGAACGTCCCTGGGTGAACCCGTGCTGAGAAGAATGAATTAAGTTGAATGTTTCAAGGTGGCTTCTGATTTTTGTAGCAATAATTGACTCTAGCAACTTGCCTATGATTGACGTGAGACTAATGGGACGGTAATTTGATGCAATTGATTTATCACCCTTTTTGAAAATCGGAACTACATTTGCAAGTTTCCAAGCTTCTGGCACTAGGCCCGATTCTAATGACTTATTAAATAAAACTGCTAGTGGATTACTCAACTCATCTCTACATTCTTTTAATATTCTAGCATATACCTCGTCTGGACCAGGCGATTTATGAGGCTTCAGTTTGTTAATTACTTTAAGCACATCGTTACTAGTAATATTGATATTCATCAACATATTTTCTATACTGTCGTTATATACCTTATGAACTTCTGGAAACTGTGCTAGGTTTTCATTTGTGAATACGGACCGAAAATGACTATTTAACGTACTACACATTTCTAACTCATCATCAGTCATTTCTCCTGTCGTAGTTTTAAGGGGACCTATTGTATCTCTAACCTTGAGAGAGAGTGTGTCAAAGGAGTAATTTTAATCTTGAAAATAATACCTATTACCACATAAAGCTCCTTTCTCCTTGAAATATACCTCATTAAGCTCCCTTCTCCCTGAAATATCTATTATAAGTCTCTTTCCTGCCTGGCCCCGTCACCTTTGAGGTTTCTACCTGACGGAGTGGAGGCAGGAGACGTGGCACTCTCTTTAAGGTGTTAGTGCCTCCTACTCTCTCACCTGTAGTGTCTCCTACTCTCTCACCTGTAGTGCCTCCTACTCTCTCACCTGTAGTGCCTCCTACTCTCTCACCTGTAGTGTCTCCTACTCTCTCACCTGTAGTGCCTCCTACTCTCTCACCTGTAGTGTCTCCTACTCTCTCACCTGTAGTGTCTCCTACTCTCTCACCTGTAGTGCCTCCTACTCTCTCACCTGTAGTGCCTCCTACTCTCTCACCTGTAGTGCCTCCTACTCTCTCACCTGTAGTGCCTCCTACGCTCACCTGTCTTTGGAGTTTTTTACGACCATGAGGTAAACTTTTTAAACCTGGGTGTTCCTTGACGCCCCAATAAACAGCAAGGGCCATACCTAACGGCCACACATATCCAAGGGCCACACATACCCAGGGGCCACACATACCCGAGGGCTATACATACCCAGGGGAAACACATACCCAGGGGTCACACATACCCAGAGGGCCACAGACTTCTTTGGGTTACATATACCTAAGGGCCACACATACCCAGGGGGCCACACATACCTTAGGGCCACACACACACACCTTGTGGCACAGCTGACTCTTTTCATAGCCACTGTGGAAAATGTCGTAAACATCTTTCAATATTTCCCAATCTCATCAGGTTTTTCTTATTTCCATTTCCCGGTGAAGTTAAGCTTGTGTATGAAAGGGAATAAAATACACTACAGTTATTAAGTCTCGTCAGCTTTTTTTAACCCAAGCTTTCTATTTTCATTATGTCACGTCATATTTATTTTACTTAATACATACTAAGCTTATGGTTTAATATAATGATATATACTTTTAAGGTTCCGGCAGCTTTAAAACTCTCAATCTTGATATTTTTATTAATCATGAAATCTTAAGCTTTTTTTATATACAAGAAATATTAAATTCATGGCATAAAAAAAGAGAGAAAAGTAGTAGGCTTTTGTTCACGACCTGACCTCTTCTTTTTTTGTTAAACTCATAAACTTTTCTATTTTTGCCTGAGTTAAGGCGCTGTCAGTGGGGCTCTGTAGGACGCTAAGGACCTACCTGACGGAGGTAAACACGCCAGCATCAACCTGAGGCGGAGTTGACAGAGTCCTGAAGGATACCTACACTCCACGCCCTCTCGTCTCTCTCACCACTTTCATCATCTTTGTGTTTTTCTGGAGGGCAGTGAAAATGACTCTCTCACTCTCTCACTCTCTCATTCACTCACTCTACTGTATCTATAACTCACTCACTCGCTCCTCACTACCCTCTAACTCTCTCACTTACTCAACTCAGTCCACACACACACACACACACACACACACACACACACTCGGTCTTTAATTAATAAGATAGTGAGAGTGGGCGTTCAAGCTGACAATATATTCCTCAGGTTAATTAACAAACAGGTGCAGGTGAAAACAGTGTACACAGACAGGTATGTGTACCGTGTTTCATCCAGACGCGTTTATAAAAAGAAAGTGCGACTCTTTCCTAGGTGTTGGCGCAGGACCTTAGCTGACAGAGAGGTACCACCACTAACGCTGCCACCACCACTATTGCCACCACCATAATTATCACTATCACTACCGCTGCTACCATCACCACTATCGCCACCACCACCACCACCATCTCCACCACTATCACCACCACTACCACTATCACCGTCACCACCACAAAGGACTGCTAGAGGGAAGCGTCCAGTACAATTTGTGGAGAAGACGAGTAAAAGAAGAGAAATGACCCCCAGCAGTGTGTGGTGTGTGGGTGTACCAAGAGAACCCCCAGAGAACTACCCCCTTAGAACAACCCCCAGAGAACTACCCCCTTAGAACAACCCCCTTAGAACACCCCCCTGAGAACAACCCCCACACAACAACCCCCAGAGAACAACTCCCAGAGAACAACCCCTGAGAACAACCCCCACAGAATACCCCCCTGAGAACAACCCCCACACAACAACTCCCTGAGAACAACTCCCAGAGAACAACCCCTGAGAACAACCCCCACAGAATACCCCCCTGAGAACAACCCCCACACAACAACTCCCTGAGAACAACTCCCAGAGAACAACCCCTGAGAACAACCCCCACAGAATACCCCCCTGAGAACAACCCCCACACAACAACCCCCTGAGAACAACCCCATGAAAATACCCCCCGAGAATAAATTGTCAAGATACTGAAGACAATGATTAACTTTATGCTGTTTTAACCCTTTGAGGACGACGGCAAAACATTAAGGCCATTTAAACACTTTCTAGGATCAAGTTTTAATCCTCCTCCTTAAAGAGTTAAACCAAAACTAAACCTTACTCTTGTTTTATTGGACAGAAAATGGTAGGAACAAAAGCCATGAAATAAGGACTACTTACTGCCCGTGACCTTTGACCCAGGGAGGTGAGTCTTGACCCATAAGAGTTACGTGACATATTACTACAGGTGACAGGTAAGAAGTGAGGTGATCAGAGAGACAATGTAATCAACAAAATCCACTTGATTACTCTTACACTGACCAATTACTGACCATAAGTCTTACTCGAGATCTTAATTGGTGGTCACATTTCTCCCTGACATACAAGATTTGTCCATGATTACAACACTTTCTCTCCAGATCTTTCCCTCCTTGTCTCCCTCCCTCCAGTCTCCCTCCCTCCAGTCTCCCTCCCTCCAGCCATCCTCCCTCTAGCCTCCCTCTTCTCCCCACCATCCTATCTACCCATGGTTCACCTGACCTAACCTAACCTGACATGACCTACTTCTGCTGCTGGAAAATATAAAAAACACACATACGTACACATATTCAAAGTCGTCCCTGTCATTCTCACACTGACCAGCCATAAAGGAATCCATTTAATTACGTTTTTAATAGTTAGAGAATCAACTAGACATGAGGGTCGTGGAAAATAGATTACATTAATTTCTTTTATTAGTTTTTTTTTTAAGTTTAACGAAAAATTAGTAAGGTAAGTTGGATGATTATGAAGTATATATAGATGCGGTTTTTAGATGAAGTTATTATTATTACTATTATTATTATTATTACTAAGATGGGGCCGGAATCTTCAGGTGAGATAAACAGGTAGGACAAATCTTCAGGTGATCCCTTAATTAACTCACTCAGTCGTAACACATGAGTGACGACTTGTGTGGAGTATAGTGAAGGTGAGGATGGTGACTTAATGGTGAATCACAATCAAGTAACTAGCCTGGTGACTCTTATGTTCTTATGTTCTTCTTCTGTTTTACCCGTCTCTCCTATTTCTTTCCTCCTATCCTTTTCCTCCTCGTCCTCCTCTTCTTTGCCCCTCTCCTCTCCTCCTATCCTCTTTCCCTTCACTTCCTCGTCCTCCTATTCCTCCTCTCCTCTTCATCTTACCTCCCTTTCTCCTCTTCCTCTTCTTCTTCTTCATTCTCCTCCTCCTCCTCCTCCTCCCATCCTCTTCTCTTCCACCCCGTCCCCCTCTCCTCTCCTCCCCCCCTGTCTACACCTCGCTGGGCCTTTGAGTTAGTGTGTACCCCAACATAAAAGTTCCACAGATAAATAAACACAATATTGAGAGCAAATAACCCGACACGAGACACGAGGTTGGCGGTCTATTGAGAGAGAGAAAAATATTGACTTTTTTAAAAATATTCTCTGAGGAAATTTTTTTTTTAAGGAAGGCTCATATGAGACAGACAGACAGACAGACAGACAGACATATATCCTGGACCTTAACATTGTGTGGTTATGGCCGACTTTTAACCTTTGTAAAACAGGTGATAGCATGTTAGGGTCTTCAGCCAAGCACACCTGTATAACCGTCCACCTTACATGGTTTAAATAGGCCACAACACCTGCTGAAAATAAACGTGTGTGTGTGTGTGTGTGTGTGTGTGTGCGTCCATGTGTCCGTCCCAAAAGCTGTCTAACATATAAACGATTCTTTTTGCGTGTGTGTGTGGGGGGGGGGGGGGGGGGGGGGGAGTGGAGTTTAACCTTTGACCTCATGAAATGTTTAAAAAGGTCAAAGTGAAGTCGTAGCTATAAAAAGGTGTCGTTCAGGTGTATAAATAATTAGATACCTGTCTGGGATGTTGACGATTAATTGGTCTCTAAACTGCAGGTGTAATGATGAATTGCTATTTGTTTGTAAAGAAAGAAAGAAAGAAAGAAAGAAAGAAAGAAAGAAAGAAAGAAAGAAAGAAAAAGAAAGAAAGAAGGAGACACAATATGGAAAGAAGGGAGAAGACCAAAAAAAAACAAGAGGAAAAAAGAAGAAAGAAGGAAAGAAGAAACAGAAGGGGAAAGAAGATGAAGAAGAATGAAAACAGAAAGAACAAAATCAAAAGGAAACGAAAGAAAGAAAAGGGAAATAATTGTCTTTCTCTTTCTCGAACAACAAATGTGGTCCTGGAGTTGACCTTCAGTATATACAGCCACTTACGGTACACACCTGCTCCTACCACACACCTGCTGATCTACACACCTGCTGATCTACACACCTGCTATTGCCACACACCTGCTGATCTACACACCTGCAATTGCCACACACCTGTTGATCTACATACCTGCAATTGCCACACACCTGTTGATCTACACATCTGCTCCTGCCACACACCTGCTGACACGATACATACGGAAGCTTATAGATAGCAAATTCTACCCCATGAGAACGTGATAAGGCCAGAGGTGATGGGTGAGGGGAAAGGGAAGGGAAGATGGGGGAGGGGGGATGGGGTGGTGATGGGGGAGGGTGGAAGGGAAGGGAAGATGGGGTTGGTGATGGGGGATGGGGGATGGGGTGGTGATGGGGGAGGGTGGAAGGGGATGGTGATGGGGGAGGGGGGATGGAGGTGGTGATGGGGAAGGAGGATGGGGGAGGGAATGGGAGGAACTGCAGCACCGTCACCACCACCTCGGGGCAGGCTGAGTAAGTCACCCAACACCGGATATTACAAACCCTGGAGCCTCGATGGAACCTTGACTCAATAATTCTGAGCTCACCAGATGGGCTCACTAAAAGCCTTCCAATATTTACCTGAACGTTTTATTTATTTTTATTATCTACAGTTTGTTTATTTTTTTTTCATCATATTTTTGTTATTTTAGTTATTTTATGAACTGTTATTGTATTTTGTTATCTTTTGTTTGGTTATTATTTATTTTTTCTTTCGTGAGGTTACAGCAAAAACTGACGTCATTTTATCTGAGCTCCTGAGAAAAGAAAAATCCGGTTTTTCAATTTCGTGTTAAAAAAAAAAAATGGTGGACAATCAATTTCCTTAAAAAAACAAAACTGTTTTATTTAATATCCATAAAAAATTAATGGTTATCTAATTCCAAGCCATTTAAAAACTGCTGTTCAATTTCAGCCTCTATAAAAACAGTTGGCCATTTACATTCAACCTCTCTAAAAAAACATGGACAGTTTACCCCTGACAGCAGTGGTATGTATGTATGTATGTATGTATGTATGTATGTATGTATGTATGTCAGGCTCCTCCCCTCTCATCTTCCAGTTGTCGTTCCAACCAATTTGACTTAAAACAGACGCATTTAACTACAGATAAACATATATATACTGTAGATGATATGTGTGTGTGTGTGTGTTATAGGTGGGGGGGAGTGGGGGAGGGGAAGGAGGGGGAGGAGAAGGGGGGTGAAGGAGGGGGAGGAGGGGGTGTAGGAGTAGGAAGAGGAGGAGGAGGAGGAGGAGGTTGATTTTATCTCGGTGGATAATATCACCCATCCTAACCACCACTACCCCTTACCCTACCGTCTATCCTTCATCCTAACCTCTCATCCTACCCCCTCGTCCCTCATCCTCCCCCCACCCCTCATCCTACCTGCAGGACTCTTAGGCTCAACCCCGTGGAGAGAGAGAGAGAGAGAGAGAGAGAGAGAGATAACGCATACCATTTGACAGGAAGGATCTAGAGAGAGGGGAAGAGGCGTGAAACAATGAAAGGGGGAAGAGAGAAAAAATGTAATAAACCGTAGGAAAGGGAGACGAGAATAAAGACAGAAATAAAAATAGAGAAACGAAAGAAGGAATAGGGAGGGAAAATGACGAATAAATAGAAGGAATAAGAAAAAAACAATGATAAACTAAGAGAAGGAGGAAGAGAACACGATAAATAAGGTTAGAGAGGAAGTAATAACAGAGGAAGTAATAAAATACAGATTAAGAAAGTGTTGGGAAAGAAAGACACGAATAAAGATAGGAGTTAGTTAAGAGAGCCAGAGAATAAAGAATCGCTGAGGCAGAAGAGATTCGAACCCGGCATATCAAAGGTCGAGGCTGAGATACGCATTCCACCCAGCCAAGATTTATGGGAGGGAGAGAGGGAGGGAGGGAGGGAGAGAGAGAGGGAAGACAGAGGAGAGGAAGAGAAGAGAGGAAAAGAGGATAGGGAAGGAGAGAGGAGGAGGAGAGAAGAGGGGAAAGGAGAAGAGGGGGAGAGAAGAGGAGAAAAGAGTAGAGAAATAGAGGAAAAGGAGAGAGAAGAAGTAGAAAAGAGAGAAGAGGGTGAGCGGAGAGGAATAAGAAGAAGAAAGAAGAAGAAGGGAAGGAAGGAATTAAGAGAATAGCAAAATGAAAGAGAAAATAAATTAGGGAATTAGAAAAAACAATAGGACAAAAAGAAGTAAATTTAACGAAAAATAGACGCAGAGAGAGAGAGAGAGAGAGAGAGAGAGAGAGAGAGAGAGAGAGAGAGAGAGAGAGAGAGAGAGAGAGAGAGATTAAACATTTCAAAATGAACAAACAAACATTACGAAATATAAAATCTAAACACACACACACACACACACACACTTGAATACGGCACTGTACACTGCCTCAAAGCTTTCATTTCATTCACTCTTTTATTTCACGACGACGACAAAATAGAAAATAATTATTGTAGATGATTAAACTGTCGGAATTCAGGAGAGAAATAACGTGTGTGACTGTGTGTGTGTGTGTGTTTGTGTGTGTGTGTGTGTGTGTGTGTGTGTGTGTGTGTGTGTGTGGACACTCAATTAAAACGAATAATTAGAAGTACAGCAACAGCCGCTGTTAACGCTGATCATCTCTGCTGTTCAGGTGCAGCAGCATCAAAGGCACAGCAGTTTACACACACACACACACACACACACACACACACACACATGGGGAAGCATGAAGGGGAGGGGTAGAGGGGAGGAGAAGGGGTGAAGGGTAGAGGGGAGGGGGTGAAGGGTAGAGGGGAGGGGGTGAAGGGTAGAGGGGAGGGGGTGAAGGGTAGAGGGGAGGGGGTGAAGGGTAGAGGGGAGGAAAGAGGGTGAGGGGGAAAGGGGTGAAGGGTAGAGGGGAGGGGGGTGAGAGAGAGAGAGAGAGAGTATTCACAGCACAACAGCATGGAACACAGCCCATCACAGCATCAAACACAGCCCATCACAGCATCAAACACAGCCCATCACAGCATCAAACACAGCCCATCACAGCATCAAACACAGCATCAAAATGGAGGGGAATCATGTAAGGTAGAAACTGCTTCACTTTTTATCTCTAATTCGGAAAACATTACCTGATGAAACTCCGGCTGACTGGCGGGAGCAAAATTGAGTTAAGGTTTGAAGGGCGAGGTGTTGGAGAGCGAGTTGGAGGACGAGGTTGGAGGATGAGGTAGAAGTGCGAGTTGGAGGACGGTGTTGGAGGGCGAGTTGGAGGACGAGGTTGGAGGGCGAGTTTGGAGGACGAGGTTGGAGGATGAGGTTGGAGAATGAGGTAGAAGTGCGAGTTGGAGGACGGGGTTGGAGGGCGAGTTGGAGGACGGGGTTGGAGGGCGAGTTGGAGGACGAGGTTGGAGGGCGAGTTTGGAGGGCGAGGTTGGAGGATGAGGTAAAGTGCGAGTTGGAGGACGGGGTTGGAGGGCGAGTTTGGAGGGCGAGGTTGGAGGATGAGGTAGAAGTGCGAGTTGGAGGACGGGGTTGGAGGGCGAGGTTGGAGTGCGAGGTTGGAGGATGAGGTAGAAGTGCGAGTTGGAGGACGGGGTTGGAGGACGAGTTGGAGGACAAGGTAAGGAAAACCTCGATTTGATAACAGACACCAAGGAAGATAAAACTCACCAAAATATTCATTCCAAGACAACAATGGCGACCTGGAATCCATAACAACACCCTCAAGCTTGGTCAAAAACTCTCTCAGTCAGGTCAGGACAGGAGGGCATGAACAGGTTACATACAGGTAAGAAAATAAAAAAATAAATAAATGACGTATTACATCACAACAATAACATAACAATAACTCGGACATAAGACCCACACTAATACAATGTTATGACGTCACTAACATCATTATGACGTCACTTAACAGCCCCCGGGAACTATCAATTACAGTAACGTTGTCAGCTCGGCCCTGACGCCCATCACACGAGCGAGACAAAAAAAAAAAAAATACGCATCACAAAAACTAGAGGATGGTTGTCAGGCTGCCAGTGAACGCCCCTGCCACCATTACCACCAGTACCACCACTATCACCACCGCCCCTGCCACCATTACCACCACTATCACCACTATCACCACCGCCCCTGCCACCATTACCACCACTATCACCACTATCACCACCGCCCCTGCCACCATTACCACCAGTACCACCACTATCACCACCGCCACTACCACCATTACCACCACTATCACCACCGCCCCTGCCACCATTACCACCAGTACCACCACTATCACCACCGCCCCTGCCACCATTACCACCACTATCACCACCGCCCCTACCACCATTACCACCAGTACCACCACTATCACCACCGCCACTACCACCATTACCACCAGTACCACCACTATCACCACCGCCACTACCACCATTACCACCAGTACCACCACTATCACCACCGCCACTTCCACCATTACCACCAGTACCACCACCGCCACTACCACCACTATACCTCCGCTATTATGCCACCACTACCACCATGCCGTCGCTGCCACCACGTCACTACCACCACTATACCTCCGCTATTATGCCACCACTACCACCATGCCGTCGCTGCCACCACGTCACTACCACCACATTTTCGAGTAGGGGAAAGGTTGCTAGGGAGGATGAAGGGAGGGAGGGAGGATAGGGAGGGAGGGGGAATAGGATGGAGGGAGAATGGAGGGAGGGTAATTAAGGAGGATGGAGGGAGGGAGAAAGAGGATTACTGGGGAGAGGGAGGGGGAGGGAGTCATGAAGGAAGAATAACAAGGAAGCAGAGAGAGAGAGAGAGAGAGAGAGAGAGAGAGAGAGAGAGAGAGAGAGAGAGAGAGAGAGAGAGAGAGAGGTCGATAAAGCACACACAGTAGAAGGGGGAAAAGCGAATAAACGGTAAATAGCGGAAGAATAAGAATAAAATCCATACAAAGGAATAAAGAAAGATAACCAAAACATAAACAATAATAATGAATAAACAAGAAAAAAACAAAAATAAAGATGAAAGTAAATGATATAATGACGTCACTAATCCTGTGTTTACAAATGACACACACACACACACACACACACACACACACACACACACACGCACACACAGATAATTAACCTCTAATTACCATAATAAGGTACAATTATCAGGTAATCTCCAGCAGTCAAACTTGGTCACTAGGGACATTAGAAACGATGTATAATCCCCAAGATCATGTGTAATGTATAGCGGCTTTACTCACCACCACCATCACTCACCTAGACATACATACATACATACATACATACATACATACATACATTACATACATATATACATACATACATACAATAGCACATCTATATAAACGTATATATCATACCAAATGTTATAGGTTTACAGGCTGTTAGTTAGAGGGTGGCTGCTAGTTACAGGTTGCAGGTTACAGGCTGTTAGTCAGAAAGTGGCTGCTAGTTAGAGGTTGTAGGTTATTCGTTTGTCAGAGGGTGGCAGGTAGTTACAGGCTGTAGGCTGTTATTTATTCAGAAGGTGGCCGCTTGTTACAGGCTGCAGGTTACAGGTTGTTAGTTAGTCAGAGGGTGGCCGCCATCCTTACAGGTCTTCCCCTTTACCACCGTCACCAGGCGTTGCTGTTTCTGCTCGATACCAATAATGTCTTGTGGTCCAGCTGATGGGGAGGGGGAGGAAGGGGAAGGGGGGAGGGGGATGGTCTTACGTCATCTAGTCCCCTTCCCCTTACCTCCAACCCCTTCCCCCTCACTTTCAACCCCTTCCTTCCTCGCTTCCCCTTCACCTTCAACCCCTTCCCCTCACCTCCAACCCCCCCTTCCTTCCTTTCATCTCCTCCTCTTCCCTTAACTTTTCCTTTCTCCTCTCATTCATCCCTTCACCCTCCTCTTATTCCTCTCTCTCTAATCTCCATCTCATCTCCTTCCCTTCACCCCTTACTCCCTCTTCCACCTCAATCCACAAGCTTCTTCCTCTTCCATATTTATAACTCTCCTCTCCCTTTCCCTTCTCTTTCCCTTCAATTCCCACTATCCTGTTTGCCTAGATGCCGAATACCTACACCAACACACCCACGAACCCACACGCCCACACCTGTACACCCACACCCATTAACACCCCCCCCACGTCCACCCATCCACCCTTTCCCCTATACACTTGGCAAAGGAGTGTATTATCACCACGCCCCTTTCCTACCACGCAGAAGGTGATTGGCTGGGACCAACAGATGCTCTCGTGTGATTGGAGGATCTCATGACCAATAGAGAACGTGAACTCGAAAGAGAATCTATCTCAGGAAATGTAAAAAAAAATAATAATAATAATTTCACTGAATATAGAAATTTGGTTTAGTCACTGGACACAAAATTAATTTAACTGAACGTAAAAACACAAAAAAAATTATTTATTCCACTAAAACACAAGGAAAACGGCGGGACTCTCATTTAACATTCAGAAAAAACGAAGATTTCAGATTTTTTTATTCATGGTAAACTCAGTTAAATTCCAAAAGCAATTTCAGCCATTAGGAATTTTATGGAGATATTGAGTAAAGTGTCACGTGATTGTCTTCTGTAAACGGTAAGCTAACGGGAGAGTAATGGTGGGAAGACTGATAGCTAACAGGAGGACGACTGATGACTAACAGGAGATACTAACAGGTGAAACAGTAAAGGTCAGGTCAGGCTAGGTTAGGTTAGGTCAGGTTATACAGCAACATGGTTAAAAAAAATTGTCACCTTTTTTCACAAATATCCAAAGTTTTTCAATAGTTTGTATGAAAAAAATCCAGAAACTAATGAATAAAACACACACACACACACACACACACGTACATAGGTAGCAGGTAGCAACCAAACAGGGAGGTACTACCGCCTGGGAAGATATTGGAAGCATAATGTGTTGTCTAATGGTAGACCCTGCTGCCATATGGCATCACGAAAATTGTGACCAAGTCCCAGGTTGTTGATCTGACTTTCTGCCTCATTTACACACTATTGCAGGGTCTCAATTGTTTCTTTTACTTGGAAAACACAACATACATAATGTGTATCGTTTCTCACTCTTGATTTATTTTTTTCGTTTTTGTATTTATTTATTATTATTATTATTATTATTATTATTATTATTATTACTATTATTTTATTTTTATTTATTTGCTATTAATTTTATTAATTGTTGTAATGATAATAATAATAATACAAATTATTTATTATTATTATTATTATTATTATATTTTCGCCCCACAGGCCTTGATGTGGGTCAGTGACCTGTGCCCGGGTGGGCTAATCCCCGTACACACATACGTACACACACGCACGTATACACACACACACATACGTACACACACACACACACACACACACACGTCCAAACACGGTGAAAAATACAAAACTTTATTTATTTTGTCACCGCCAACCTCTCACCGAGTGTCGTCTGTTTCCCCTCTGTTGTATTTATTTTATACACGTCAAGTATTTCAGTTTTTTCCTGTGATGACATTTTTCCCTGATGTTTTACCTTCTTGGTGTTGTATTACTGTCTTTAAACCCTTCAAAAGGTAATGTATTTTCCTGTATTTAAACCCTTCAGATGGTAATGTATTTTTCCTGTATTTAACCCCATCATGTAATAAATTCCTCTATATTCAATTAACTATAAAGCACTAAGTAAAACTAATCCATATCTGTATCATATCACAATAAACACCTGTTACAGAAGTTGTAGAATGAACACTACATAAACTGAATACTGTAGACTAAACAAGTGTTCTTAGGCGAATTAACACACCTGGACTGTATAATTAACTCTAAATAAACTATGTAATTGAGACAGTTCAATTTTTCGTTATTTTGTTGTTGTTAGACCTTCGTTGTTGATGCATAGTAACAAAATAACAATAACCTACTTTAATTTATATTAAAACTCGTAAATATTTGTTACCTTCACTTATATTAATTAATTCTCTAATACTTTTTTCAGTCGTCTTCCTCTAACTAATATATAACAAACCATTTTATATATTTCAACTAAACCTCATTATTATATCATTAAAAACAAAACAAAAACAAATCGTATCTTATAGAGAATAATATAAACTCAACAATCACAATAGATGAAAGAAACCCCCAATCGCCTTCTTTCAGCCTCTAAGTAAACGATCCAATACGAGAGAGAGAATAAACGAGACAAAAGAGCATCGAGTGGGCAGCATCCGGCTCAGCTTAGAGGATCACGCTAGCTGTGCATTACTCGACGGAGGGAGAGAGGTGACGCTGACCAACTACCGCTCTTACTACTAGTAGGACTTAAGAGTGGGTTTTAACTGCCTCCTGCCTTGCCTCTGTGTTTTCCCCCTCGAGGCCCAGCGGTGGAAGGAGTGGGAAGAGTGGGAAGGGGAGTGGGTGGCGGAGGACGTTGTGGGTGATGGGGAAGGAGTGTGGGTGATGGGAAGGGGAGTGGGTGGCGGAGGACGTTGTGGGTGATGGGGAAGGAGTGGGAAGAGTGGGAAGGGGAGTGGGTGGCGGAGGACGTTGTGGGTGATGGGGAAGGAGTGTGGGTGATGGGGGGAAGGAATCGAGGTGAAGAGGAGTGGGCAAAGAAGAAAGGGGGGGAGAATAAGAGAAGTGGGGAGACTAAAAGGAGATATGGGGAGAATGATGACCAAGAGAGATTAATTATCTTCCTTAACTGTGGCTTAATGACTACATAACTTCACCCCATTAACTCAAGATAAACAGTTCGTAGTTAAAACCAGAAAATACTTATAAAGTCGAAATAAAAAGAACTAAAGCGATAAAGAATAAAAATAGAAGAAACTACGACTAAAAACGTCAAGAAGATAATGCGAAAGAAAATCTGAATAAATGAGACATAAAAATCGACAATAAAGATGAAAGACTAAGATTATACGTAATTATCAGAGTAACGCAACACAACTTATCATTAATTACGGCTTACAGTATTTATATATTTAACTACGTTTCTCATTGTCTATATATACTAACAAAAACAGACTTCCTGCTTGCCTATATTATCACTAACTACGTCTAACCACCACTAACTACGTCTACCACCACTAACTACGTCTACCACCACTAACTACGTCTAACACCGCTAACTACGTCACCACTAACTACGTCTACCACCACTAACTACGTCTAACACCACTAACTACGTCTACCACCACTAACTACGTCTACCACCACTAACTACGTCTAACCATCACTAACTACGTCTAACCATCACTAACTACGTCTAACCACCACTAACTACGTCTACCACCACTAACTACGTCTAACCATCACTAACTACGTCTAACCACCACTAACTACGTCTAACCATCACTAACTACGTCTACCACCACTAACTACGTCTAACCACCACTAACTACGTCTAACCATCACTAACTACGTCTAACCATCACTGACTACGTCTACCACCACTAACTACGTCTAACCACCACTAACTACGTCTAACCACCACTAACTACGTCTACCATCACTAACTACGTCTAACCATCACTAACTACGTCTAACCACCACTAACTACGTCTAACCACCAGGTGACAAGAGAAGCGAACGACAAGTAGGAGTGAGAGTGGAGGGGGAAGGAGAGTGAGGGGGAAGGAGAGTGAGGGGGAAAGAGAAGGGGGGAAAGAGAGTGGGGGAGAGCTCTGAGCTGAGTGGTTGTTGATGTGGAGAGGTGAGGGAGAGGTGAGAGGGGGGGTGAGGGAAACAAAGGAGAGTGGAGAGAGTATGAGAGAGAGAGAGAGAGAGAGAGAGAGAGATAAATTAAAGCAAGTTGGTTGTACTGTATGTCAGGCAGGTGGTGGGTAGGTCACGATCCTCACTCACTCAATACACGCCTCGGTTCACACGCCCGGTTCACACGCCCGGTTCACACGCCCGGTTCATACGCCTTGTACACTGGAGAGCTAGCTACATCCACTTCCTCGAACCTCCATCAACCTCACTACTTCAACCTCACCAGAGTCGACCTCAAGGATTTAATATTGACCTCGTTCTCGTAGACCTCAATTTTTCTTTCGGTCTCGTAGTGGTCGACCTCAAGGGGTTCAGGTAACCTCGATGAAGTCAACCTCGATGAAGTCAACCTCGATGAAGTCAACCTTGATGAAGTCAACCTCGATGAAGTCAACCTCAATGTTAATCTCTTGACCTCGACGTAAGATTTAATGATTCGAACAACATCTTGACTTCGACCTCTTCATCGTCGACCTCAGCCTTAGATCACTTCAACGACCTGTGAGTTTCAATGACCTGTGACTCAACGACCAGAGACTCAACGACCTGTGACTCAACGACCAGAGACTCAACGACCTGTGACTCAACGATCAGAGACTCAACGATCAGAGATTCAACGACCAGAAACTCAACGACCAGAGACTCAACGACCTGTGACTCAACGATCAGAGATTCAACAACCAGAAACTCAACGACAAGAGACTCAACGACCTGTGACTCAACGACCAGTGACTCGACGACCAGTGATACAACGACGACAAAAGAGGTTATAAAAACGAAAATAAACAACTAAGTGACTTTACTCTCCAACGATGGCGACGACTACTACTGAAGTCTTTAAGCTGAACGACACCACCGAGATATTCTAACGACTTTTAACGACTTTTAACGACTTAAATTACCCTAACGACTTCCTACAACAACAACAACAACAACATCTCTTTAATACCTTCACAAACTACTATATAAATTGACGTTATTTATAATTCAAACAACATCAACTGTACCGACGAACCTTATGACCCAAACGGTTTTAACGACTTTCAACGACCCCCCAACAACACGGGTACGACCTCTTGAAAAATACTCTTGCATTTATATAACCCTTGAGGAAAAGCTCACCTGGCTGGCTCATTATCACGGCGGCCGGCAGGTAAACACACCTCGATGTATGACACAAAATGCAAAGGGGGTTAACTGGGGTGGTATACAGTGACGAATACAGTAGGTAGAATACAGTGATGAATACAGTGATTAATACAGTAGGTAGAATACAGTGAAGAATACAGTGATTAATACAGTAGGTAGAATACAGTGACGAATACAGTAGGTAGAATACAGTGATGAATACAGTGATTAATACAGTATGTAGAATACAATGAAGAATACAGTGATTAATACAGTAGGTAGAATTCAGTGATTAATACAGTAGGTAGAATACAATGATGAATACAGTAGGTAGAATACAGTGAAGAATACAGTGATTAATACAGTAGGTAGAATACAGTGATTAATACAGTAGGTAGAATACAGTGATGAATACAGTAGGTAGAATACAGTGATGAATACAGTGATTAATACAGTAGGTAGAATACAGTGATGAATACAGCGATGAATACAGTAGGTAGAATACAGTGATGAATACAGCGATGAATACAGTAGGTAGAATACAGTGATTAATACAGTAGGTAGGATACAGTGATAAATACAGCAGGTAGAATACAGTAGGTGAGACATGATGAAAATAAAAATACGTAAAATACAGTGAAGAATACAGGAGATAAGATACAATAAAATTTGAATATATAAGATTCATTACATAAATACAGAGACTTCTACATGACAAAATACAGCAGAAACAATAATGGGAACAATGAAAGTTAAATACAGTTAAAGAGAGAAAGAGAGAGTAGAACACACACACACACACACACACACTCACACTCACACACACACACACACACAAAAGGTTAATCTTCGGCCTGGCAGATACTAACACCCGGCCAGTCACGCCGTAAATCAGGTGGTGTTGGTAATGGCAATGATCATTTGTCCCAGTCCTAACCAGATGCTTTATCCCGTGAGAGAGAGAGAGAGAGAGAGAGAGAGAGAGAGAGAGAGAGAGAGAGAGAGAGAGAGACTGTCTGTAACTAGTACTAATTCATTATTTATTTCTTTAATTTCCTTCAGTATCTCTTTCTTTCTCTCTCAATGAAGGAATGGGATCTGTCTCTCTGTCTGTCTGTCTGTCTGTCTGTCTGCCTCTATCTGTCTGTCTGTCTGTCTGTCTGTTTCTGTCAACCTGTCCCCCAAAAAATTAATCTGAAGTTATATTACACAATGCTAAAGAATGTAAGGTGACCCTGACTTATGAAGGAAACGATAGACACACGAATAAAGAATAAGAAAAAAACGAAGAATAATGCGAGAGATAAAAATAGATAAAAGAGACAGAGAAAATGGTAATAGTAATTCAGAACAGGTGAGATACAGGTACATACTGGAAAGGTAATTACAGGTGTATTTCATAAGGTAGTCAATTCATAACATACGAATATAATTATGAATGATAAAAAAAATAATTATTCTTATCATACGGGGAAAGAAAGTGGTAAGGGGAGGAAAAGGGTAACGGGGAAGAAAATGTTAAGGGGGAAGAAAGTGGTATGGGAGAAAAAATGGTCGGTCCGGGGGAAGACAGTGATACAGGAAGCATCTCAAGAACTAATAATGTTGTTAAGTGAGAAAATCCCCCGATGAGAAATGAGTGTGTGGAAGACCGACTTTTGAGAAGATAATGAAGACAGGTTTGAGATACGCAAAGTTGCAGTCCTTTAGCCTTGTAGGAGAGACCGGAGTCCTATTGGAGGTGTAGGAGAGGCTTTGCACTGCGTCCTTGGCTTGTAGGAACAATTACATCCAGGTCCTATAGGAGGTGCAGGGTAGGTTTTACTGTGTCCTGTAGGATACGTTTACACGTTGAATCCTTGTTCTGTAGAAGCGGTTACACCCAGAGTCCAATGGGAATATTGTAGGATGGGCAACACGCTGAGTCAGAGAGGGGCTGTAGGACCGACCCCACGTTGAGTCCTGATGTAGGATTCAGGAAGGCAATCCCAAGATCGTCTACTCAGCGATGACAGGAAACCGCAAAGAAATAGGAGGCTGTTGACTGTGGCTGGCTGGCTGGCTGGCTGACAGGGAGCGCTGACACCACCGCTGACTCTCCCCGCTCCCCCCGCCTGATGCCATCGCGCTGACTCTCCCCGCTAGTGCTGTCACCTGATGGAGGAGGACCTCAGTGGGTGTTCCTCCCCCCTGGAGCTACTTTACTGGGCCAGTCTTAGTGGCAGCTGGGCCAGATAGAGTTCGTCAGCGGTCCATATATCGTGATGGACCGGTCCAGTGGATTCTAAAGAAGGAGCCTCTTCTTACGGGGCTTCTGCTGGTGATTCACACACGAGTGCTCCAGTGATCCCGGTCCCCAAATTTATGTCTTTGACGGATACAGATTACCTGGTGAACACGACACAAACACACTACCTGGCAACCACGACAAACACTACACGGCAAACACGACACAAACACACTACCTGGCAAACACGACACACACAACCTGGAAAACACGACACAAACACACTACCTGGCAAACACGACACAAACACACACAACCTGGCAAACACGACACACACAACCACGACACAGACGACGGTTCTTAGTCGTTGGGGTTATCCGCTTGTGTGGCCATGGACAGTTAACGAGGAGGTGATTGGATGATCGTGTGGGGGGGGGGGGTGGAGTGGAGGGGGTGAAGGGGGGTGTGGAGGGGGGGGCCGAGTCAGCAAGGAAGCCGCCAGCCAGGAGTCGTAACTTAATGTGTTTTTTTTTCTCATAGTACGAAAAGTCAATTCAAAGTCTCGACTCAATTTCAACGCCATTTTAGCTGTTAAACTTAAGTGTGTTAGTTAGAGTGAGTCTGTTAGATACGTTCTTTAGCTGTTAAAGTTAAGTGTCCGCTAACGTAACATTAATCCACTAACATGAAAAATAGTTTAAGTTACGACATCAGAACGTTATTTTTCCCCTTAGACCCTAACTAAACCTACGTCAATTTCCTCCCTTAAACCCTAAGATAAACCCAGACCAATTTCCCCTAAACCACTCAGGCCAGACGCTTTATTTACTCCACTTTCCATCAAAAATTAAACCAGTGGAGTATTTTATAGAGGACATATTTTATACCTCCACCACTATCTAGATCTATGGGGGGAGGGGGAGGGGGGGAGGAGGGGGAGGAGGGGAGAAGACCAGAGATGGGTGGGAGAGGGATGGGAAGAGGAGGAGAGATGGGTGAGAGGGAGGGGAAGAGGAGGAGAGATGGGTGAGAGGGAAGGGAAGAGGAGGGGAGATGGGTGTTAGGGGGGGGGGGAAGAAAAGGAGGAAAGAAGGGGTAAAAAAAAGGGAAAAAATCAATATATTCCCTCACCTTTACACCACTCGATATACCTCCTTCCCCACCACTTAAGTTACCAATAATCTTCCCCATTAACCATTAACCTCCCTTAATTATTACCACTATAAATCACCATTACCATTAAACAGTGACCACCCCCCTCTCCCTTTCTCCCCTTAGAACACTACACCCCTTACTCCCACCCCTGACTCTCCCCCTCACATCACAGCAGATAGCCCAACACAGCAGATAGCCCAACACAGCAGATAGCCCAACACAGCAGACACAGCCAAACACAGCAGACACAGCCCAATACAGCAGCGTGTACAGAAGCCATTGGGTCTACCTTCAATTAGCTCAAAACATTTCTGTCTTTTCATTACTCAATCAAATGTTCCCAAGACACGCCACTACCACTACCTCCTCCTCTTCCTCTCCTCTTCCCCACCTCTTTCTCTTCCCCACCTCTTTCTCTTCCTCCTCTTCCTCTTCTCTTCCTCTTCTCTTCCTCCGTTTCCCATGTCTTTCTCCCTTACACACGCCTTTCTCCAATCATTCATTCTCTTCTCTTCCTCTTTCTCTTCAACTTCCTTCCATTATTGTTTCTCCTCTGCTTATTTTCTCCCCCCCTTCCCTATTCTTTTCTCTTCCTATCTTTCTATCCTTTTCCTCTGCTCTTCTCTTATCATTCTCCTCAGCTCCTATCCTTTTCCTCATCACCTATCCTTCTCTCTTCCCCAATCCCTTATCTTCTCTCCTTATCCTCACCTCCTATCCTCCCCATCACCTCCTATCCTCCCATCACCTCCTACCCTCCCCATTTCCTCACCCAACGCCCTAAAAATTCTGGTAATCGCCCGCCTCTTGTTTATTTAGTTTAGTTATGCATGAAATAGGTTACATTTTCTTTGGACTCATTTAAGTTGTGTTTACATTACGTCTCTCTCCTGGGCCCTTAACCCAGCTTAAACCTCTTAATGTATATTCCTATAATTTGGGAGAGTGTATATATATACGTGTTGGTGTATATTATGTGTGTGTATATTGAGCATGACGTTTATATATATATTTTTTTTAATTTCTTTTTTTTATTTGAGGTAGTCTCTCTCTCTCTCTCTCTCTCTCTCTCTCTCTCTCTTAACCCCATAAACAAGGACCTACCAATCCCCACCCTTATTCACAAAGGTTCTTAAGACGAATATTCCTCATAACTCAAGACGCTAGAATACATTTATCTTGCCTCACTTATGATAAAACAATATATGTCCTTAAATTACATTGTCTTTAAAGGTGAAATATACTGACAAAGACAGACTGTGAAATATATTGTAATGATAAGAGACTTGGGTATATTACAGGGTGTTGGGTGAATTGTAACCTATCAATGATTAAGTAAATAATTATATAAATGGATTAACTAGTGGGTGAGTGAATTATTGGACAGGTGACCGGGTGAATTAATTAAATAGATACACAGGTGGATTATTGGGTATTGGAGGAATAAATTATTTAAAAAATGGCGTTTATTTAAGGGTGGCTTTAACGCTACCTTCCCCTAGTTACTCTTCCGAACACACTCTTCCACACCCTCCCACACACCCTTCCCACACACACCCTCCCACACACACACCCTCCCCCCACATACCCTTCCCACACAAACCCTCCCCACATACCCTCCCCACACACACCCTCCCCTACACCCACACCTTCCTCCCCAGGCTCCTTGATGACTACCGACCTGCCTCGTGATTGACAGACTAAATCAAATCTACAACTGTGTGGTGTTGTACAATATTCATAAGGTAAAGTGTTAATTAGCGCAGGTGAGACGCTACTCTCTCTCTCTCTCTCTCTCTCTCTCTCTCTCTCTCTCTCCCTATATATATATATACAGTATATGTAACTATTTACACGAATCAACGCCCTACTTTTAAAGAGCCAGTCCTATACGTCGTCTGAACCCTCGCCGCGCGCCCTGGTGTATGCTGAGGTTTCCAGTTAGGGGCGCCCCGTGGGGAGGGGAGAGTAACTATGTGTCAGGAAATAATGAACTAGCATGGACTAGCAAAGAAGGGGATGTATAGAGAGGAGGGGAGGGGAGGGGAGGGGAGGGGAGGGGAGGGGAGGGAAGGGGAGGGGAGGTGAGGTGAGGGGAGGTGTAGGGGTAGGGGAGGTGAGGGGTAGGGGAGGTGTAGGGGAGGAGAGGGGAGACAAAAGGGGGAAATATGGGGAGTAGAGGCGTGGGAAAGGATTGAGGAGAGAGGAAAGGAGAGGAGGGGGGGAGGGGTAGGATAGGGATGGGATGGAAGGGATAATTAAAGGAAGGAGTGAATGATGGAGAGAGTAGAAGAATGGAGGGAGGAGGCGGAGGTAGAGGAGGAAGGGGAAGATGGGAAGGAGAAGAAGGAGGTGGACCGGAAGGAAGGAAACAGAAGGGAGAGGAATAAAGAAAGAGGAGGAAGGCAACACGAACATGAAAGCAAGGTGACAGATAAAGTGGGAATGGAGATAGGATGAATAAAAGAAGAGTCAGACGGAATTACAAAAACCGAGAGAGAGAGAGAGAGAGAGAGAGAGAGAGAGAGAGAGAGAAATTAAACACAGCGATAAAACATTAATAAAGAACAATATCATTACCAAGTCATAAGAATAAAGAACGAAAAACAAATATGCTAAATTAAAAAAAAAATCGCCAAAATATATATACCAAAAAATCACACCAGTTCACATACGATAAAATTAATATCTTCCTTTCTTATCAAATCCATTTTTTTTCTTGTACGTGAGAGTCCAGAAAGCCTCAGAAGCCTCACATACGCCGACAGAAAGCCTCACATACGCCGACATAAAGCCTCACATACGCCGACAGAAAGCCTCACATACGCCGACAGAAAGCCTCACATACGCCGACAGAAAGCCTCACATACGCCGACATTTAATCAAACCTCATCTCTCTATATAAAGACAATCCTCCGTGCCCAATATTAAACCAGGCAGTATACGCCAGGGTTTAATCGACCTCTCTTGTCTCCCTCGTCAAAGTTTAATCGAGACTACATGTGTCAATAATGAACACGGGTCGCATGCCTCAACGGTGGGGGGGGTGAGGGACTGTTGGGGGCATGGGGGAGGTGGGGGAGAAGTGGGGTGAGGTGGGGGAGCAGTGGGGTGAGGTGGGGGATCGGTGGAGGTGGGAGGTAGGGGTAAGGGGGGAGGTGGGGGTGGGGGGAGGTGGGATGGGGGGGGGAGTGAGGGGGAGCCGGGTGAGGGGAGGATGTCCGTATTGAATTGTAATCCCGCATGAGGGAAGACCTGAGGGAGGGGAACACGACAGATCTCATCCCAGGCCATGAATCTGGATGCTGTGGCTCTGATCGCCATCGTAATCTGTCTGACGAGCTGAAGGGCGAGTGTGGAGGGGGCGAATGGGGGAGGGGGGCTAGATGGGGGATGGAGGAAGGGGTGTGGTGGTAGTGGTGAAGGGATGGAGGAAGGGGTGTGGTGGTAGTGGTGAAGTGATGGAGGAAGGGGTGTGGTGGTGTGGGAAGGGAAGAGAGAGATAAGAAAACAAGAATCGTGAATCTCGTGTGTGGGTGTGTGTGTGTGTGTGTGTGTGTAGGGTGAACGCGGGCGTGGTCGGAAGCTTTTTATCAAGAGAGTGAGTGAAGGATGGGGGGGGGGGGAGGAAGGAAGGGGGAGGAGTAGTGGTGGGGTAGAGTAATGCGGGGTGGTTGGGAGGGGCCAAGACAGAAAGGGGAAACGAAGGGGGAAGGGGAGGTTAGGGGGAGGTGAAGGGAAGTGAGGAGGGGAAGGGGGAGATGAGAGACTGGTGGAGAAGGAAGTGGGGAAGGGTAAAGATGAGGGAGTGGTGGGGAAAGAAAGAAGGAAGAGGAACAGGGAGACGTAGAGGCCAAGGACAAGAGGGTAAGGTTGATGGTCAGGGAAGGGAGAAAGAGGGGCACCTGGGGAGTGTGGCACCTGGGCAGCGTGGCACCTGGGCAGTGTGGCACCTGGGCAGTGTGGCACCTGGGCAGTGTGGCACCTGGGCAGTGTGGCACCTGGGCAGCGTGGCACCTGGGCAGTGTGGCACCTTGGCAGCGTGGCACCTGGGCAGCGTTGCACCTGGGCAGTGTGGCACCTGGGCAGCGTGGCACCTGGGCAGCGTGGCACCTGGGCAGCGTGGCACCTGGGCAGTGTGGCACCTGGGCAGCGTGGCACCTGGGCAGTGTGGCACCTGGGCAGTGTGGCACCTGGGCAGCGTGGCACCTGGGCAGTGTGGCACCTGGGCAGCGTGGCAGCTGGGCAGCGTGGCACCTGGGCAGCGTGGCACCTGGGCAGTGTGGCACCTGGGCAGTGTGGCACCTGGGCAGTGTGGCACCTGGGCAGCGTGGCACCTGGGCAGTGTGGCACCTGGGCAGCGTGGCACCTGGGCAGTGTGGCACCTGGGCAGCGTGGCACCTGGGCAGTGTGGCACCTGGTCAGTGTGGCACCTGGGCATGACACACACCAATGCCTCCTGTTAACACTGACCAAACTCATTTTGATGTGAGGCTTTGGTTACGAAATCCCTCTGTACGCCTTCACTGACGACACGGATCATGTTTCCTATACATGAGGGAGTTCTTTTAGTAACTTCTGCTTTGGCGAGTTATGGAGACTCCTTCAATCTTGCTCAAAAGAAAACAAACTTACCTGGATAAAAAAAATCCTACTATGATGACAAAAATAAATATAATTTTTTTTAATAATAAACATGAAAGAGTTACACATTTGTTAATATTTACGAGTAAAATAAACGGCCTCTGTTTCGTTAATAATGTACAGCAAACAAGACGAGTTTAATATTACCCAAAGTTATCGCCCGGCAAAAAATGTTGACCCACGTACATTAATCTCACACAGACAAACAATAATATCAATGTAATCTAGTGGGGGATTAAAGTCTCGTTCAGCGTTAGACTTTTACCAACCTAATTTACATAGGTTTTCTGTGTGGTTAAACGAGCCACTGCATTATTCCTCAACACTAAGCAATTTAAATGAAAGACTGTGATTAAACTCAGTGTTGAAGAATAATGCAGCGACTCGTTTAACCATACAGAAAACCTATGTAAATTAGGTTGGTAAAAGTCTAATGATATAAAGTCTACGGTACTGGCGCACCCACATTCAACTACAACACCACCACCACCTCCCTCAGTGCTTTTTCTCCCCCATTACTGAGGAGTGTCACCCACGCCAACACTCTTCCACCTCATCTACTCCCACCTGTACCTTTTGAAATTGATTACCCTATTCTCATTCTTATCACCCTATTCTTACTCTTGTTCTTATTCTTATCACTCTATTCTTATTTTTGTTCGTATTCTTATCACCCTATTCTTACTCTTGTTTTTATTCTTATCACCCTATTCTTATTTTTGTTCGTATTCTTATCACCCTATTCTTATTCCTATTATCATATTCTTATTATTTTTGTATTATATTTTTCCATTGTTTACCTCGTCGTCGTAGGTGAGGAGGAGGGGGTACCAGTGTCCCCCTCCCCCCCTCACCCCCCCCCTCCTCCCTATCTCCCTCATCAGGTATTCTTAAATAATCTGTCACGGCCTCAGATTTGTATTCAGATTATTCCCCGCAAGAAAATCTGTGTAAAAAATCACCTAATTGGTTGACTCAAAGCTAAAGCAAGTAATTATGACCCTCCAAATGACGTCAAAAAAACACTGGGTTGGGTTGGGTTGGGTTGGGTTAGCGTCAGGGTGGTTAATCTTCAGGTGAGTCATACACATCAATACCTAAGACAACCCCCCCCCCCCCCCCCACCGGTTATTCTATATTTATTTACGGCTTGGCAACTCCATCACCAGAATCATAAACTCTCGACACTGCGTCCCGTCCCGAAATATATAGAGGATCCGACTCTCTTTCCCCCTGAGCTGCCCTATTCAGAGGAGGGTCGGAGGAAGGCGTCTGATCCTGAGTTTATTGGCGCTGATCCTCCAGTTTTCGGACCTCTGCTCGATGGAGTCCTGGAGGTTTACTGTATGGAGGCTAATGTGGTGTTGATATTAGTGGTGTTGGTGTCGCTGTGGTGTTGATATTGGTGCTGGGTGTCGTTCTGGTGTTTATATTTACAGGGATGGTGTTGGCGTCGTCAGCTGTTTATACTGGCGGTGTTGGCGTCGTCAGCTGTTTACACTGGCGGTGTTGGCGTCGTCAGCTGTTTATACTGGCGGTGTTGGCGTCGTCAGCTGTTTATACTGGCGTTGTTGGCGTCGTCAGCTGTTTATATTTACGGTGGTGGCGTCGTTAACTGTTTATATTGGCGTCGTCAGCGTGTCCCTTCCCACCTCATTTGTCGCTCAAGCCTTTACAACGTGAGTCATCCAGCCCGGGTAATGGTTGGTCTGCCTCAGCAAGTTTGACCTGGTGTGGGACAGTGCAGGGGGTCCACACAGGTGATTTATGGGAAGGGAAATGGCCTTATCGGGTGAGCGTGGTGGAGCCGGAGTGGCGGACGAGGCTGCTGCTTGGCTGGGAGACTTTTCCAACTGTGATTCTGAACCCTTGTGGATCCAGATTATCTCAAGATTCGTAGGTTCAGGGTTCATTTCAGGGGATTCGAATTTGGGATCTTAGTGTGTGTGTGTGTGTGTGTGTGTGTGTGTGTGTGTAAACTTTATGATGTCCACTGAACAACTAACACCTAATTATTTACCTGGTCTGGAGATACAGGTATTGTTTAAATATATTCTAATATCTTGTTAAATTATAGGAGGTGAGGTTAGATTATTTTAAGTTAGGTTAAGCTGGGTTAGATTAGGTAAGGCTAAGTTAGGTTAGGTTAGGTTATGTTAGGTTAGGTTAGGTTAGGTTAGGTTAAGTTTGGATGGATGGGGTGAGAGAGGTAATAAGGCACTACAACCCACGCCTCCCTACCTTCAGGCCACTAGCACCACTAAGAGGCTTTAATGGCGTTTTTTGTGGTCCAATAAACATCTTTTCCTCTCATCCTACGCCAACTCTCTCTCTCTCTCTCTCTCTCTCTCTCTCTCTCTCTCTCTCCTTCCCAACACGGCTGACTGCACCAAGAGTTTGAAGGAAACGAGCAATGATGTGGAAAACCCATAGTGATTTTGGACGCGTGGGAGGCGGGGGGGCAACTTTTGGACACGTCGGAGGGGGGGGGGGCAACTTTTGGACACGTGAGAGGGGGGGGGGCAACTTTTGGACACGTTGGAGGGGGGGGGGGAACTTTGGACACGTGAGGGGGAGGGAACTTTGGACACGTGAGGGGGGGGGCAACCTTTGGAAACGTGGGGGGGGGAACTTTGGACACGTGAGGAGGGGGGGGGGGAACTTTGAACACGTGGGGGAAGAGAAGGGGGTGGAGGGGAGGGGGTCAACTTTTAGACACAATGTTTATTTGAGTAATTTATCTTAACTCAAACATTTAAACACATTCTCACATCATCACTAACGATAAAAAAAAACCAATGAACGAACATTTATGGGTCAAACTCCAGGGTGGTAACTCAGACGTTCGTAAGATTTCACAATTTACCACATTTTTTTCACCACATTTCAACCCCCGACGAATGACTTCCGTATATCGTCCAAGTGATTTGTTCCCTTGTAGTTATAGGTAATAATTATAGGGATTTATTCCTCGTAGTGAAGTTATAGGTGTTTGGTATAGTGATAGGTGCAGCGTTGTCAAGGTAAAGGGAAAAAATGGATTAGGGGAGCAGTGTTGCCAATGTCTTACAATAGGAAAATAGTATAATTTTATCAATCATCAGAGACACAGTATAAGCCAACCTACCACAAGAGAAACAGTATAGCCAACCTACCACAAGAGAGACAGTATAGCCAACCTACCACAAGAGAGACAGTATAGCCAACCTACCACAAGAGACACAGTATAGCCAACCTACCACAAGAGAGACAGTATAGCCAACCTACCACAAGAGAGACAGTATAGCCAACCTACCACAAGAGACACAGTATAGCCAACCTACCACAAGAGAGACAGTATAGCCAACCTACCACAAGAGAGACAGTATAGCCAACCTACCACAAGAGACATATAGCCACCTACACAAGAGAGACAGTATAGCCAACCTACCACAAGAGAAACAGTATAGCCAACCTACCACAAGAGAGACAGTATAGCCAACCTACCACAAGAGACACAGTATAGCCAACCTACCACTCGAGACACAGTATTGCCAACCTACCACAAGAGAAACAGTATAGCCAACCTACCACTCGAGACACAGTATTGCCAACCTACCACAAGAGAGACAGTATAGCCAACCTACCACAAGAGAAACAGTATAGCCAACCTCATAACCCGGAAATAATTAAAGGAACTTCCCCAGCCATTGAGGAAACACCGTAACTGGAAGAAAAATTAAACCCGGGTTATGTTATAATTTCCGCCGTGTTTATAGTTCCTTTCGTTCAAGTTTCCTTCCGCCTTCAAAGTAGTTTCCTTATATTAAAACTATTAATTACTTTTTTAGCTCCAAAGTTTAGGAATATTTTTTTTATGAATTTGAATTTAAATAGACTTTCTTATTATGCAAATGTGACCTTTACTTGATTATTAAAGATTTTGTTTAACCTGAAGATTAGGCCTTCCAGCTTAACCTAACCTAACCGAACCGAACTTAATAACTAACCTAACCTAACTTAACCTAATCTCTATTCCCTTCTATTTCCTCGACCCTTGCCCCTCATATCAAAGGCCTCACGGAAAATTGCCCTCATTTTGATTCTTGCCCATTAAAGTTACTTCACCCACCTAGGAAAAAAAATTACTCCTTTCGTCAGCTCTTTTTTCCCCTGTGATCTGAGGAAATTGCCCTAAAGTGACGTTAAGTTATGCCTGTCATCTTTATCCTTAATTTAGCTCTTCCTTAATTCTCTATTTCTTGTTCTTATTCTTGGTCTTTTTCTTCTCCTTTTCCTTTTTTTTCTTGTTTATAATTTTCTCTCTTTTCTTGTTTTCTTAATTTTTTTCTCGAAGGAAGGAAGGAGGGAAGGAGGGAGGGAGGGAGGGAGGGAGGGAGACGAAGATAGAGGGAGGGAGTAGGGAAAGAAAGACGAATATTTGGATGAGAGATGAATGGATGGAGGTGAGGGGGAGAGAGGAAGGAAGGAAGGAAGGAAGGAAGGAAGGAAGGAAGGAAGGAAGGAAGGAAGGAAGACATAATTTAGGTCAACATTTTCTCCCTTTGTCATTTTTTCTTCTCCAGGCAAATGTCTCACACTGGTCAAGTCGGTCACTGACTCACCTGACCATCGTGGACAGGAGCGCGGAGTCTTAATTACCTATACGCATTGTTGTTAACGCACGCAGAAACAGTTATTGACACTTAAGTACACACGATCAATCTGTCTCTCTCTCTCTCTCTCACACACACTCACACAAACACTTTCACACACACATACACACACACACTCACACACCTGACGCCCATCATACAACAAAAACAAATAGTTAATAAGCCAGCGTTACATTTATCCAGGTATATAAAGAGAGGTAACGTGTGAGCCTCTGTGAAGCCTCATGCATCAGGAGGCTCGTGTGTGACCCTAACTGTGATCACAACTCATTATCCCCGGACACACACACACACACACACACACACACACACACACACAACAGCCACAAAGCTTTATAATGACATCATAGCAGAGAAATAATGAGGTCGTTAAGGGTGATGTTTGGGGCTTTATACCATGGTACCAGAGACCTTATGGCGTATCTGTATTCAAATGAGTTCAGATACCTTCCCCTACCGTACCCCTCCCCCCCCCCCACCCCTACTGACGACCCTTCGGCCAGTGTATACAGTCCGCCCTCTTTGTTGACATTAAACAGCTGATGTGCTCGCTCGCATGTGCTTGTGGACTCTCTCGAGGCTTTTGTTTACAGAGGTCAGCTGTGATTCTCTCTCTCTCTCTCTCTCTTTGTTTATGTTAATCAGCTGACACACCTCTCCTAGCTTGACCATCAACACCAGGGACTTCTGTCCAAATCAAGACATTAGACAGAATAGAACAGTAGTAGTAGTAGTAGTATTAGTATTAGTAGTAGTAATAGTAGTAGTAGTAGTCCCCTGGATAAGAATCCAGGATGTAGGCCTATAGGGGTGGGGGAAGTGCTGAGACGGATCATCGGAAAATGCATAATGGAGGTGGTAAAGGATGATGTCAGGGCAGCAGCAGGGAACCTACAAGTTTGTGCTGGCCAACATGCTGGAGGGGAAGCGGCCATTCACGCCATGAGAACGATATTTGAGCAGCGCGATTGTGAAGCCGTTCTCGTGGTTGACGCTTCCAAAGCATTCAACATATATACTTAACCGCAAGGCCGCACTGCACAACATCAAGATCAAGTGTCCAAGCTTTGCAATGTATGTTGATAACACCTATAAGAATCCATCAGAACTCTATATAGTAAACACCAAGGCTCTAAGAGGTGATACCATCATACAGTCAACTGAGGGAACAACGCAGGGGGACCCTGTTGCAATGGCAATATACGCAATAGGCCTATCCGTGCGCCAACACACAGTAAAATTTGAAACAACCGAGGTCAAGCAAGCGGCGTTCGCTGACGACCTTACAGGAGCAGGAAAAGTGGAGGACATCAAAAAGTGGTGGGACCTGATAACATCACGAAGTCCACAAATAGGGTACCATCCAAATGCCAGCAAATCCTTCCTCATTGTGAAGCCACAACATAATGAACGGGCAATGGAGGTGTTCGGTGGAAGTGAGGTCAAAATAACAAAGGATGGTCAAAGACACCTAGGCGCTTTAATCGGCACGACGGACTTCAAGACTGAGTACGTAACAGGAAAGGTGAATGAATGAGTTAGGGAAATCCAAGCTCTGTCTGATATTGCTAACACAGAGCGTCATGCGGCTTTTGCCTTTTGCGGCATTCATCCATGGAGTCAAGCATCGCTGAAACTACCTGATGCACACTATCCCTGATATCAGACCCCTCCTCCACCCTCTGGAAGAAGCAATCGGCGTCAATTTCATTCCCAAATTAGTGAAACATCTTCACTTAACCCCGGGAAAAAGATCATCTCCTTGCACTACCACCGAGACTGGGAGGAATGGGATTGTCCAATCCAGAGGAGATTGCTGCCACCGAACATCAAAACTCAGTTCAGCTCACGGCAGCCCTCACGGACCACATAATAGCTCAGAGCGCAACAGGCGAGGTGGATACCACCGAAGTAAACAAGATTCGACGTTTCATTACGACAGAACGACAGCACGGCCAAAGTGATAAGTTGCAGCAACTGACGCTGCAAGTACCAGAGAATATGAAAAAAAGGTAGCTATAGCGCAGGAGGTGGGCGCCTCGAGTTGGTTAACTACGTTACCGATAAGGGCAAATGGTTTCAGTCTCAATAAACAAGAATTTACAGATGCCATTGCTCTAAGGTACAGTAGGCCAGTAGAAGGTTTGCCCTCCCAATGCGTGTGTGGCTCTTCCTATGATGGCGATCACGCCATGGTGTGCAAGAGAGGGGGCTTCATATACATGAGGCATGACGAAGTAAGGGATCTCACAGTAAATAAGTTGAAGGAAATCTGTCGTGATGTCATAGTAGAACCGACACTTCTTCCATTGGACGGTGAGAATTTCCAACATAGGACTTCAAACACATCCAACGAAGCCTGTGTTGATGTCAGTGCTCGAGGATTCTGGAAGCAGGGACAGTGAGCAGTCTTTGACATCAGGATTTTTTATCCCATGGCAGCATGTCACCGTAACCTAGCTCTCGATGCTGCACACAAGAGAAACGAGAACGACAAGAGAAGGGCATATGGGGAGAGAATTCAAAATGTTGATCAAGGCAGCTTCACTCCTCTGGTGTTAACAACCTCTGGTGGGATGGGCCCAAGTGCAAGATGTTTCTACGCCAGATTCGCGGAGGTGCAGTCCGAACAGAAGCAGCAGCCCAGAAGTTATGTTACAGCCTGGATGAGATGTCGACTGTCCTTCTCTCTCCTTAGGTCTGCTTTGCTCTGCCTCAGAGGAACGCGAGCATCGGCCCCAAAGCCGACAACAGTTGCAGATTCTGACTATGAGGCAACAGTCACTGAATGCCTCATAGATCTGCGGCTCAACTAACTCAACACAGCTAGGGTAGCTACTTATGTATTAGGATATTTAATTTTAAGGTAATAAAATGGCGGCGAAGGTCTGGCTATTGGGGGAGGCTGGAGCCCCCCCCCCCCCCCCCACCACAAAAAAAAGTAGTAGTTGTATTAGTAGTTGTAATAAGGGAAGGCGAGGGAGGAAGAGGAGGAAGAGGAGGAAGAGGAGGATGAGGAGGATGAGGAGGTAACCAATGGTGCGTCGTGTCAGACCAAGCCACACCACCTGGCCGGTCTCCCTCCACCACTTAACACAAATATGTGAAGATAATGCCAGAGTTTATGGGGAACTTCGACAACCGGTGGTGATAGTGGTGATAGTGGTGGTGGTGGTAGTGGTGGTGGTAATGGTGATAGTGGTAGTGGTGATAGTGGTGGTAGTACTGGTAGTGGTTATAGTGGTGGCTGGAGGTTAAGGTCTCAGGGCTGGAGGTTCAAAGAACATTGATTATTACATAGTCATTACTTATAGGGTCACCCAGGCATGGAGAGAGAGAGAGAGAGAGAGAGAGAGAGAGAGAGAGAGAGAGAGAGAGAGAGAGAGAGAGAGAGAGAGAGAGAGAGAGAGAGAGAGAGATAACTTGTAGTAAAATATAGTAAAGGGGAAGAAGGAGGGAATGAATGAAACAACACAAAAGAAACGAAAGAAGGAAATAGAGGAGGGGGGAGGAGGAGAGACGGGGAAAATAAAGATGGGATGAAGGGAATCGGGAGAGATAGAGAGAATAAATGGGAGAAGTGAAAGGAGAACAAATTAGATTAAGGTGAATAGTGAGAATTGGAAAGAGAGGGAAGAGATGAAGGAGTGAATGAGTTTATAGAATGAAGGGAATAGGGAGGTGGGGAAGGCTAATGTGTGTGTAGGAAGGAGAGGAAAATGAGATTAAAGAGGGGTGGAGGGGAGGGAGAGGGGAGGGATGGAAGTGGGAGAGAGGGAGGAAGAGGAAGGGGTAGGGAGGAAGAAGAGGGAAGAGGATGGAGAAAGGAGATGGAAGGATGGAGGTGAGGGATGGCTGGATGAAGGTGATGGAGGAATGGTGATAATGGAGGGGTGGGAAATGAGGGAGGGAGAGATGGGAGGGAGGGAAGTGAGGGAGGGAGGGAGGAAAGTGAGGGAGGGAGGGAAGGAGGGAAGGAGGGAGGGATATAAGTGAGGGAGAGGGAGAGAAATAATTGAAAACGACTCCCAAGAGACTGACCCCGGCTACCAGGTCATCAACAGATAATGACAAGTGATTTGACCTTTTTGCAGCCAACTAAAACTAACTTTTACACTTCCTCCGGGGTCAGCAGGTACTCCAGGTGACCCTTAGGGAGATGGTCGGTCATAAGAGTTTAAAGTGACCTGTACTATGGGGGAGGGGGGGTTAGTCTTAGGTGACCCCTGACGAGGATAGGAGCGTCACGAACAGCGGGGTTAGGATATCAGGTCATCTCAGGTCACTACCCGGAAGATTGTAAAGAGGTGAGACTGACCCTAAAAAGTGATCTCAACAGATGACTTCTACAGGTGACCCCAACAAGTGACCCCAACAAGTGACCCCAACGAGTGATCCTACAGGTGACCCCCAACAAGTGACCCCGGGGATAATCAAGTAATAAAAGCTGGAATTGACCCCCCGAGGCAAGGTAGCTAACTTCATTAGCTGGGCGAGTAGGCGTGGGGCAGCGGGGGCCAGGTAGACACAGGTAGAGTTATGAGGCTATGAGTCAGGTACACACACACCTCAGGTCAGCTGTTGTACGCAAAATAACTACTCATGTATACATGCGTGCATCTGTCCCTCCGGCAAACGCACGCACGCATGTACACTGACACACACACACACACACACACACACACACACACACAGGATCAATAAAGAACGTTTTAGAGTCTCTAGCGTTGTATGTGTGTGTGTGTGTCTGTAATCTCTCACTCTGTTCAAATATTTATATTCATTATCAGCTTCAGTATACATGTGTTATGAGTGTGTGCGTTAGTGTGTATCATATAAGCCATGTACGTATTTACTCCCTCACAGACTGTCATAAGTATGAGCGTATCCACTTATATGAGCACATGTTACTTAAATGTGCACATCAACGTGTACACCAAACAAATCACCGTTATGTGCGTAAAGGTTGGTTTATGTAAGTATTCAAGTGTGTACATTCACTCAGGGCCACAGTGTACATCTGAGGAACTGCGCAATTAAATTAACTCTCTCCTCCTCCTCCTCCTCCCACCTCTCCTCTCACGTCACCCTCCTCCTCCTCCTCCTCCTCCCACCTCTCCTCTCGGCCCACCCTCCTCCTCTTCCATTTTCCCTCCCCTATGCTCTTTATCTTCTTCCATTCCCAATCACCCCTTTTCCCTCCCCCCTTCGTCACCCTCCCTTACTCCATCTTCCCCTTGTATCCAGTTCTCTTTCTTCCCCACTCCTTCCCCTTTTCTTCCTCTCCTCTTCTGCCCCTTCGTCTCCCACACCTTCTGCTCCCCCATCTCTTTTTCCCTCCTTCCTTCCATTTACCCTCCCTTCCTTTCCCTCTCCTCATTTCATCTCCCTTTTCCTCTTCTTTCTTTCCCTCCCCTCTCTCCTCTCATCCCCTCCCCTCCCACCCCCTCTCATCCCTTCCCCTCTCCCCCCCTCTCCTCCCAGGGCAAGTCCGCCTCTGTCTTGAAGGACTCATTAATGAGGAACAATGGCTGGCACCTCCAGACACTCCCAGAGCATCATTTACACCCACTGAGGTCAGGTCAAAGGTCATGGCTCACTCACTCACTCACTCGTCAATCCCTGCTTCACTCACTCACTCACTCACTCACTCAATCCCTGCTTCACTCACTCACTCACTCACTCACATAATATCAACATTAAAAAAATATATATAATGTCCTTATTTACACATTCTTCCTCATGTCCTTAAAAATCACGGACCAGCCGGGAGTCGTAGGCGGTGTTGAATATGTTTATATAATGTGTTTGTACTTGTGTTTGTTTTAATGTTTATGTTCTTGAAAGTTATCAACAAAAACATTTATCTTTGTTGAGTGTTGACCTTTTCATTAAGCTGCCAGACACGTGTTAGTGTTTATGGCTGAATGAAAGAAATGAATGAAAGAAGTGGATGAAAGAAGTGGATGAAAGAAGTTGATGTAAGAAGAGAATGTAAAAAGAGAATTAAAAAAATGAATGAGAGAAGGGAATAAAAAGCAATAAACAGGAAAAATAAGAGAAAGTGCAAAGAAAAGTTAACACACAAGTAAAGGATGATGAAGGAAGGAAGGAAGAAGACAGACAGACAGACAGACAGACAGACAGACAGACAGACACAGAACCAATTTCCCAAAGTTTGTCAATTTGAAAGTAATCTGACGCCATTTTAGAGTTTACAGACCCAACGAGTGCCATTAAGAAGATCATAACCGCTGGAGGGTCCCTGAGTCTCTCCCTGCCGCCCCCCCCCCCCCCCCCCTCCTGAGAGACTTCCTGAGCGGCGGCGGTGGGACGGTCTCTCAACCCCGGGGCCACAGGAACGGTCTCTCAACCCCGGGGCCACAGGAACGGTCTCTCAACCCCGGGGCCACAGGGACGGTCTCTCATCCCCGGGGCCAAAGGGGCAGTCAAAACTAAACTGTCTTAACTACCCAACCTAACCCAACCCAAGAGCAAAATCCAGAAGCACGATTCTCAAACCTTCGTAACTTTCACGTTTCTCTCACTTGGAGACGCGAGAGAACAACAAACTCTCTCCATAAAAGTTACGAGACAAAGATGGCGACCTAAATGGAGTAGAAATTACCCAGAGACTATAACTTAAGTAGAAAAGGCTCTCTTAACCCCAACCACGAGGGGAGAAAACACCCCCAAAAAACTTACGAGCTTTTAAGAATTGAGTTCCAGCCATGTACTGTAACTGGGGTCCTGAATTGAGGGAAAATTGACGACATTGAGCCAGTAGACGGAAGAAACCTTTTAGAGGAGGAGCCTTAGAGTCTTAGAGCTTTAGAGACTTAGAGTCTTTGAACCCTAGAGTCTTAGAGGAAAACGTAAGAGTAAAGAGTATGTTAGTAATATAAAAAAACAGAAGGTAAGAAGAGATTTAGAGTAAGTAAGTCAGCGGTAGAGGAGGGACGCTGCCTACTTTCTTAAGGGGATAGAGTCAGTCACACTACTATAAAGACCACAGAGGGGACTAAAGACCACAGAGGGGACTAAAGACCACAGAGGGGACTAAAGACCAAGCAGAGGGGACTAAAGACCACAGAGGGGACTAAAGACCACAGAGGGGACTAAAGACCACAGAGGGGACTAAAGACCACAGAGGGGACTAAAGACCACAGAGGGAACTAAAGACCACAGAGGGGACTAAAGACCACAGAGGAGACTAAAGACCACAGAGGGGACTAAAAATTTCGAGGGTAAACTAAAGTAAACTGTAAACTAGTGATGGTGTAAACTAAACCACCATAACTATGTTTTATGATCAAAGTCTTAAGACCTCATATTAGCAGGGAGTAAAAGTTAAGGGCTACAGCTGTCGTCCTAAACAGCTACAGTGGTGTCTATTGGTTGACTATGGGATGGAAAAACTGTAAATATGACGACGACAACAAAAACAATAACAAGAAAAGACAAAAACAATACTACTACTACTACTATTACTACTAACAACGACAACAATAGTAATAACAATAACATGAACAATAACAATAAACAACAATAACAACAACAATAACAACAACAAAAACAACAACAACAATAACAACAACAATAACAACAACAACAAAAACAACAACAATAACAACAACAATAACAACAACAATAAACAACAATAACAACAACAACAACAACAATAACAATAATAAAGCCTTCATAATATCATAAAACACTCAAGAGGGACGAGAAGTATAATTGGCTTATATCCATTGAGATGAAAATCCTTCACATTCCTACCTTGGACGACGACCTTCCTGCACCCCCCCCCCCTTCTGAGTATAGCACTATCTTCCCTCGACATGTTCCCCTAAGCTAATCTGGTGAGGAACGGGTCGGTCCCCTCGCCTGCTGAACGAGAGGAACGTGTATGAGGGGAAGAGAGAGAGAGAGAGAGAGAGAGAGAGAGAGAGAGAGAGAGAGAGAGAGAGTGTGTGTCTGGTAGGAAGGGGAAGGATATTAAAGGGTGGACAGGGTGTGGTAGGGTGTGTGGATGTGGTAGGGTGTGTGGATGTGGTAGGGTGTGGATGTGGTAGGGTGTAGGTGTGGTATAGGACATGGGTGTGGTAAGGTATAGGTGAAGAAGCGAGTATAAGGAGCTAACTGCCCACGAATCGTTACCATGGCAGAATATAATATCGAACCAGTGACGCAGTTCTTATAAAAATTAATATAGTCACCGCTTAAGTTTGTCTCCTGTCGCCGTTTTCTTTAATAACCCAAAACACCCGGATGTGTTGTCATTACACGAGCAGTTACCATGGCAACACTTGATTTGTTTATGTCCGGATTTATACCAAAAGTTAACCGCGTAAACCTTACCAACTTTAGTGTTAATCTAAGAATTCTTTCTCGAGTTATTTCGGGAAGAGACAGACAGGCAGACAGAGGCAGGCAGAGACAGACAGACAGAGAGACAAGACAGACAGATACACAGGCATACAGACAGACAGATAGACAGACAGACGGAAACAATATCCAATCCAGTGATGACGTGTTGGATAATAATAATAATAATAATAATAATAACACCAACAACAACAACAACACCACCACCACCACCAAAAACAACAACAACAAAAACGCCACCACCACCACCACCAAAAACACCAACACCAACACCAACACCAACAACACCAACAACAACACCCCTTATCTCCCTTTATTAATAACACGTAACAACAACTATACCCACAAGACACAGCCCACTCCCCCTTCCTGTGTGCCGCCGCCTCAACACATGGAAGGTCTGGCAGGAAGAAACGTGAATGTAAATAAGAGGAAGAGAGGATGTGATAAAGAAGGTGGGAAGAGAGGATGTGATAAAGAAGGGGAGGAGAGGATGTGATAAAGGAGGGGAAGGGCTAGACACGAGGAAGGGAAGAAAGAGGGGAAAACAAGGAAGACAGGAATAATGTAGGAAGAGGAAGGAATGCGTAGTGAAACCCAAAAAGCGAAAAAGAGGAGGAGGAGGAGGAGGAGGAGAAAGTGATAAGAAATAATTGAAGAAAGAGAAACGGGGAGGAAGAGATGGGGAGGAAGAAGAGGGGAGTGAAGTAGGGGAAGGAAAGAAAGAAGGAAAGGAAGAAAAAGTAAGTAAGAAAAAGGAAGGAAGGAAGGGAGGAAAAAAAGGAGAGAGGGAATGAAGGAAAGAGGGGGAGGAAAGGGGTGAAGGAGGGAGGAAAGGAGGGAATGAAAGGAGGAGGAATGGGAAGAAAAGAAGGAGGGATGGAAGAGGGAAAGAAGGAGGGAGGGAAGGAAGTGAGCAGTTTATGAGGGAGACTTACCACCACCAGGGTGCTTATGTGTGTTCCTCCTTATTATCTTATACCAGTCCTCTCTCTCTCTCTCTCTCTCTCTCTCTCTCATTTTCCTTCCTTTCTTCCTTCCTGTCTGTCTGTCTGTCCGTCCGTCTGTCTGTCTCTGTCCGTCTGTTTGTCTGTCTGTGTCTGTCTTTGTTATTGTCTTATTTTCCTTTTTATTGTCTTTGCCTTTGTTAATGTCCTTCCCTTTGTTAGTGTCCTTGTTATTGCCACCACCTGCCTAACGACCTAACTGCCTCACTGCTCTTCTGTCTTTGTGAAGGACTTGTACACACACACTCTAGTTAGCGCGTCCCCAGCGACACACTCAACACAGCACTGACTCAAGATCTTTAATAATAATAATAATAATAATAATAATAATAAAAATTTCCACAAAAACTAAAGCTTAAAACAATTTCCTGAACAGCTTCAATTACTTCCCATGGACAGAAAAACAACTAATAAGCATTTAGTAAAGCTGGGTTTCGTTTAGCGGGTAAATGACACGCGTTAAACGAGTCTTTCAGTGAGGTGGGTTCGTTTAGCGGACAAGTGAACCGCGTTAAACGAGTCTTTCAGCGAACCCGAACCCGAACCAGCGTCTTGACTTAGTGATTATAAATAAGGAGTAGTTTAATGAGGTGCTTAAGCTCAGATTCTTCCTAACCTTCATTCTATCACTGACTCTCCTCCTCCCCCCCCCCTCCCTCTCTTCCTCATTCATTCTTTATTTATTTCTCTTTATTCATTCCAGTTTTGCTTCGTTTTCATTTTTTTATTAACTTCTTTTATTATTTTCATTGTGTTTATTTTCTTCTTTATATTTCCTTCATTTAGTCTTCCTTATTTTTATTTTTGTCCTTTCCTCCCACAAAGTTCTCCCCCTTCCTCCGTTCTCCCCCTTCCTCCGCTCTCCCCCTTCCTCCACTCACCCTTCTTCCCCCTCCCACACCACCCTCTCCCTCCCTCCTACTCTACCTTCTCCTTCCCTCCTTCCCCTCCCTCCTACATCCACACCCCTTCCCTTCCCTCCCACACCCTCTCCCTTCTCTCCCACCCATCCACACCCCTTCCCTCCCCATCCACACACACACCCCTTCCTCACACCCACATTTATAACGGTGAATTTTAATGACGTGGATGAAAGCAGCGGCCAACTGAAGGATCACAAACACCATTGAATTAAGATTTGGGTCGATAACTCACCTGGTTTAGCATGCTTTACCTGCTGATGGGGGGAGGGTAGATGGGGAGGGTAGAATGGGGAGGGTAGATGGGGAGGGTAGAATGGGGAGGGTAGAATGGGGTTAGATGGGGAGGTAGATAGGTGTATAGGAGGGAGGGATATTTTGGTGCAGATGGATGGAAGGAGGGAAGGAGGATGGGAGGGAGAAGGAATGAAAGATGGATCGATAGAATGAGGGAGGAATGAGAGAGACGAGTAGAAGAAGGGTGTGAGAGATGAATGGATCAATAAAGGGCTGTGGAAGGAAGGAGAGAGAGAGAGAGAGAGAGAGAGAGAGAGAGAGAGAGAGAGAGAGAGAGAGAGAGAGAGAGACGAAATGAAGAGTGATTAAAGTTAAGACAGGAAGAAAGGGAGGGAGGGAGGGAGGGGAGAGAATTGAGGAGGGAGAGAAGAAATGGGTGGTTAATGACTAATTAAAACACTAATGACTAATTAAAAGATGGAAAAGAAGAATTAGGGAAAGGAGGGGGGGGGGAGGGAGGGAGGGGAGGGGAGAAGGGGAGAGAGAGGGAAGGGAAAGGAAGGGAAGGGAGAGGAGGGAGGGAGGGTATAGGTGGAGGAGGTGAGATCCCTACAGGAGGTAATTAATCGTCTAGTGACTTACGTCTTACCAATCTATTCCACCTAACCAAGTCTCAACAAGGAACCATCAATTTAAGGAACAAAGGAACTCTGGAACGGAACACTTTAATGTGCCATAAGAACATAAAAAAAATAATGGAAAAGGAAACACCGGAATGAAACGGCAGCGTAGACCCTGATGACCAGCAGGTGGATAAGGAACGAAACTGATCAAAGGAACGACTGGGATGAAACCAAAGTCTTATACATAAACGTGATAAGAAACTTTTCTGACCTGATTAAAAGGAATGAAACTGTCTCATGAACGAAGACTTTATGTGAAACAATTTGAACAGTGAAATGGTGGAATGAAACAAAAGAAGACAGAAACAAAAGAAGAATGAAATCGTTGTAGTCGGGGGTACGATAATAACACTACAACAGGAAGTAAGCCGGTATAAGCTCTCTATTTTTCTAGTAAACGAGAGAGAGAGAGAGAGAGAGAGAGAGAGAGAGAGAGAGAGAGAGAGAGAGAGAGAGAGAGAGAGAGAGAGAGAGAGAGAGAGAGGGAGAGAGATGGGTTCTTTTACGTAAAGGAAACATTGAAGGGGCCGTCGGAGCCTCGCCTTATGGCACGGACCACTGGAGGTAAAGAGCCTGTCACGGATCACTGATATAGAAAGTCTTTTAAGAAACACGAAGGTGGCGGAAGGCGTATGGCAGGCGGGGAGAGCAGGCAGGCAGGCAGGCAGGGAGGTGGGAAAACAGGGAGGCAGGGAGGTAGGGAGGGAGGGAGGGAGGGAGGGAGGTGGGAAAACAGGGAGGCAGGGAGGTAGGGAGGCAGGGAGGCAGGCAGGAAAGGAAGGGAAAATGCATAAGCTGGGATGGCAGCACACACACACACACATGGTAGGCGATAAGGCAGGGAAAAGGCTTGAAGTATATAGGGAACTCTGGCAGGCAAATGGCATGAACATGAAGGCAATGGCAGTCAGGGAACAACCATTACCACCACCACTACCATCACCACTACCATCACCACTACCATCACCACCACCACTAGTAACATCACCACTACCAGCAGTTAGTTAAGGTGCGTTCTCGAGGTAAGATAATTGGGTTCTCTAGATAATTAAATGCATTCACGAGATAATTAAGACACTCACTTTCCTTAATAAAAGACGAACAATATTCATCGTACTTTAAGACCCCCCTCCCCCCTCATATACACAACTCAGGAGTAAACAGTTAAGCCAAACACTGTGTAGAGTATTTCACAGAACCTCCCCTGATAATCGAGCGAGTCAACAGACATCTTCAGTTCTTGTTTTCCTTCTTCACTGTGTAAGCTGAGGTTGTAAACACACTAGGAGGGGGGGGGGGGGCTCTGTCCTCTATATCCACCTATAACCTGTACCTCTCCCTATTGCATAACGACACATAAAGGTAACAGTACACCTGCCTGTTTGAGAGAGAGAGAGAGAGAGATAACGACTCGCTCTATATAAATAACACTACACCTCTCTGTTTTAGTGAGACAGACAGACACAGAGAGAGAGAGTTAATCTTTCAAGAACTAACACCTTTTTTATGTACAAATTCCTAACATAAACAACCAAATTAAGACTCAAAACATATATGGAGTTGTTTGTTTTTGCCAGACAAGGATAACTTTTTTGTTTATATTGATTTAACTTCATGGAAATATATTTATACTGGGTCATATATTTGTCTCTAATATGTTTACTATAATATAAATCAAAATATATCGATAGAAATATATAAACCACAAACTCTATCTGTCTCCCTCACCCTCTTACCCTCACTCCCCTAAAAACAAACCCCTCCCTTCCCCTCCCCTCACAGCATCTATTCCTCCTTCTAACCCCTCTTTCCCCTCTTCCCTTCCTTCTTCCCCTTCACTACCCATCCACCCACTTCCTCTTACTCCTCTTTCCCTTCACTACCCATCCACCCACTTCCTCTTACTCCTCTTCTCCCTTGACCTCTCACCCACTCCCTCCCCTAACTCCCACTCCTCCATCACCGCCATCACCCAACCGTCACCCATTAGCTCCCCACTCCCCCCATCTTCGCCCACACTGAAGCTGGGAGTGACAGGCATTTCTGGGGAGTTTACTTTCTCACAAGGTTGGTCGACACCCTCCTCTGGTCGACACCCGCCGTTGGTCGACACCCTCCTCTGGTCGACACCCACCGTTGGTCGACACCCTCCTCTGGTCGACACCCGCCGTTGGTCGACACCCTCCTCTGGTCGACACCCGCCGTTGGTCGACACCCTCCTCTGGTCGACACCCGCCGTTGGTCGACAGGACAAGAAAATTAAAAAAACTGCCGTTTCAATAAAAATATGGAATGGTGACCACTGCAACGCCGCACTAACATGAGGTTCACCAAAAAAGAGCCTCGAGCCTCACCATCAACAAGAGCCTCACCAACAAGAGCCTCACCAACAACTAGAGCCTCACCATCAACAAGAGCCTCACAACAAGAGCCTCACCAACAACAAGAGCCTCACCAACAACAAGAGCCTCACCATCAACAAGAGCCTCACCAACAACAAGAGCCTCACCAACAACAAGAGCCTCACCAACAACAAGAGCCTCACCATCAACAAGAGCCTCACCAACAACAAGAGCCTCACAACAAGAGCCTCACCAACAACAAGAGCCTCACAACAAGAGCCTCACCATCAACAAGAGCCTCACAACAAGAGCCTCACCATCAACAAGAGCCTCACAACAAGAGCCTCACCATCAACAAGAGCCTCACCATCAACAAGAGCCTCACAACAAGAGCCTCACCAACAACAAGAGCCTCACCAACAACAAGAGCCTCACCAACAACAAGAGCCTCACAACAAGAGCCTCACAACAAGAGCCTCACCAACAACAAGAGCCTCACAACAAGAGCCTCACCATCAACAAGAGCCTCATCAACAAGAGCCTCACCAACAACAAGAGCCTCACAACAAGAGCCTCACCAACAACAAGAGCCTCACCAACAACAAGAGCCTCACAACAAGAGCCTCACCAACAACAAGAGCCTCACAACAAGAGCCTCACAACAAGAGCCTCACCATCAACAAGAGCCTCACAACAAGAGCCTCACAACAAGAGCCTCACAACAAGAGCCTCACCAACAACAAGAGCCTCACAACAAGAGCCTCACAACAAGAGCCTCACCAACAACAAGAGCCTCACAACAAGAGCCTCACAGCAAGAGCCTCACCAACAACAAGAGCCTCACCATCAACAAGAGCCTCACAACAAGAGCCTCACCCTCAACAAGAGCCTCACCCTCAACAAGAGCCTCACAACAAGAGCCTCACCAACAACAAGAGCCTCACCATCAACAAGAGCCTCACAACAAGAGCCTCACCAACAACAAGAGCCTCACCATCAACAAGAGCCTCACAACAAGAGCCTCACCCTCAACAAGAGCCTCACAACAAGAGCCTCACCCTCAACAAGAGCCTCACAACAAGAGTATCTTATGATTATAATTTAGTTACAAGTTTGTCTTTTGTCAACATTGGCTGAGCTGAACAAAGGGCTGCCTGTGATAACATACTCTCTCTCTCTCTCTCTCTCTCTCTCTCTCTCTCTCTCTCTCTCTCTCTCTCTCAGCATCTTTCTATAGTAGATAAAGAGAAAAACAGAAGGAGAAAGAATGAAACAATGAATGAAAAAGAGAGAGAAAAGAGAGATAGAAAAGAAAGAAAAGAGACAAAAAGGATAATGGAAAAGGAGAGATAAAGAGAAAATGGAAAGACATAAGAGAAAAGAGAAAAGACGCCTACAAAGACCCTATTCAGTCTGTCAACCTCTGATTCCTGGAAAACTGGAAGCTCACACATCCTTCTTGGACCCTGACTGGAACTACTAGCCACCATCTTTTCCAGCAACCTCCTGGAATTTCCTGGGAGGCGGAAAATAATTCACTCTAATGAAGCCACCAATTGGAATGGAATGAATTGAAATTACTTATTGGAATGGCCCTTAATCTTGAAGTCCTGGAATTAAATGTACCTGGAATGGATTTTTAGGAATGAGGAGACTGGAATATTAATTACTGGAATGAACTTTTAGGAATGAGGAGACCGGAATATTTGTTATTGGAATGAACTAAGAATCCGATGTCTGCAATTAAATATAACTGGAATGAACTTTTAGGAATAAGACTGGAATACTAATTACTGGAATGAATTTTAGGAATGTAAACACTGAAATCATAAATAAATTAACTGGAATAAATAAAAGCAAACATCTTCACTACTTACGACAACGGAAATAAATCAGGAATTAATATCTATACTGGAATCATTAACTTAATTGGAATGAACTAGGAATTGTGCTTCTCTCATCAGGAACTGCGTCAACTGGCACGAGGGGAGATCTGCCTTAACCCAGACGAATTCGGAATAGTGCCACTAACTAATGGGACAGGAATTGCATTGTCTGGAATGGAACGGGAATTGAGCGTAGAGGAGGAAGGAAACACAGAAGTCTGGGATAACAAAGGTCTTTTTTTTTTACGCATTATTAAAGTCTTAACAAGTATGAAAAGGGAGATAGAGAGAGAAGGAGAGAGGAGGGGAGAGAGAAAGGGGAAGTGAATGAGGTGGAGAGATAATAGGAGGGGAGAAAGAATGGGAGGGGGGAGAGAAAGGGAGGGGAGAGAGAAGGGGAGGGGAGTGAGAAGGGAAATGTGTAGGGAAGGGGAAATGAGAGAGAGAGAGAGAGAGAGAGAGAGAGAGAGAGAGAGAGAGAGAGAGAGAGAGAGAGAGAGAGAGAGAGGAGACGAAGGGATGGAAAAATCAACACGAAAAACAAGAACAAAAACAAGACAATACCCAAACAAACAAATTATTTTTTGTCTAATTCCCCATAAAAAGAAAAGAACAAACAATAATCGTATTCTCCTTTACCCCTTATTTATCACATCTCTCTTCTTATCATTCATCATCATTTCACTTAATCATTATAACTCATTTGCATATCATTATCATCACTACCAAACATTCAATTATTCCCACTAATTATAATTATACTCAACAATCTCTTTATTAATTAATTTCCTTATTCATGTGTTGATTTTTTTCAATTATTATTCATATTTTTATCAGTTATTTCCTTATTATCATCTATCATGTCGTGTTATTTTCCCTTAACATATATGGGAAGAAGAGAGTAATGGTGATAAACGGTGGAAACGAAGATGAAGTGATAAGAGAAGATAAATAACAATAAACACAATAACAATTACAAATTTCAACCATTACAGATAATAAACTTCGCGAGCAACCACCATTATAAACAACAACCATTATAAACAACAACCATTATAAACAACAACCATTATAAACAACAACCATTATAAACAACAAGCACTATAAACAACAACTATTCTACACAACAACTATTACTAACAACCACAATTCTAAACAACTATTATTATAAACAACTATTATAAACAACAACTATTACAAACAACCACAATTCTAAACAACAACCAACACTGTAAACAATACCCACAACAAAAGAACAACTATTTAAAGAGGTAATCTAAACACTTAACAACCATTACGAACAACAATTCTCTTACGGTCAATAAACATCATAAACAACCACTAATAAAAACAATAACCTCACAGACAACAAACATTATAGACAGCACAAATTACATAGACAAATAAACATTACATACAACAACAATTACAAACAACAACAATTAAAAACGTAACATTAAAACAACAAACATTACAGACAATAAACATTACAACAACAACAATCAACAACAACCAAAAACAATAACAAAAACAAAAATAACACCCAACAAAAACAATAACAACAACAACAACAACAACAACACTAGACTCATGAGTAATAGGCCTAACCCATCCTTACGACCTGTGACCTAAGATCGACCTCTGTGACCTTGACCTAACAACCAAGGTCAATAAGGTCAATGAACTACCTGAAGGTGTACTGAAGTTATTGTGCAGACAGACAGACAGACAGAAGACAGACAGACAGACAGACAGACAGACAGACAGACAGACAGACACAGGTAACATGTATCAAACAAAAACACTCTGAATAAAAGAAGGAAATGAGAACAGTAATAAACGAATGCATAGAAAGTATGAATAATTAGCAGGTGTGAGATGACGTCATGATGGTATGTATGAATGAATACATTGTGTACGAGATAACATGAATAAATTAATAATCATGTATGAGAAGTTATTTATAAATGAATAAATCGTATGTATATAGACAATGTGTGTTGCTTAATGTATGAATGGCATGTGTATATGTATAACAAGAATTTAAATGTATAAAAATGGAGAGGAATTGGAGGAGGTGTGAGAGAGAGGGGAAGGGAAGAGGGTGGGAGTAGGATGGGAGGGGAGGGGAGGGGAGGGGTAGGTGGTGAGGCATCAATTATTTAGGTATACAGAGGAACTCGACCCAACCTTGTGCTGGAGAAAGGTAGGTAGAGATATTGGGGGTGAGGGAAGACGAGAATGGAAGGGAGATACAGTTTATTCACAGTTGATTTATGTGTGTGTGTGTGTGTGTGTGTGTGTGTACGCTTTAGAATACATAACTCCACACCATAATAGTTGGAGCGCACACACACACACACACACACCAAGTGACCCCATCATCCAAACGGTCAACCTATATGACCTAGAGCAAACCTATCCAGTATCCACCAATCACGTCCGTCGTTACAACAACCATTACCCATTCATTGATAAATAGTGACTACTACTACTGCGACGGTGCCGTTTAGAGACACAGGTTACCTATGATAAACAAACACACGACTCGTATGTTATTCTGTTTTATCTGAGTTGACCGTAAGGATGATGGGGTCACTTGGTGGTGCGTGTGTGTACTGGCACTACTACGGCGGACACCTGTACTGGCACTACCACGGCGGACACCTGTACTGGCACTATCACGGCGGACACCTGTACTGACACTACCACGGCGGACACCTGTACTGGCACTACCACGGCGGACACCTGTACTGGCACTACCACGGCGGACACCTGTACTGGCACTATCACGGCGGACACCTGTACTGACACTACCACGGCGGACACCTGTACTGGCACTACCACGGCGGACACCTGTACTGGCACTATCACGGCGGACACCTGTACTGGCACTACCACGGCGGACACCTGTACTGGCACTATCACGGCGGACACCTGTACTGGCACTACCACGGCGGACACCTGTACTGGCACTATCACGGCGGACACCTGTACTGGCACTACCACGGCGGACACCTGTACTGGCACTACCACGGCGGACACCTGTACTGGCACTACCACGGGGGACACCTGTACTGGCACTACCACGGCGGACACCTGTACTGGCACTACCACGGCGGACACCTGTACTGGCACTACCACGGCGGACACCTGTACTGGCACTACCACGGCGGACACCTGTACTGGCACTACCACGGCGGACACCTGTACTGGCACTACCACGGCGGACACCTGTACTGGCACTACCACGGCGGACACCTGTACTGGCACTACCACGGCGGACACCTGTACTGGCACTACCGACCAGCAACATATAACTCGTAAGACCATGAAGTTAAAAGGTGAGTGAACCTTCCCTCTAAAAATACTCATTACACCACAAGGCGCCTCACATTTCATCAACACACACACGCACGCACGCACACGCAACATACACGCACTCACCAAGTAAACACCCAAACTTGGACGTGAATAATGCCCCCCACCCCCTCCCGTCATCACTCTGGTTTAAAGACGACGTTTACTGGACACGAGTCGTAACAACACTCTACCACCTGGTTATTATTCCCCCCAAACTTGCTCTAAATACAAAGGCTATATCCCCTAACGTGTGTATTAATTACTAGTTATATTTACATGTTATTATCTCATTCCATTAATTAAGTAAAAAAGTAATTTATTCCACTATTCAAATTTGGTCAAGAATCAGTGTCTATTTAAGGTGAGAATACTAAGCATAAAATACCCAGAGGGGAAATGGAATACAAAACAGTTGAGGTGAGGAAGACCCGTGATACTCTCCTGCTGGTTAATGACTCAGGTGGGATAGAGAGATTTACTGTAATGTTTTGTTGTGCTTTGAGTATTTCCTGTTGTGCGTGACGTCACTGCTTTACTCACGAGCCATGTTAGTTCTACCTTGAGCTTCATCTTGAGGTTAGTGTGGGCGACTGACAGGTGATTGATGGTGGTTATGGTGATACAACACACTTAGTTTGGTACAGACGACTAATTAACTTGTGTCATAAAATCGTTAGGATATTAATCAGCTTTTACAAAGTGTATGAGAAGGGGATGATGATAACAGATGACACTCTGGATGATAATCAATGGATGAGTGAGAACATCACACCAGGTACAGTATGGTGCGAGGCGGACATGGTGTGAGCCGTAGAGGATGTGAGAGTTTGATCAAGAAACTGAGAAAACAAGTTTGTTTACCTCCTTGCCAAGGCCCTTGATCCCAGGGGCTCCGTTGGCACTGGTGAGGCCGTTGGTGCTGAGCGTGTTGAGGCCCTCGGCGTTGTCCTTGTTGGACTCTGTGTCGAGGGAGAGTTTGAGACCCCACTTGAGTGTGTCTCTCCGTTCCTTGGAAGTCTTGCCATCAGTCCAGGCTCCCGATGCGTCTTTGGGTTCCCACACGGAGGTTCGGGCACCATCTTTCCCGCCGTCAACCACCACGACGGTGTGCGGACTGGGGTCCTCCCGGGGCGTCACTCTGTCACCACTCATGCTCCCCACCAAGGCACCCACACGACCCATCGAGTAGGGGCACCCACCATTACTGTCTCACTCCCGTGCCACTCTTCTCAGTGCCTACGACCAACACAGCAGGAGGAAGTAGTGGGTGGGTGAGGTAAGAGGTGACGATCAGAGGGGCACAAGCCACTCACTCACACCTACTACGTGATGCAAACATTGCGGAAGTTCATTGTGTAGATGTCACAAGTTGCTGTCTGATAATTTTTATTTCTTACAACATTTTTACAACATTTTTACAACATATAACAGTAAGACATATTGATAAGTGTACAGAGAACCACTTAGTAAGATATACAAAGCTTAAGGAAAGTGCCTCGTTGGTTCCGCATCCACAGGGAGCAGCGGCAGCTTTATTCCAAAGACTAACTCACTACACACAGTGAAGGCTTAGTCGTGAGTGACAGACGGAGAGAAGCTCGGGCGAGTTATAATATGGACGTTTGAAGATAACGTTTGGACAGAGATCACTTATGGCAGAAGCTCTTCAGCGTGTCCTCGTCAGGGTAGTCGTCCTCGAGGACAGGGCTGGAGCATGGACGTATGATGCACGAGTCAGGTACACGACATATTATGCACACGTATCAAAAAGAGACGGAATCGAAACTAACATCTGTGGGGTGAGTCTCCCAGGGGGGGGGGGGGGGGGCAGGGGCGCTGGTATACGGGCTTGTACAGAGGAGTCAAGTGTCCTGGTGCTGTCGCTCAGCGCACTGTTGAGGTATACAATGATTCACAACAAGAGTACAACATAAACAGAGATAAGTACCACAGAAACACCGATGTTATCACGTAAACACACCACAAATGTTGACACACTACAAGCTCTCGATACTGAGAGGCCGAGATCACCACATGACCACACACCGAGATGAGATGAAACAATTCCTCGACGTTACGCAAGGTTAGAAAGAGGAGTAAAAAGATCTCTCTATCTTACAGTCGTCGTCACCACAAAAGAATATGACTTACAACAGTTCAAGTCCCTCTTTACTCTTCAACTTTTTGCTTGCTTGTCCTGGATAGTTACCTCCCCTCCAGCCGCCCCTTGTTGCAGGGATTACACAGTCGCCCCTTGTTGCGGGGGTCACACAGCCGCCCCTTCTTGCAGGGGACACACAGCCGCTCCTTGTTGCAGAGGACACACAGTGCGTCGTGGAGAGTCAATTGATGTAACACCCCGTGTGTGTTTTACCATTCAAGATTCTCCACGTCACATTGCCCAGTAGCGTTGGTGTCAGGTGGGCGAGGCTGTAGCTCTAGCAGACATGGTGACGGTGGGTGTCGCTGCTGTTAACTGCGAGGCTCCCCAGCAGCGACAGCAGGTGGGTGGACCAGACACACGCCAGGACGCGGGGTTGGCGTGGCTGGTAGCGGCGGCAGCGTAGCAGCACCGCGTGTAGAGGGCGGCGTGGAGCTGACTAGCGGGCCGGGGTGTGGTGTGCTCGTGGATAGGGATGGCGGTGACTTGGGGAGCAGCGCGCGGGGCGGGGCCAGGCAGACCGTGGGTAGCAGAGGGCGCAGGGCTGCCTAGGGAAGGTGGGGTGGAAAGGAGGAGGAGGGGGACGCTTTTCTGCTGCTGTTGATATTGCCTCCCTCTCTCCCTCTCTCCCCGCACGACAACACCTGCGTCAGCGGTCCTGCGCAGCGCACACACACAAACACACATCGCTTCACAGCCAACCAACCGCAGGAGCGCACACCGAGGCCCTCTCTCTCTTTCTCTCTCTTCCTCTGACACACACACAGAACACGCCAGCTGCTATTCTGCTATTCCCTTGTTTACACCCCAGCGTGACAACACCTCCACACCCCTCACAACACCTCCACACTCCCCACAACACCTCCATACCCCTCACAACACCTCCACACCCCTCACAACACCTCCACACTCCCCACAACACCTCCATACCCCTCACAATACATGCGGAGTCAGGCGAGTGTTTACCCTCATCCGTCAAACGCACTCATTCTCAAAAACTTCGAAAAATTTCCTGGAAGAATGACAAAAACTCAAAATTTCACGGAGGACTCACATATAACGAGAAAAATAAAATCACCGAAAAAAAAAACCCTAAAAATTCCATTAAAATTTCCTATTCCCAAAAAATAAAATACAAATCACGGGAAACAAATCATGACTCGTATAAATACAGTATATCCTGGGAATAAAATATAGCTATTTATCCATTACTCACACACATACTGGGAATAAAAATATGGGATTCATTTTCATGGTATGGTTGAAATTAATTGATGGCATTTTTTTACTTGTTATAGAGGCACGGTGGCCGATTAGTGTGTGTTAATGGGGTCATATCATGTGTGTGTGTGTGTGTAGTGTGTGTGTGTGTGTGTGTGTGTGGGGGTGGTGTGTGTGTGTGTGTGTGTGTGTGTGTGAGTCTGTCGTAAAAATACAAAATATTATCATAAACATCACATAATACAGTAAGAATGGCAGTCACTAGGATTACAGACGTCACATCATTACAAAATATCAACTAATACAGCTAAAATTACAAATACAAATATTAAAATCACTTAATTACAACACACACACACGAGGAAGCTAATGTTAAAAGCTATATGAGGAAATAACTCCATAAACTACAGCTGAAATAATATAAACAATCACAAGAGGAGCTCAAAGGATTACCCCATTGGCATTATTATCAGGAAGATTAAAGGAGGGTAGATATATCCGTGTGTTAGTCTGTGTTGTTGCAAGGTTCTGATAAGTGTAGATATCCGTGTTGTGTAGTCTGTGTTGTTGACAAAGGTTTATGATAACACAAAGGTCTTCTAATGATTTCAAAACTCGCTGGGTTAATTAAGTTCATATGATAACGAAACTCGCATTACAAAAGCTGACCAGATAACGAAACTCGCATAATAAAAGTTCACCAGATAACGAAACTCGCATTACAAAAGTTCACCAGATAACGAAACTCGCATTACAAAAGCTGACCAGATAACGAAACTCAGATGATGAAAGGTAAAGTTTACACGATAATCGATGGTCAATATTAACAAAACGAAATGACCCCTCGGTAAACAGGAGAGAGAAGTGAATAACCGCGATGTAAATATTGTCCTTCTCGGCAGGTTAAAGATGACCAAACTTAAGTGTCCTTTTTCTCTTAAGTTTGAGCTGTCTATCACGTGACCAAAACAGTCTCCCTGGATCAACACTCTCCTTTAGGTTCATTTCCAGATCTTGTTCCAGTTCCAGATCTTGCTCCAGTTCCAGTTTCTGTTCCAGTTCTAGTTCCAGACCCAAGTTTCAGTTCTAGTCCTAGTTACTGTTCCAGAGCTTGTTCCAGTTCCAGATCTACTTCCAGTTCCAGACTTAATACCAAATCCAGTCATCTAAAGACACCTGTACCGTGATGTGGTTGACGGCATCTCATGAAATTATCTCGTTAAGCTTCTCGTTAACTCAGCCACCGACTAAAAAGACCCCAACCAAGACACAGCATCTCCCTAACGACCAGACAGTTAGTTAACAAGGTAGTTAAGTAGATGACCTTGAAACATATCCTAATACCAATACCCTAATCTGAGATAAATTTACATTAGAATTATAACTCAAGTGTAAAAAAAAAGTGTTTCAATGTAGTCCTGAGGATAATGTAACTATACTTGCAACTTGGGCAACAACTTACCTCGATGCATTTGCAAGAATATTATGTTTTTACAGTCTCAGTGGTAGAGAACACCACACCAAGCCGGGTCATGGAGTCGACAGTTTAGTTAGGAAGGTTCAGTGTATCAGAAAACTGTCTCTAGTTCTCTGTCTCTCATGTAATCTCTCACTAATGTAGTATTTCTCACTCCTACAGTCTCTCTCACCCATGTAATCTCTCATTCATAATATCACTCACTCATGCGTTCTCTCTCACTCGTTCAATTCTTATTCACAGTCTCTCTCATTCACAGTCTCTCATCCAGTCTCTTATTCACAGCCTCTCTCATTCACAGTCTCTCATCCAGTCTCTTATTCACAGCCTCTCTCATTCACAGTCTCTCATCCAGTCTCTTATTCACAGCCTCTCTCATCACAGTCTCTCATCCAGTCTCTTATTCACAGCCTCTCTCATTCACAGTCTCTCATCCAGTCTCTTATCACAGCCTCTCTCATTCACAGTCTCTCATCCAGTCTCTTATTCATAGCCTCTCTCATTCACAGTCTCTCATCCAGTCTCTTATTCACAGCCTCTCTCATTCACAGTCTCTCATCCAGTCTCTTATTCACAGCCTCTCTCATTCATAGTCTCTCACTCACAGTCTGTCTCTCACTCTAAAATGAACTCACCCTCGTTGTCACCTTAATTCCTGTTCATCCATCTTCTAACATTATTTCCGCGTTGGGTGACAAGAGTTCAACCCCTCACTGATGCCTCTCACTGCTGCCCCCTCACTGCAGCCCCTTCACTGCAGCCCCCTCACTGCTGTCCCCCTCACTGCTCCCCCTCACTGCTGTCCCCTCACTGCTGCCCCCTCACTGCTGCCCACCTCACTGATGCCTCTCACTGATGCCTCTCACTGATGACCCTAATTGCACCTCCGACTCAACTTGATATATTGTAGTGCTAAGTTGATCTATTTTCAGTACCGATTCCAGTATCAATTCCAGGCCCAACTTATTTCCAGGCCCAATTCCAAACACACTCTTATTCCAAGTGCAGTTCTGAAACCCATACCAGTAATTTCCAGGCCCAATTATAAACCGGATCTAATTCCAGGTGCAGTTTCTAATCTATTCCATCAATTTCCAGGTTCCATTCCAAACCAAACCTAATTCCAGGCCCCATTATTAACCCATTCCAAGCCCACTTCCATTCCCAACCTAATTTCAGGCGTATTTCTAACCCATTCCAGCAATTTTCAGACACAATTCCAATCCCAACCTTATTCCAAGCACAATTCATGAGGTATTCCAGGCCCACCAGTCCCAGACCTAGTTCCAGATTCCAACCTTGTTCCAAATTCAGCCTTTTACCCAGTTCCAGGCAGTGTGAGTGAGTGTGTGTGTGTGTGTGTGTGTGTGTGTACCCAATCGCATACTAATGAGTCCTTAGATATTCGTCTTCCTCCACACCTGAGAGAACTGTGTCAAACAAAAGTAATCTGCCGGACACTTAATGCAGGTGAAGATTATATCCGGCGTATACCTGCATAATGAAATGGGGTGATAGATATAGGTGTGTAGTGTTCCATCCAGGTAGTTATGTAGTGTTCTATGCAGGTAGTTGTGTAGTGTTCCATCCAGGCAGAGAATTAGTGTTCTATGCAGGTAGTTGTGTAGTGTTCCGTCCAGGTAGATAATTAGTGTTCTATGCAGGTAGATATGTAGTGTTCCATCCAGGTAGATATGTAGTGTTCCATCCAGGTATATATGTAGTGTTCCATCCAGGTAGATATGTAGTGTTCCATCCAGGTAGATATGTAGTGTTCCATCCAGGTAGATATGTAGTGTTCCATCCAGGTATATATGTAGTGTTCCACCCCTATTCACCAGCCACCCCCCAAAACACTTAATTCTCAGATAGTTATTTTCAGCTTCCCCAGAACACATCCCAGCCAATATATTTTTTTTCTTTTTTTCGACTCTGAGCGAAAGACAGAGGGGGTCATTACTCTGTTAATACCTAACCTAACCTAACCTAACCTAACCCTCACCTTCACCTCATTATTAATATCTACGCTCGCCTTATTTGATTTGACTCTCTCTCTCTCTCTCTCTCTCTCTCTCTCTCTCTCTCTCTCTCTCTCTCTGTATTCTTATATCATTGATTATTTTTATCTACTTTATTTTCGCCTCTCTCTTAGATACAATAATTTGTATTGTTGTTGCCTATTGTAAATCTTCTGTAATTATTGTATTTTGTATTTTCTTACAGCATTTCTACCTTGGCTACTGTATTGTGTATTTTTCTTACTATATTTCTACCTTGGCTACTGTATTCCTTCCTTACCTACTGTATTCCTTCCTTACCTACTGTATTCCTTCCTTACCTACTGTATTCCTTCCTTGGCTACTGTATTCCTTCCTTACCTACTGTATTCCTTCCTTACCTACTGTATTCCTTCCTTGGCTACTGTATTCCTTCCTTGGCTACTGTATTCCTTCCTTACCTACTGTATTCCTTCCTTACCTACTGTATTCCTTCTTTACCTACTGTATTCCTTCCTTACCTACTGTATTCCTTCCTTACCTACTGTATTCCTTCCTTGGCTACTGTATTCCTTCCTTACCTACTGTATTCCTTCCTTACCTACTGTATTCCTTCCTTACCTACTGTATTCCTTCCTTACCTACTGTATTCCTTCCTTACCTACTGTATTCCTTCCTTACCTACTGTATTCCTTCCTTAGCTACTGTATTCTGCACCTGAGGCACTGTAAACTATCTTGGCTTTACCTTTTGAAATAATTGTTGACCAAGTTAACATGTAATAAAGTTAACAGGTTCAACTTTTGTTAACGAGATAAAGTTAAAGTTTTGGTCGTTTCCCATAAGTTAGTTAACACCCTGAGATAAAATGTTACGATGTTAACCCCCCTTGAGTACGATGTTAACACCTCGAGTACGATGTTAACCCTCTTGAGTACGATGTTAACACCTCGAGTACGATGTTAACCCTCTTGAGTACGATGTTAACCCCTCGAGTACGATGTTAACCCTCTTGAGTACGATGTTAACACCTCGAGTACGATGTTAGCCCTCTTGAGTACGATATTAACCCCTTGAGTACGATATTAACCCTCTTGAGTACGATATTAACCCTCTTGAGTACGATATTAACCCAGGGAATATCTTACTTTAATTCTTGAATACAAAGAAACGACCACTAGAGTACAACCACTTGATACCCTGAGTAAATTGTACTCAGGAAGGTTAAGCTAGAGTACTTGGAGGTTAAGCTAGAGTACTCGGAGTTCAAACAATCGTACTCAGGTAGATTAAATTATCGTAATCAGGGAGGATAAACAATCGTACCCAATGAGACTAATCTATCGTACTCAGGGAAGCTAAAAATTCGTACTCAATGAGACTAACTATCGTACTCAGGGAGGCTAAACACTTGTACTCGAGGACGCTAAACAATCGTACTCAATGAGGTTAAACTATCGTACTCAGGGAGGCTAAACAATCGTACTCAATGAGGTTAAACTATCATAATCAGGAAGGCTAAACAGTTGTACTCGGGGAGGGCAAACAGTCGTACTCTGAGGCTAAAATATTGTACTCAGGAAGATTAATAATCGTACTCAAGGTGTAAAAATTAATTTGAAAAATAAAATAAAAAATAAGTCAGTTACCTTCCCTTAATTAACGAGTAAATTAACCCTCATTAATAACTCGGAAATAATCCAATAAATCAATTACTGAAACTTTTTTTTTTCAAGCGATTATGGGAAAAAAAATAATTCAGTCAGTGGTGATTATTTTTTTAACAAGTAAATAAAAGTATTGTAAAAAAAATAAAATAAATAAAATAAAATAAAAATCCGTGTCGTCGATTTATCTTTCAATGGATAAAAAAAAATACAAAAAGAAATAAAAATCATGATAACAAGACTAATAAGATAACAAGAAAATAGTCATATATAGGCCTAGGGTAGAGACTCACAATCTGGCCAATTAGGATGAAGAAAGACGTATAGGCTCTTTCTCTAGCTAGGTCTATTCTGTACTTACCTTAGGCCTAGGTCGGTAAGGTAATGTGTGAGAGAGAGAGAGAGAGAGAGAGAGAGAGAGAGAGGCCACACCTACATTATATTTTCATAACCAATAACTTATTCATGATCTCTGTATCAGGAAGTTAACTCGGTCGACTACCATAGGTGCCTCTACCATGACTACCATAGCTCTCTCTCTACCATGACTACCATAGCTGTCTCTCCCTCCTCTACCATTGTTAGCATCACTTTTACTACCATTATCCACCACTACAACAACCAACCACCAGCGCTACCACCCAACAGACACACACACACACACACACACAAAACGGTAAACTGGGTCTCAAATCGATACCATGGTACTCAAAATAATACCTTAATACTCAAAACAATATCCTGGTACTCAAATCAATATACCTGGTACTCAAAACAATACCATGGTACTCAAAACAATACCATGGTACTCAAATCAATATAACTGGTACTCAAACCAATGCCCTGGTACTCAAATTTATGCCATGGTACTCAAAATAATACCATGGTACTCAACACGCTACCTTGGTACTCTTATGGTGATTAATCCATCTATAGACACGCCCATCAGGTGTTGACGTCACGACAGACCACGCCCCGTCCCTCCTACCTCTTCCGGAGACCCTCATTAAACACGCCTCTTGGGTGTTATCTCTAGGATAAACCACGACCCCCTCCCACCCATACCTCCTCCACAGTTTTACAGCCGATAGAAGAAACCACGCCCTCCTCTCCCACGCACTCTGCCACGCCCCCTTCCATTCCCTCCAAATACCATACCTCCCTCTCCCCCTTCTTTAAAAACCACACCTCCCCCCCCCCCCCGTCGCCCTTACCCCTCCCTAAACCACACCTCCTCACCCCTTCATAACCACGACCCATCCCTCGTCAACCAGCCAGCTGTTCCTCCTTTACAGGGGACATCGGTGGCGTGGTGGTAATTCTCACCCCGCCCACGCCCCTCCCCACCCCACCCCACCCACGCCCCAACCCCCCCCCCCCCCTCAAACAGCCAGGGACACCCAATAATACAAATTGATGTTGACAGCTCGGAGGTAATAGCCCGGATGGTTCGTTGTATCAGGCAGACAGACGTTCATATAACTGACAGTAAAATTGGTGAGATAACACAGCGATAAAACACCCACGCCCACGCCACGCCTACCGGGACAAAATTCCTAAATCTACCACGCCCACACTACGCCACGCCCACACTACGCCACGCCCACACTACGCCACGCCTACACCACGTCACCCCCACGTTTGCCACACCTACCGTGGGAACATTTCTACATCCACCACGCCCACAGGAGAGACTAAACGAGAGCACGCCCACAATAACTAAAGTCACGCCCACAGCGATATGCCCACAGACACGCCCACAACGATACACCTACAGACACGCCCATAGACAGAAGAACAATGACACGCCCACAACGATAGGCCCACAGATACGTTAACAATGAAACGCCAACAACGATACGCCCACACACACGCCCACAATGATACGCCCTCAGACACGCCCCCCAGACACTAACAATAACACGCCCACAACGATACGCCCTCAGACACGCCCCCAGACACTCTAACAATGACACGCCCACAACGATACGCCCTCAGACACGCCCACAGACACGCCCACGAGAGAGAGGGTAAAGAGATACAACTATAAACATGAGGCTTGAGGACCACGATTGCAAAAGTACGACCATAACATACTGACAACAAAGGCACGCCCGCACGGCCATTACGTACCACACAATAAAACTTTCTCACTACACCTTACAAAACACACACACACACAACCTGATAAATCCTTTCCTACGTAACTTGTTAATACACTAAAACCACAGCACCCTACCACGCCACGCCCACGGCACCCTACCACACTACGCCCACAGCACCCTACCACGCCACGCCCACAGCATCCTACCATGCCACGCAGCCACGCCTACAGCACTCTGCCACGCAGCCACGCCTACAGCACCCTACCACACCACACCCACAACATCCTATCACGCCACGCCCACAATACCTTACCACACCACGCCCACAGCATCCTACCACACCACGCCCACAGCACCCTACTACGTCACACCCACAACATCCTATCACGCCACGGCCACAACATCGAACCACGCCACGCCCACAGCATCCTACCACGCCACGCCCACAACACGGGGAACAGGAGGGAATGGGCGGGGGCACGTGAGGAAGGAGGAGGAGGAGGAGGCGGTGGGCGTCAGTGAGGTTTAGATCGATAGGCAGCGGTACCTTAGTGGCGGCCCTCCCTCTCCCTCCCTCCTCTCTTCTCTTCTTCCCCTCTTCTTTATTCTCATCTCTCTCTCTATCTCTCTCTAGCTCTCTCTTTCTCACTTTCTCTCCAATTTCTTTTTATTGTTTTTCTCTTACGTTTTCTTCTTCCTTATGTTTTTCTCCCTCTATTTCTTCGCCTTTTCCTCTCTTTTGCTTTCTTCCTCTTCTTTCAGTTCCCCTTTTCTTCCTAGTCCAATCTCTCTCTCTTCATCTATTTCTCGTCTTTATGCTACTTTTTATCATCTTCAATCTTCTCCCTTCTCTTCTTCTCTGTCTTCTTCCTCCCTCTTCTATTCTCCCTATCTTTCCTGTCTTCCTATTCCTCTTATTCTTCCTTACCTCCTTAATCTCTCTCCTCCTCTTCCTTCGTTCTCCTTCCATATAATTCGAGATTAATTATTTCATATTCATAATTATTTTTACCGAACTTTGTCTCTTCCCTCATTCGTAAACACTTCCACCTTCTTCGTTTTCTTTGTTATTATCCCATTTTCTTCCATCTCTTATTTATCAGTTTTCTGTTTCTCCTCATTCACCTTTTCACAGTTTTCTTTCATTACTTTCTTTAATGTCTTTCGCTTTGGTTTAATTTTTTTTCAATAACTCTCTCTCTCTCTCTCTCTCTCTCTCTCTCTCTCTCTCTCTCTCTCTCACACACACACACACGAGTCTATCAAGAAAATGTAAATAATAGTGGTAGTGAACAGAGAGAGGAGAAGAGAGAAGGAGGGGAGAGAGAAGAGAAAGGAGGGGGAAGAGAAGAGGGAAGTGACAAGTCCATCAGGTAAGATAAATAATGTGAGAGAGAGAGAGAGAGAGAGAGAGAGAGAGAGAGAGAGAGAGAGAGAGAGAAAAGACGACCCACGAGACCTCGCCTATTCCTTCTGCTTCTCCGCGTCTCTCCTCTCTCCTCTCCTGGTCCTTCCACTTCCCCATCTTTCTCCTCCTCTTCCCCCTTTACCCTACCCATCTACAACCTCATCTCATTCCCCATCCTCTCTCCTCCTCCTTCCCCCTTCCCTATTCCTCTTTCTCTTCCCTGTTCACTTCTTCCCATTCCACCACCTCCCCCTTCCTCTTCCTTCTCCCAGACATAAACACCAGACAATTAGGTTCACTATTGGACGAGGAAGTTCCCCCAACCAGTAGCGATGTTGTATCAGGCTAGACACTCGATCACTTTAAGCCTTCATTCCTGACACCTGATCCCCCCTCCCCCTCCCCCCTACCCACCCCTGACACCACCTAATACTTGCTAAACTTGAGTGATGTAGCCCGCCCTCACCTGTGTGTGGTGTGGTGTGGTAAGGTGTGGTGTGGTAGGGTGTGTGTAGGGTGTGGTGTGTAGGGTGTGGTGGTAGGGTGTGGTGTGGGTGGGTGTGGTGTGTGGTGTGGTAGGTGTGTGGTAGGGTGTGGTGTGGGTGTGGGATGGTGGGTGTGTGTGTTTTACTCGTTACTAAGAGTTCTGGGAGTCTCATATTGGCTCGCTCACCACCCACCGCTAATCACCACGCCCATCATCACGCCCACCACCCGTTACCAATCACCACGCCCATCACCTGCCGCCAATCACCACGCCCATCACCTGCCGCCAATCACCACGCCACCACCGCCGCCAATCACCACGCCACCACCCGCCCACCATCACGCCCATCACCCGTCATCACGCCCATCATACGCCCTTGTCTTCCTAATCTATGCCCTTCTCTCTTTTGTCTCTTCCTCCTCCTCCTCTCCTCTTCCTCCTCCTCTTCTCTTCCTCTACTGCCCCTCCGTCTGTTTTTTTTTCCCAGTACAAGTAACACATTAAATAATCATCAACACAACAGCTCACATCGTCCTGGGAGAAGAAGTCGGAAATGACAAAGTGACGGGGTAATGTATAAGAACAAGTCGGGGTAATGTACAGGAACAAGTCGGGGTAATGTATAAGAAGAAGTCGGGGTAATGTACAGGAACAAGTCGGGGTAATGTACAGGAACAAGTCGGGGTAATGTACAGGAACAAGTCGGGGTAATGTACAGGAACAAGTCGGGGTAATGTACAGGAACAAGTCGGGGAGCAAGTCGGGGTAGACGCAAACGAACGACGAGTCGACTTTGGTGGTGAAGGTCGAGTTAGCAGGGACAATAAATGGAAAGGAAAACGGAACAGAGAGATGGAACAGAACAGAACGGAACGGAGAGAAGGAACAGAACGGAAGGAACAGAACGGAACGGAAAGAAGGAACAGAATGGAACGGAGAGAAGGAACGGAACGGAAGGAACAGAACGGAACGGAAAGAAGGAACAGAATGGAACGGAGAGAAGGAACAGAACGGAAGGAACAGAACGGAACGGAAAGAAGGAACAGAATGGAACGGAGAGAAGGAACGGAACGGAAAGGAGAGAAGGAACAGAACGGAACGGAGAGAGGGAATGGGATGGATTACATAGATAAACAAAAAACAACGAAACAAACGAACAAGAACTAAAAAAAAAAAATACTAACAAAAGCAAAAAGAACAAACACACAAATCCGATTAAAAACAAACACAGACAGACAGATAAACACACCAGGCGGACCATGACAACACCAGGCGGACCACGACAACACCAGGCGGACCATGACAACACCAGGCGGGCCATGACAACACCAGGCGGACCACGACAACACCAGGCGGACCATGACAACACCAGGCGGACCACGACAACACCAGGCGGACCACGACAACACCAGGCGGACCATGACAACACCAGGCGGACCATGACAACACCAGGCGGACCACGACAACACCAGGCGGACCACGACAACACCAGGCGGACCACGACAACACCAGGCGGACCACGACAACACCAGGCGGACCATGACAACACCAGGCGGACCACGACAACACCAGGCGGACCACGACAACACCAGGCGGACCACGACAACACCAGGCGGACCACGACAACACCAGGCGGACCACGACAACACCAGGCGGACCATGACAACACCAGGCGGACCACGACAACACCAGGCGGACCACGACAACACCAGGCGGACCACGACAACACCAGGCGGACCACGACAACACCAGGCGGACCACGACAACACCAGGCGGACCATGACAACACCAGGCGGACCATGACAACACCAGGCGGACCATGACAACACCAGGCGGACCACGACAACACCAGGCGGACCACGACAACACCAGGCGGACCATGACAACACCAGGCGGACCATGACAACACCAGGCGGTATAAGGATAATATGTGGTGGTGTGGGATTATCTGTCGTTGGTATCCGTGACACAATAATTACCAGACCGTGTAACTCTATACCCAACCCTGGCACAACTCCGCACACGACACATCTCCGCACGATCTCCGCACATGACACATCTCCGCACATGACACATCTCCGCACATGACACATCTCCGCACATGACATCTCCGCACATGACACATCTCCGCACATGACACATCTCCGCCATGACACATCTCCGCACATGACACATCTCCACACATGACACATCTCCGCACATGACACATCGCACATGACACACCTCCGCACATGACACACCTCCGCACATGACACATCTCCGCCATGACACACCTCCGCACATGACACATCTCCGCACATGACACATCTCCGCCGTGACACATCTCCACCACCAGTGTTGGGGATACATGAAACACCCTCCACCACCAGTGTTGCCAACTCACTCGGCCAACAAACGCAGGTATTAAGTGAATAATTTACCAGTTAAGTGATTCTATTTAATTAGCTTCCTGTGTATTACCTGTTACTGGCCAGGTGAGGGTGAGTGGTGGGGGTGAGTGGTGAGGGGTGAGTGGTGGGGGTGAGTGGTGTGGGTGAGTGGTGAGTGGTGAGGGGTGAAGGGTGAGGGTGAGTGGTGTGGGGTGAAGGGTGAGGGGTGAGTGGTGAAGGGTGAGTGGTGAGGGGTGAGTGGTGAGGGGTGAGTGGTGAGGGGTGAGTGGTGAGGGGTGAGGGTGAGTGGTGAGGGTGAGTGGTGTGGGTGAGTGGGGAAGGGTTAATGGGGAGGAAGGACTTTGAATGGGGTTTATTGTAGGTCTGATGAGAGTGACGGGGCTTAAATAGGGAGAAAAGGTGAAATAGGGAGTTTTAATGGGGGTGTAGGGAATACTATACGGGTTTAATGGGGAGCAAGAGGGCTTTATGGGTATCTAATGGGGGGAAAATGGGTACAAATAGGAAAATAGGTCTTAATATGGTAGGTAGACCCATTCAATCAATATAACAATAACGTCATCAAGAACAGCAACAACAACAACATAAAAACAACAACAAAAACATCAACAACAACAACAACAACAACAATCACAACCACCATTAACCTGAAACACCCTCAGACATGATAAGCATCCCTCCGACAAGTCACCAAGGACAGCTACTGGGCAGTTTATATGACGTAACGGGCAAGAATATGTAGTATAGATGCCATAACGTACATATAAATTGAGGTTAATTGAGGTTACCTACTTCCGTGTGTGTGTGTGTGTGTGTGTGTGGCTGACGTGTGGGTATATAAGCAAGAAGTCATGTATCCAACCTTGTATATCAACAAACACACACACACATGACTTATACAAACACGTTGCCATATATAAATTCGCTTATGTTTACAAGTGCGCCATGTGTATATCCCAGAAGGTATATATATCCACAATCAGGTATATTCCCAGCAGGTGTATGTCCCAGAAGGTGTAAATCCCAGCAGGTGTAAATCCCAGCAGGTGTAAATCCCAGCAGGTGTAAATCCCAACAGGAGTAAATCTCAGCAGGTATATATATTATCCCAGTCAGGTATATATATCCCAGTAAGGTATATATCCCAGCAGGTATATATCCCACCAAGTGCATATCCCAGCAGGTATATGTCTCAGCACATCAAATATATCCCAGCAGGTATATATCTTAGTCAGGTTTAAATATCTTAGTCAGGTATATATCCCAGCAGGTGCAAATCCCAGGCAGGTTTATATAATCTTCTGCGTGGCTGGAACAAATTTTCCAGCAGGGGTGACCAGCCGTGTTTGTGGTGAGAGACGTAACGAGTTCCAGACCCACAAACTAACGTCAATAACTGGACGATGTGGTTCCAGGAAGTCCCCTCGGAGCTTCAGACATGCCTACTACCCCCCCCCCCCCCTCATCCCTCCCTCCCTCCTGAAGTTGTTATTCCTCCTCCTTCCCCCTGAAATTGTTCCCCTACCCCCTGGAAATGAAGTTCTATCCTCTTATCCCTCCCACCTGAAGTTTTTGTTCCTCCTCCTTCATCCCCCTGAAGTTGTTCCCCCTCCTCCTTCCCCCTGAAGTTATTCCCCCCTTTTCGCCACCTCTGTAGTGGCGTCCCAGCGTTCCAGAAACACTTCAATTTTTATTTGGAAAAGACGTAGCCTACTGCTCCGCCTCCCCCCTGGAACCTGGAGCAAGAAATAAGCTCTTAGTGTTATGGTAGTTAGGTTAGGTTAGCTTAGCTTAGTGGTAGATTAGATTAGGTTAGGCTAGGTTAAGTTAGCTTAGTGCTCGGTTAGATTAGGTTAGGTTAGGTTAAGGGTGTTTAATCTTTAGGTGGAACAAGCTGGGTGCTGATTCTTCAGGTGATGGCTCGTTGGGATGGGAATCGTGACGAGATTGGTGGGAAAATAATCCTCTCTCCGTGGTAAAGTCTCCGAGTACTACTACAGACTGTGTGTTGGTGATGGTAACTGGTGAGGTAAGGAAGAGGAGGAAGATGATAAAAGAGGAAGAGGAACGAGGTGGAGGAGGGCTAGTAGCAGGAGGAAAAGGAAGATATTAAGGAGGAGGGAGAGGAGGAAGATGATGATGACAGAAAAGGAGAAAGAGGAAGAAAATAGAAAGAGGAAAACAAGAGGAGGAGGATGAGGAGGAAGAGAAAGAGGAGGATAAGGAAGAGGAAGAGGAGAAAGAGGAAGAAGAGAAAGAGGAATGGTTGGCATAGGAGTAACAACTGTATCTTCCTGGATCCAAACAAGCGTTCTTTTGTCGGCTTTATCAAGATTAATCATCGTCTTGTCATTCATTCTTACACTCCCCGACCTCTGTCTGTCTCTGTCTGTGTCTGTCTGTGTCTGTCTGTCTGTCTGTGTGATTCTACTAGGACAACACACACACACCTCTATACGACATCACTTAAGTTTCAAACACTCCTGGTTAGGTTAGGTTAGGTTCTAGGGAAATATGTTGTTATTTTGACTATTTATCGTCTCTCTCTCTCTCTCTCTCTCTCTCTCTCTCTCTCTCTCTCTCTCTCTCTCTCTCTCTTTCATTGTCTCTTTCACCCTTCACATCTCCCCATCTGTTTCTCTCCCTTTCTCTTTCCCTCTCTCCTCTCTCCCCTCCCTTCCTTCCGTTCCTCGTCACCTCTCACCCTCTCCCTCTCTCTCTCTCCCTCACCTCTCTCTCTATCCACGACCTCTCGCTCTTACTCAGAATTTGTAGTTAAAAGAACGACTGACATCACTTTTTACCATCAAGTTTTTTATAGTTGAGGGAAACTGAACTTTTGCCTGAGAGAAGGAAAACAACATTGTTCACTGTTCACTGTTCACACTTTATATTAATGCTATCTCTTTAATTCCTAACCTAACCTAACCTAACCTAACCTAACCTAACCTAACCCTGCTGGATCGATACAAGAGGTGGTACAGGGTATTATATTCAACGACTCGAGAATGACATAAGAGAATTACAAATGCATTTACCTTCTACCTTAACTACCTACAGCACCAAGACTATTACCACCATCATCTACCACAATCATCTACCACCTACATCACTACCACCACAACCACCAACACCATTATAGAAAAGCATGCAAATCGTGTGTGTCTTAGGTGTTAATTTAACGCGTAGTGAGGGCGTGTGGAGGCAGGAAAGAGGGTGGGCTGGGTGGGCGGGTGGAAAGGGCGGAGAGGAAGCAGGAGTAGGAAGGACCAAATCCCTGGGCCCCTGCATCTCGCACGCTCACCACTCACACACCGCTAACTACACTCTCACACATTTTTCATCATTTCACATTGGATACATTTACGCTGACAGTATGAACGACCGTACGTGTGTGTGTGTGTGTGTGTGTGTGTCGATGGGTGGAGGGGGGGCTTATTTTATAGGGTGGAGAGAGTTTGGTTAGGTTAGGTTTTGTTTGGTTAGGTTAGGTTAGCCCCCACGGTCACCCACCAACCAGTCAGCTTCCACCCACAGTCACCCTCCACCCACACACACCCTCCACCCACAGTCACCCTCCACCCACACACACCCTCCACCCACACACACCCTCCAACCACCTCGGGCCAAACTACCACAACAAGAGACTCAAACTACCGCTCCTTGGTTCGTTAGGACACGGTGGCCGCCTTTGGAGGGGGAGGGAGGGCCAAGGGCGGTGGCACTCTTACCCCTTGTGCCAGATGGAAGTAGGGCCTAGGGTGGCGTGCCAGGGAGGGGCGGCCCTTAACACGGACCTCAGGGCTCTTCTACACCTTGAGATTCCCTTCTTGTCTCTCTTTAACGAGATGGGTGATGTCGGGAGGGAGAGAGGGGGAGAGAAGGGAGAGGGAGAGGGGAAGGGAGAGGGAGAGAGAGAGAGAGAGAGAGAGAGAGAGAGAGAGAGAGAGAGAGAGAGAGAGAGAGAGAGCTGTAGGCGTCGTTCGTTTGGTAGTGAAAGGGAATATTTTTGGGTCTAATTTTTTTTTCCCAAGCACAACAAAGAGAAGAGTTGAGAACTTGAATGACCCAAATATTCAGTGGTGTTGAGACAGATGGAACTGACAAGTTAATTATACAACCAAAGGAACACACACATACATACCACAACCGCATCCAGCCCATACGTGCACGAACTGATCGCTATAAGAACAGCCCAGTCCCAACCATTGTAAAAATTATCAATAACTTGTAATACTGTAACACTGTCACTATGTTGAATTGAACTGTAGTTTGAGCTTTTCCCCATCTAAGTTATTATATGTCTTATTTGTGTCACTTATGTTACTTGTATATTATTTGTAATTCGTAACCCACTCCCCAAATATGTAACTGTGTATTTTCAGCCTTCTGGCTGCCAAGCTCTTTCAATAAACCGTTAATTATTATTATTATTATTATTACATACACACACTAAACCTAATAACAACAGCTACAAACATTCGCAATAACCAAATCATTTGTTTTTAATTATCAAAACTTTAATCATTCACAAAAATTTTCTTCATTACCAACAATAATATTCACAGTCACCCAAAATTCTATCATAAATTACCAGCATTTTTCACTTTACACGAACAAAAAATTACTTAAAAAAATTATTGTAATCACGAAAAACATGACTTAAATCACGAATAATTTACACTGCCTCACTAAAATTGTTTACTACGAATTAAAACATTATTCTACAGTCTAACAAAAACGAAGGGGGAGAAAACGAATTAGAAACAAGAAAGAAAAGAAACCAAATTGAGAATATATGACGAAAAACCCGAGAGAATCAGAATGAAAGAAAACGGGAGTAAACAACAAAGAGAAAACGAGTTTGGGGAGTAACTAGAGAAAACTGAAGAACTATACCAGTTAAGTCTCTTAGTGGATTATAAACAGGGATTTGTTTTATCAGCAATAGACATTTAATTACAAGTGTGTACTGAGTGCTTTGTCAATATTGGCTCTCTCTCTCTCTCTCTCTCTCTCTCTCTCTCTCTCTCCTTGGCCAGCTGCCACTTGTTAGCTTGCCAGTCCAATACTTAAAAGTCCAATAACATCCTTAACGTAGCTCAAACGACCAAAGTCCATAGCTTAAGTCCAACAAGTTATTTTTGCCAGTCTATAATCAAGTCCAATTATATATTTCACAAGTCAAAAGTCCAGTCCAATAGGTTACCTTACTGGACGATAACTAAGTCCAATAATTACCTTTACGATTTTAAGTCCATTTTTCAAGTCCCTCGTCTTACGCATTACAAAGTCCAATGACACACTTCAAAATGACCTTAAGTCCTGAAGATGTAAAGTCCAATTATCAAGACCAACTTACCAGTCCATTACTTTAAGTCCAAAAACATCCAGGAATCCAAACAACAAAAACAAACAAAAACACAAAAACAAACAAACAACACTAAAAAAATTCCATTAAAAATACGAAAATTTGATTCACTTTTAAGAAATAAAAAAAATAAAAAATATATTTACATTGGGAGAAATGTAAAGAAGATTATTTCCAGGTTGAATACTCGTGAGACTTCAGGGTCGTGGGGTAGTCCTTCAGAGTATGTTAATCCCGTTCTTGAGTAGCTACAGGAGTCAGGGAAGAGTCAGGGAAGAGTCAGGGAGAGTTAGAGGAGAGAGAGTCAGTAGAGAGTCAGTAGAGAGTCAGTAACTGGTAGTGAGACTCTTTAACAATATCTATACGTCTTGATGGAATGTGTTCAGTTTATTCTTTCTTCTTGTTTATCCTTTTGTATTTTTTCCTTCTCTTTCGTTCGTTTTTTCCTGATTTACTGTTGTTGTTGATTTAGTTATTTATTATTATTATTATTATTATTACTATTATTTACTATTATTATTATTATTATTATTATTTACTGTTATTATTATCTTTATTAACATTACTAATACAACCCCTAATACAAACACAGGGCCAGCCAGGGAGAGTAGCGCCAGCCAGGGAGAGTAATGCCAGCCAGGGAGAATATCACCAGCCAAGGAGAGTAGCGCCAGCCAGGGAGAGTAATGCCAACCAGGGAGAATAACACCAGCCAGGGAGAATAGCGCCAGCCAGGGAGGAGAAACAACCCACACACACTAAACAAAAACTTGAGCGTATAGAGTTATAGGAGACTGGTGTGTGTGTGTGTGTGTTGTTTATTTAAGTGGGAGGTGGGAGGAAGGAAGGGAAGGAGGATTGAGAGGGTGAAGGAGGAGGAGGGGTTTGATTCATTCCTTCTGCTTCCATTATCACTATGAAACCAATCTTCCCTCCCCCCCCTCGCTCCCTCCAATATTCCTTCCCTCCCTCCCTCTCTCCCTCCCTCCCCCCTGCCCTCCCTCCAATATTCCTTCCCTCCCTCCAATATTCCCTCCCTCCCTCTCTCCCTCCCTCTCTCCCTCCCCCCCTGCCCTCCCTCCAATATCCCCGTCATATTGTAGCTCACCACCTCCAAAATTAAATCATAATCCCTCCAAAAAGAAGAAAATAGGAAAATAAATAAAATCTTAGTAAATTGCAGTTTCATGTTGACGGCGACCCAACACGACGGACGGAGGGGGGGGGGGGGGGAGATATTGCACAGACGCACACACGGTTGCACGCACGCACGCAAACACTGACGGACGCACGCACGGCTGCCAAATAGACGGGAGGTAGCAAGCTGAGTTATATGACCAAAGTGAGGGGAGAGGGAAGGCGTGGGAGGGGAGGGGGAAAGAGTGGGAGGGGAGAGGGAAGGCGTGGGAGGAGAGGGAAGGCGTGGGAGGGGAGGGGAAAAGAGTGGGAGGGAAGAGGGAAGGAGTGGGAGGGGTGGGGGAAAGAGTGGGAGGGGTGGGGGAAAGAGTGGGAGGGGAGAGGGAAGGAAGGGAGGGAGGGAGGAAGGAAGGGAAAGGGAGGGAGGGGAGAGGGAAGGAGTGGGAGGGGAGGGAGGAAGGGAGGGAGGGGGGGAGGGAGGGAAGGAGGGAATGTTTACCAGGATGAAATATAAGAAACGTGTGTCGAGGAAAACCAGGAAGTGACGTCATTTCAGGAGAAGTTTGCCCCCCCCCCCTCAACCAACCACCCCCGGAAACAGGATGGAGTGACCCTGTTCTTGACCTAGACCTTGACCTTGACCCTGTTCTTGACCTTGAAACAAATATAAAAAGAGTATCAAGTTTCTACTCAATTCTTTTAACTGGTCTTTAAACACGAGTCAAAGAGGGAGGTCAGCAACCTAACCTAACCCAACATTATCCAGACCCTTATCCCTCACACTGGATATTATCTCTTTACCCTAACAAGTGCCCAACAAAGTCTGACACGCACACACACACACACACACACACACACACACACTATCACTTGACGTCACTGTCCACTACAACTCATGTCACTGACCATCACACACCACTTAATCCTTCCTCCCTCTCACTCCTACATGTACCCCCCCCCCCCCAAAAAAAAAAAAATCATAAATAACTCAAAGTCCCCTGAAGGGTGTAGCAGCCTCGCCACCAATCATGGACAAAGGATCAAGTTTCCGCATTAAAGATAGCCAATCAGAGCTCACCATCCACGGTAATGACGTCACACAAGAGTTGCCTTTCGACCGTATCAGCGACGCTCTGGCGGCTGGAGATAACACGTATGGCTCTGACGTCATAGGTGTGGGTTATTTTTTGGACGGGGCTAATCAACCTCTGACGTCACTAAAGGGTCCAACCAGTGATTGATGAGCAGTAGTGACGTCATACACGATAGGAGGAGATGGGGGTGCTACTAGGCCAATCTCCTTTAGGCTCCAACGTCATTAGTGAACTCGACCAATTACTCATCAAGATGCATTCCTTTGATTAGGTCGTAAAAATAGTTAATGACGTGGTTTACAACATATAAATGGCTCAGATTAAGACACAAGTGTACGGAAATACTCCACATAATTTCACCATAAGATTAACTGAGCCGAGCCGAGCCGAGCCGAATCAAACCTAACCCCCCCCCCCCAATAATAGCATTAGGGTGTTTAATTATATCATGGGAAATAAACGTAGGGTGTCTAATCTTCACGTCACCCTTTGTTTCATCGTCATGCCAACCAGTCTATAATAAATATTCATTCCGGTGCTTATCTAAACAAATGGTAATACCTTTCCTTTACGTGGAAATAATTACCTAATTAACAAAGTAATGTTGTAATTAATCTCATTCTTTCATCATTAAAACATATAATTTATCTTATATGATTTCATTATTTTTTTTCTGTGATAATTTTTATGTAATTATATAATGTATTGTTTGTTTATATAATAATCGTAATTAATTTTGTCTTTCATGGCTATAATTAATCACTATCATTATCCACAATTTCCAAAAACAATAAATAATAATTAACTTAAATTGTCTACTTAATTATTATTCGTAATTCACAAAAGTATTTTATTTATTCTTCCTATTTATCTAAGGCATTTTTTCCTTAATTAATATATTTGAATATTTCTTTAATTTCTTCCTACGGCGAGTTTATCTCATCTCCAACTGAGAGACTTGCCATATGTCTCTCTCACTTGCCATATGTCTCTCTCACTTGCCATATGTCTCTCTCACTTGCCATATGTCTCTCTCACTTGCCATATGTCTCTCACTTGCCATATGTCTCTCTCACTTGCCATATATCTCTCTCACTTGCCATATGTCTCTCTCACTTGCCATATGTCTCTCTCACCTGCCATATGTCTCTCTCACCTGCCACCTGACTCTCACCTGTATGACGCCGCCTCTATCAACACATCAAAGACACAGACGCCACCTACACCTCACCTCACCTCACCTCACCCTCCCTTACACAAGTCACACTCAAAGGTTCCAAAGGTGTTTTTTTCATGGGTTTCAAAGAATTCGTTTTGGCTTTTGAAACGAACCAAATGGATATTTTATTTTTCCTTTATAGATATGAAACGGTTCGAAGGTGTTGCTCTGGCCTGTAAACTGTTGACCCCCCTCCCCCCCCCCCCCACACCCACACACAACCACCCACAACCCCATATATACACACACACCCACACAACCACCCACACTCAAGACTTTATCACACCAACCACGTTTGTAACTATTAATTTTCTCCACACAAACTTTTCTTTACAACTCTACATCAAAAAAATTTCTCAGTTAAAAAATAATAGATAAAAATATTCCTCTTGCGTCACCCCAACACTACACGGCGGAAAGTCTTCAACATTCGTAAGTACAAAAAATTCCTCTAAACATAGTCTTATACACAGCAAGGTATCTTAACCCCTTGAGTACGACGACTTAACCCCTTGAGTACGATATCTTAACCCCTTGAGTACGACGACTTAACCCCTTCAGGACGACGACTTAACCCCTAAATAAGAATCAACACCCAGGATCTCTCTAACGTGCGATCATTATTTCTACCTGGTGACGTCATCTACCTGTACAATCACAAGGCCATTCTACGCGGTGACGTCATCTACCTGTACAATCTGAAGGTCATTCTACGCGGTGACGTCATCTACCTGTACAATCTGAAGGTCATTCTACGCGGTGACGTCATCTACCTGTACAATCTGAAGGTCATTCTACGCGGTGACGTCATCTACCTGTACAATCTGAAGGTCATTCTTCGCGGTGACGTCATCTACCTGTACAATCACAAGGCCATTCTACGCGGTGACGTCATCAACCTGTACAATCTGAAGGTCATTCTACGCGGTGACGTCATCTACCTGTACAATCTGAAGGTCATTCTACGCGGTGACGTCATCTACCTGTACAGTCTCAAGACCATTCTACGCCATTAGGAATTCAGGTGTGTTCGTACGAGGCAACCGGTGGCTCCTGAACGCTTTTTGTAGAACATGTAAAGGCTACGTTGGCTGACTGAATTATTCCTCGGCTCCAGAAGCGTTTTTGTAGGCCTACGTAAATAAATCCTTCATCAAGTTAAGCCTACGGAAATGTGGGTGGGTGGGTGGGTGGGTGGGGGTAGGTGTGTTAGTGGGTGGGTGGCTGGGTGGGTGTGGGTGGCTGGGGGTAGCTGTGTGGGTGTGGGTGGCTGGGTGGGTGTGGGTGGCTGGGTGGGTGTGGGTGGCTGGGGGTAGCTGTGTGGGTGTGAGACAAACTTTGTAAATAAATCAACCATACACTATAAACCCAAACCAGAATAAACTCTCGATTCTAACTATGACAAAACCGTGTGGAAAACGTATCTAAATTAGCACTGACCACATGGACGCTATTTCTAACTCAACAAAACATTCCACCTGTAGAGCTTCTAATTACCTCACCTGAATTACGTGTTCCATTTAAAAAAATAAACACAAATAAAAAAAAAATAGCGACTTGATTATTTGGGATGAAAAATAGACCTTGTTTAATAGTCACAATAGCTTAATTGCTTTTATTGTTAGGTATGTCAATTAGTACAGGTGAAACGCGATGAATGGCAGGTATTGAAGGGAGAGGAAGGCTTCACGTGGAGGGGAGAGGAGGGAAGGAAGAAATAAGAGGTTAAGGAGGAGTAAGAAAAGGAGGAGGGGGTAGTAAGAGGAGGAAGAATAAGAGTAGAAAAAAAGAGGAGTAAGAGGAGGAAGAATAAGAGGGGTAGGAAAAAAGAGTAGTAAGAGGAGGATGAAAGGAAGAAATATAGGGGAAAAAGAGGAGTAGGAGGAGGCCATGAAGGAGGGGGGGCAGGGTAGCCTCTTAGATAAACTTTAAAAAACTTAATCCTCTGGAAATGAGACATCAGCTCCGAGGACCAGGGGTAAGCTGTTGTAATCCTCTCCTCCCCTACCCTCCTCTCCCCTCTCCTTCCCTCCCCTCTCCCTTCCCTCTTAGGACACTCCACCAGTAAACATGTAATATAATCAAGAGGACCCAACAGTCATCGCATACTGGCTGGGTCTCTTGGGTCATCACCAAGTGGCCATGTGTCACCCTAGAGTGGCCAATATGAAGCGATGGCCAGGACTGTCTCCAAGAGGTTGTTTGGGTCACGGGTATATCCACGGGTATATCCACGGGTATATCCAGGGGTATAACAGATTGAAGAACAAGGGTTATAGGAGAAAAGACGAGAAACAGAGATGGGAGGATGACGAGGAGGAAAAGAAGGAATAAAAAGGGAAGAAAATAGTGAGAAAGGGAAAAAAAGCAGGAAATAAAGGAAAGGAAAAAATAAGGAAAATGAAGGAAAGGAAAAAAAGCAGGAAATGAAGGAAAGGAAAAAAGCAGGAAATGAAGAAAAGATAAAAGAAAGGAAATGAAAGAAAGAAAAAACTTAATGTAAATACACAATGAAGAAAGAAAGATGAAGAAAATGAAGAAAAATGGATAAAAGAAGGGAAATGAAGGAAAGGAAAAATAAACAACTAATTAAAAAAAAAATCACGCAGCCGGAATTAAACGAAAATAACTAAGATAACCCAAACAAAACAAAGTAAGATAACAGGTTGGATGGCATGGATGACGAAGAGTGAACATGTCCCAAGGTAACAAGAGCAATAACAAATAACAGCTATACGTAAAATAACAAGTAATACAAACACAATACAAAGATAAAATGGTTAAGAAAATTTGCTTTTGAAACACAGGTAAGAAGAGATAATTAAAGGTAAATAGAGAACCCAGGGCAGTTTTCTCACCAGGTGTTTGTTCTCTAGCACATCATTTAACTTTCAAACTGTTGTAACGGTCCCAACGGTTTTAACGGATACGGTGTTATATCAATGGTATAGTGTCTAACGGTTGTAACGGTTTTAACGGACGCGCTGTTGTATAAACGTTTATAGGAGCATTTGAAGTATTTTTCCTTCTTCCACCCCTCCTCCTACTCTTCCTCCTCCTCCTCTCCTCTACTTCGTCCTTAGCCTCTTCCTCTCGTACCTCCTCCTCCTCCTCCGCCTTTTCTTCCTCTTATTTCTCCTCTTTTTCCCTCTTCCTATTATTCTCTCTCTCTCTTCCTTCCTTTCCTTCTCCACTTCTTTCTCTTCCTCCTATGTAGCTAACTACTCTAACTACCAGGAGATTCTTAATGAGGTAATTCAATGACCAAAAATGCATTAAATACTTTAAGGACTTCATGAACACTAGGGAGGAGGGGGGGAGAAATGGGAGGAGGAAGAGGAAGGGGAAAGAGGAGGAGGAGGAGGAAGGGGAAAGAGGAGGAGGAGGAGGAAGGGGAAAGAGGAGGAGGAGGAGGAAGGAGTAGGAAGAGACAAAAAAAAACTCAAAAAATTTCCTGCTAATCAACCATCACCTTTACCTACCTACTCCAATTTATTTCACCAGGTAAACATTTCTCATTCAGTTTACACCTGTTACTCATTCAGTTTACACCAGTTACTCATTCAGTTTACACCAGTTAGTCATTCAGTTTACACCAGTTAGTCATTCAGTTTACACCAGTTACTCATTCAGTTTACACCAGTTACTCATTCAGTTTACACCAGTTACTCATTCAGTTTACACCAGTTACTCGTTCAGTTTACACCAGTTACTCATTAATACACAGTTAACTCACAACACAGCGTTTGGTTAGGTTAGGTTAGGTTAGGTTAGGTTTGGTTAGGTTAGGTTAGGTTAGGTTAGGTTTGGTTAGGTTTGGTTAGGTTAGGTTTGGTTAGGTTAGGTTTGGTTTGGTTACGTTAAAAACAGAACGCACTCACTATTGAAAACGCTCAGATATATAAACGATTAAATCTTTGCCATCGATCGAGCGTGAAAGGCTAAGAATAGAACACCCAGTACTCAGAGAGAGAGAGAGAGAGAGAGAGAGAGAGAGAGAGAGAGAGAGAGAGAGAGAGAGAGAGAGAGTTCTTTTTAGGATCCTGTTAAATGACCATAAGAAGTTGTGGTTTATTGTGGCGTAGTGCTGAAGTTGGGCGATAGGTCACCACCACACCACTGAGGTCACAAGTGAGGTCAGGGGTCACATCTGGGGTCACCGAAACTAATCACTGGTTCCTAACACAACTAATCGATACGTTAACACCTGATGATGTGATAAGATTAACTCACCGTTATTAGAGGATGAATAAACATATCAGTAATTAATTAGAAGAAAATAAATAGTGAATAAATGAATAAATTAGTGAATAAATTGATAAATAATACGTTGGCTAATGGTTTGTAAATCACGTGAATATTAAATAAAGATGAATTTACAAACTAGAGTACTGACCCAAGACGAGACGCCGCCAGGTTTTGATTACAAATTAAAAACAAAACAAAAAAAAATTACAAAAATATGAAGGAAGAGAAAACTAAACTTAATTAAAATCTTCCAAACACGAAACATAATTAAAAATATAATTAAAATGGAAAAAAAAAAATATTAACCAATCTTTATAATTATTATTTTTGTTTTGTTAATTTATGGTTTTTGATTCCAGATGTTAGGTTAGGTTTGAGTAAATAGTGTTTTGTTAACAGATAATGAGAAGTAAACAGGCGATAAAAGACACAGTGAAGAATAATAATACAAATAAAGAATAATGTTAATGAAAAAAAAAATTAAAAAAAAATGTAAGAAAATAATTAAAAAAAAATAAAATAAAAAATAATGAAAATAATTAATAGATTTACGAGAAACTAAAAAAAAATAAATAAAACTCAAGCATCGCCTCACGTCTTTCAACAAACAGAAAAAACGTACACAAAAAACACACACAAAACAGACGTACACACAACAGGTAAATAGACATGTTGAGTGTTAATCTTGTCTACACGACCCACAGCTGCAGCGTGGGGCGGGACTTAAGGGTATGTGGGAAGGGCTTAGAGATGAGTGGGTGGGATTTGGGGGCGAGGGCGGGACTTACAGGCGAGTGGGAGGGGTTGAGGGCATGCGGGAAGGGCTTAGAGATGAGTGGGTGGGATTTCGTGGAGCGAGGGCGGGATTTGGGGGTGAGTGGGCGGGGCTTAAGGGTATGTGGGAAGGGCTTGGGGATGAGTGGGTGTGATTTGGGGGCGAGGGCGGGATTTAGAGGCGAGGGCGGGATTTAGAGGAGCGAGGGCGTGATTTGGGGGTGAGTGGGCGGGGCTTAAGGGTATGTTGGAAGGGCTTAGAGATGAATGGGTGGGATTTGGAGGGTGTGGACGTGACTCATCATATTCTTGTTCTTTAATATCATCCACTATTTAGTTTTATGTTCCAACTCTTGCCCAAGGGCCACCTGGGCGTGAATTTGTTTAAGGTGTAGAAGCTGTCGCCAACACAACAACCACACCCTGAGTTAACGAGCTATTTAGCCAAGTGTCAAGGAATAGTCCGAGAAGACCGGACAACTCGCCAACTGCACTGGCTAACCATTACTCCGGAACACGATCCACAAATCGATTAACATCCAGGTCCCCAATTACTGCTGGGTAGACAGAGGCAAATGGCGTAAAGAAACTTGCCTATAGTTTCACCCTATAAGATAGAGTTTTTGTTCAATATTAGAGGGACTCCAAGATCCTCCTCCTCATCTTCCTCTTCCTCCTCCTCCTCCCTCGTCCTTCCCCTCTCCCTATCCTCCTCTCCCCACCCTATAGTTCTCCTCCACTTCCCTTATTCCTCCCTCCCTTACCTTATTAATCCTATACCCTACCCTCACTTTCTCTTCTTCCTCTCCACTTTCTCTTCTCCTCCTTCTCTACACCTCCCAACTTCACCATAATACTTAAACAAATATTTTTCTGTTATTAAAGAAAACCTAATTTTTACTCCCAAACTTCAAGCAAACTAAAAGAAAAAACTTCCAATATATTCCATTTAATTTCTTCATTTTTCTCATCCAATTTTTTTTTTTGGGGGGGGGTCATTTTTCAACCAAAGTTTTACGTCTCAATATTTTATTACTCAGTTTCTTAAGTGGAAAATTTCATCAATATTTTTTTTTGGTTCTGCTGAAGGAATATATTTTTTTTTTTTTTTTTTTGTATTCCTTGGATTTTTTTTCCTTCTCCGTCGGATCCTTTGACTGGTGAGTTTGTTAAGTAAGTCTGTTTACTTGTTTTACTTGTAAGTTACCCCCCTCCCCTTCCTTCCCCTCCCCTCCCTTCCCCTCCCTCCTACACCTACAAGATTGGCTGTTCCCCTGTTTGTGTACAATGTCATCATCCCTCGAGTATGATGAAATAGCCAGATGATGAATAAACCCCTTCAGTATGATGAATAAACTCCTAGAGTATGATGACTTAACCCTTCGAGTATAATGAACTAACCCCTTGAGTAATGAGTTAATTGTTAGAGTACGATGACTTAACCCCTTGAGTACAATGTTTTAACCCCTTTAATAGTAAATTAAGTGTTAGTTTTAAGTGCCAGCTGCTAATGTTAAATCTTAGTGTTAGTTGTTAAATGATATTGATAATTTTAACACAAAGAACTTAAATAAATGTGATAGGCGCAGTTACCACACGCTAAATATTTATATATATAATAAATTTAAACAACATCTGAAAGTGGAATACATTTTAACGAACAATAACATCAGTAAAATATATTAACAGTTGTAGTTTATATAGGAACAAAAATCGAAAAAATAATGACTTGCAAAAACACGTATTACTATAATTCTTTTAAAACGGGGATGATGGTAACTATGTTAAAATGTGGTGATCCTGTGTTAAAATATGGTGATTATGTTAAAATATGGTGATTATGTTAAAATATGGTGATACTATGTTAAAATATGGTGATCCTATGTTAAAATATGGTGATCCTATGTTAAAATATGGTGATCCTATGTTAGATACGCATTAGATGGCGCCTTTATATCAAACACCGCGATAACAATGATTGGGCGGAACAGACAAGACAACACGAGTACTGTTGGCCATGCAGACACTGGAAGCTGATACAACACAACCCTTTACTGTCTGTCTGTCTGTCTGTCTGGTGTAGTTTAGGGATCCCTTAATAAGCTTTGAAGTGTCTGTTGAATGATTAGACAGACAGACAGACAGACAGACAGACAGACAATAGCTATGCCTTAAAAGAGATCTCTTATCTTACACTGTGTTTGTTCTGGTACACACACTTGGTACAGCTCAACACTGTGTTTGTTCTGGTACACACACTTGGTACAGCTCAACACTGTGTTTGTTCTGGTACACACACTTGGTACAACTCAAAATGGATTCCCAACAACCCAAATTGATCGCCTGATAGATATAACAACACAGGAGGTACACTACAGCAGGTGTTCCTAAGGTTACAGTGTAGCTGCCTAATACAGTACAGTACAGGCAACACAGTAGGACCCTCGGTCTAACACACCCAAGGGGGACAACAGTACAGTGAGCCTCCAAAGTGGTCGCCGCCTCACAACACACATAACAAAGGGTGAAGAATGACAGGTGAGCATCACTTACCTCACCTCAGTACAGGTAGGACCCTCACACTCTCTTAATTACACACACACTTACCTGTTGGGAGAGAAAAAACAATTATTAATACACTGTTTTTATATAAAGTCAATTACCAAGAAATATTTCACAATTTCCAGGTAAAGTCAATTAATTAGAAGCATACAAAAATCATAATCTACCGTAAGGGGAACTTTCAGCATTAGTCATTTCTGTGATGGTAAATTATAATAAATATTTAACATTTTTGTATGAACACAATTATGAGCAAACATACTGTACCGGTAATATTTTAATGTGATTATATGATATTTAGGTTAGGTAAGGTCAAGTTAGGGTAGGTTAGGTTAGGTTACACAAGGGTAGTTTATAATCATTACTAATGCTTGATTTAACTGGTCAATTTCTTCTCAATCTTCTTCCTCCTCCTTCACCACCTCTTATACATCATCCCTCCTCCTCCTCCTACTCCTTTCTCTCCTCCTCCCCCCCTCCTCCTCCTCCTCCATTCCCCCTTCTCTTCCTTCTCCTCCTCCGCCTCTTCCTTCCCGTCGTCCTCCTCTCCCTCCTGTTCCTCCCCCCACCCCTCTTCCCTCTCCTCCCATCCATCATCCTTCCTCCTTCTCCCTCCCTCTCCTCCTATTCATCATCCCTCCTCCTCCGACTTAATATGAAACGTAAACACGAAAATTTGTCACGGTGATTCACTGTACACATAACTGGGTCAGTGTAAATCATGGCACAATTTACACACGCTAAAGCGGTTTATTTACAACGGGGTTCATTAAATTTACGGTCCCAGGGGTTCAGAGGTGTGTGTGTGTGTGCGCGCGCGTGCGTATGGGTGGGTGGGTGTGGGTGGGTGGAATTTTTTTTTTTTTAATTTTGCCGCTTACAGCGGCTACTTTATTGTGCACCCCATACTCTTCCTGTGAGCGGTAGCGCAAAAGGATTACAGAGTAAGGTTTACAACGGGTCAGGATATTATGGCACTGAATGTTACACAGTATTTCAAATAAATTCTTTGTTTAGTTCTATACATAAAGGGTAACTTATTCACAACTGCGTGAGTACAGGAGTGTGAGGCAGTATGTCTGGCCGCACACTTTGTTATTCACATTTGCGTGAGAAGTATTCAAGCACATTGTGTATTTGGTTCTGTACATGAGAACTGATATAGTTACTGAGTACAAATAAGTGGATACAATCTTAATATGTCGGCTATCTTGCCATTAGAGATGAAGTGTTGTGTCATATCACACACAGTGTGCTTGGACCTGTCGCTAAAAGGTGGGTGGGTGATTGTGGGTTGGTGTTTGGATGGGCGGGTGGGTGTGGGCGGGTGGGTGGGTAAAGGTGGGTGGGTAAAGGTGGGTGGGTGTGGGTGGGTGTGGGTGGGTGAGTGGGTGGGTGGGTGGATGTTTGTGGGTGGGTGAGTGGGTGAGTGTTTGTGGATGGATATGGGTGGGTGGGTGTGTGTGTGGGTGGGTGGATGTGTGTGGGTAGGTGAATGTGTGGTGTGTGCTGTGTGTGTGTGTGTGATCAAAACTCACCAGTGCCCTCAACTCGGGGGAATTTCAGTACACAATTTAGAGGTCAACTTAAAGGTTCGCTGTTCACATGACAAGAGAACTGACAACCCAACCCAACCCAACCCAACCCAACCCAACTCAACCCAATCAAACCCAACCCAATCAAACCCAATCCAACCCAACATTACCTAAGCAACCAACCTAAGCTAACCTAACCATAAAATTCCTTCACAAAAATCATACAAACACGAATTCAGATTTGTGTTTCAATAATACCCAGGACAAAATATACCTTTCGGTGCAATTAGTGCTGACCTAAAATAGATGGGAATGGATTACACAACTCGAGCGTCGATTGAAAAAAAAAGAGGACATTGAAAGAGGTTTTATCATTGAATCAATGGCCAGGTGTAGCGATAATTGCCGATACAAAGGTGTGGCCTGTTTACGGAGTCCCTTGATGTTTGTGTTTACGGCGTCCCTTGATGTTTGTGTTTATGAAGTGTTTATTATGGTACTATGCAAACACAAACATCAAGGGACGCCGTAAGCACAAACATCAATGGACTCCATAAACACAAACATCAAGGGACTACGTAAAAACAAACACCAAGGGACTCCGTAAACACAAACATCAAGGGACTCCGTAAGCCCCTGATATGGCAGCATAAGAGAGGAGGGGTGTGGCTTGATCGCTTCTACCTATAGCCAATACCGTTCTTGAAGAAAAAAAAAACATCAATATTAATTGATAAAAAAGTAAGAATAAACTGTTGGATATAAAGTGATTTGTCCACCCTGTAATAACCAGGTTTATTAGAGTCATGGAAATCAATGCGAGGTGATGGTGTTTGACCACTGCTCCACACCCAGCCCAGGAGAGACGATAAGGAGCGTTGATTGACAAGTCGCAGCAAATTGCTTTTTTGCACGCGGCTGGCTTCAACGTGTCAGAAGTTGCAAGAGAGGTTGGGGTCACCAGGTAGACTGTGAGACGTTGGGAGGAGTCTTAGAACTGTAATATTTGTGATGGTTTGCTGGCGTTTGATATATTAAAATGACTAATTTCGGGTGTGATGTAAACAAATCATATTTCGCCTCTTAATTCATATAAATGGTATAATTTTGTGCCGCCGGGGAGACCACAAGTGACAGGGGAGGAGGACAGTGGACGGCTGATGGAGATTCTGTTTGACCTGAGTTGGTAAATATTAAAAATAAATGTGATTTCCAGCCTCGTTTTTAATATTTCTCTTCATATCAATGTAATTTAAATATCTAATTACTGTCGTTTAAAACCTGAGCAGGGAAGGAGGCAGAGAAGGAGGCAGACAGAGAAGGAGGCAGACAGAGGAGGAGGCAGACAGAGGAGGAGGCAGACAGAGGAGGCAGGCAGAGAAGGAGGCAGGCAGAGGAGGAGGCAGGCAGAGGAGGCAGACAGAGGAGGCAGACAGAGAAGGAGGCAGACAGAGAAGGAGGCAGACAGAGGAGGAGGCAGACAGAGGAGGCAGACAGAGAAGGAGGCAGGCAGGGAAGGAGGCAGGCAGGGAAGGAAGCAGACAGAGAAGGAGGGAGGGAGGGAGGAAAGAAAGATGAGGCCAGGTGGTACAGTTCCCCCCCCTTCCCCAGGCAGCAGCGACAGGCACCAGACCAAGAATAATAGACGCTCACTCCTTGTTGGGCGTCTTGAGTGACCTTGACCGCCAGCTGATCTACCACCTCGAGGATTCTCAAAAAAGTTTCCTCCCGTTATATATATATTTTTTTTTATCTTTATATTACACGTGTGAGAGCTCAGTATGGTACAGAATAAATGTTTTGTTTTTTACCCCTGAACCGTTTTTAGTTTGCTCCTGTGAACGTTTTTTTTACCCTAGTGAACGTTATTCTTACCCTAATGAACGTTTTTTTTTACCCTAGTGAACGTTTTTCTTACCCTAATGAACGTTTTTTTACCCTAGTGAACGTTATTCTTACCCTAATAAACGTTTTTCTTACCCTAATTAACGTTTTTTATACCCTAGTGAACGTTTTTCTTACCCTAATGAACGTTTTTTTTACCCTAGTGAACGTTTTTCTTACCCTACGTCTTCACATCTCTAGTCGAGGGAACAATCTCCAGGTGATCGAAAAGTTCCTGTGCACCTGTGATAATATAATTGCTCCCTGTTTCCTATTACACCTGAACAGTTATACAGGTTCTTCGACTGTCTTATAGTAAATATCGGAAATTGTATCCACTTCCAATATTTACTGTGACAATCTCCAATATTTACCGTAAGTAGAAACAGGTAAATAACAAGGTAGATATAACAATGATGAGCTATAGTGATAATCAATGTAGGTGCACAGGTACTTCTCGATCACCTGGTATGGCTTTAAAACATCTGAGAATCTGATATTTAATTCCGGATTCTTTTAAAGTTCCTAAACAAAATTGTCACTCACTCACTCACTCACTCACTCACTCCACTCCATTCACTCACTAACTCACTCAAACTACGATACAAGTTAACAACAAAGATGGCTGTTATTATACCCCGAGACTGTATCATGGTTGGTTACGTCTCTCTCAAACCTCAAGAGTTAGTGAAACAAAACAAAAATTAAGAGTATGAATGTTTTAAGATTAGTGGTGACTTTGCTTATTATTGGGTGGTGGTGGTGGTGGTGACAGTGTGGTTGTGTGGTGATGGTGGTGACTATGGTAACGATATACCTCCATGACACATAACACACCTCCAGGACCACATAACACACCCTCCAGGACCACATAACACACCCTCCAGGACACATAACACACCCTCCAGGACACTATGGGGCATTTTCTTCAAGCATGGCTCAGGCAGCTTGAGGGTTCGTGGCTAACTTCTGACATGGTAAGTAGCAGAGAGAGAGAGAGAGAGAGAGAGAGAGAGAGAGAGAGAGAGAGCATCGGACCATCATTACCAATCACTAAAATCAATTGGATGTAAAAAAAAACAAATAAAAAAAATAAAAGAATAATAAAAACATAAACAAACAAAAAACAAACACAAATCCACGAATGAAAACCGATAAACAAATAATAAGGTAGAGAATAAAAGTAAATAGAATGAAAGAGAAAATAAAGAGAAAGGCGATAAAAGACAATGGGGACAGATAGATAGAGATAATAAAGGCTTTTACAACCAAGTAATTTGATCAGTAAATAGGGATCCCTGACCACCCCACACACACTTAATTACTTACAACTTTACTTCACTAAATTTCACTTACAAACAGTCCACTTCACTTAATTACACTTACATACACTTTATTAAATTAACATACACTTTATTACACTTACAAACACTTAACAATACTTAAATATTATCCCACACACACACACACACACACACTCTCTCCTCTTCCTCCCCTCCTGTCCTTGCTGACGAGGCTGACGCAGGGAGGAGTGTCAGCAGGGCCAAGGTGAGTGTCAGCAACATTTGTAAGCCCTCCCTGCTGACGCCAGAATTGTCAGGGCGTATATGTCAGCCTTTGTAACCTTTATTTGCCGTCACCTCTTCCTGCTTGAAAGTCTGTCTGTCTGTCAGTCACGTTTGTCTGTCTGTCTGTCACGTTATCTCCTGCAATCTCTCTTATCTATCTTATTCTCCCCATCCTCCCCCTCTCTCTCTCTCTTGCTAGCTTTCTCTTTTAGTGTGTGTGTGTGTGTGTGTGTGTGTGTGTGTGTGTGTAACAGGGGAACACGTTGCATATTTTATCATCCTATTCAACGTGTAATAAATTTTCTAACCAGGTGTGTCTCATCCCAACTCAAGATTAATTACCTTTAGTGCATTGTAGAAAAATTCAGACAATTAATTTATTCTTGTTTTCGTCTTTTATACAACTAATTTCGTATATATTTGTCATTTTTTCAATAATTTTCATTCGTTTCATTTTCGTAATTTTTTTTTTATATCTAAAATATTTCGTTGATATTTTACTTTTTCTCAACAAATTTCATTCAGGTGTATAATATAATTAACCCATATGGAGGTAACTTAAATAATAAATAATAAATGAAGTGTTTTTTTTTTTATTGACCAGTCTGCCACGAGCGATCTGGATTAGGATATCTGGATTCTGTCTGTCTGTCTCTCTGTCTGTTTGTCTGTCTCTCTGTCTGTCTGTCTGTCTGTCTGTCCCGTCCGTCGGTTTTATAATGGCGATCATACGTATTACCTCAGTTAGTCTGGCGGCCAGTAAGGTGCAGTATCGTACCTCAGACATAGTGCTGACCTATATCTGTCGACCTGACCTGAGCTGACCTGACCTGTATATACACCATAAAGGGAAAGATAAATTGGCCTCTTTATATCATAGCCGCTTGTCCAGGGCTCCTCCTGACCTCCCTCAAGCCTCCTTCTGACCTACTTAGTCCCTCCTAGCCTCCTTCTAACCCCTCCTAGCCTCCTTCTAACACCTCCTAGCTTCCCCCTAACCCCCTAGCCCTCTCTAAGGCCCACAACAACAATAACAACAACAAAAAACGTAATGTGGGTTGCCTACACTCATATAAATTTCCTCCAGGGGCAGTGACGAGAATTCCCAGACTACGAGGTGGACAAGTTGGCGCCTGGGTTCGGTGCCGTTCTGGCTGGCTCAAGGTGGGTGGATGGGTGGGTGGGTGAGTGGGTAGGGCGGCAAGAGGGGTGGGTTGGGTGGGTGAGTGGGTAGGTCGGCAAGGGGGTGGGTTTGGTGGGTGGGATAGGTGGGGTAAATGGGTGGGTGGGTGAGACTGCTGCAGAAGGGTAAGGTCTTGATGGATGGTTGGGTGGACGAGTGTGTGGGTGGTGGGTGGGTGGGTGGGTGGGTGGGTTGGGTGGGTGGGTGTGTGGATGAGTGTGTGGGTGGGTGGGTGGGGGGGGTTTTGAGAGGCTGGATGAAGAGTGAGTGGATTAGGGAAATTGAGGATAAGAAAGAAAGATGAATAAAAGAAAATGCAAAATAGAGAAAAGAAAAGGAGAATAAGGAGGAAGGAGGAAGAGGAGGAAGGAGGAAGAGGAGAAAGGAGGAAGAGGAGAAAGGAGGAAGAGGAAGATTTAACAGAAGACCGAGTGGGAATGGGAGAAAGAGTAAGAGAACAACAGGGGAGGGAGAGGAGGTGAGAGGGAAAGAGAGGGAGAAAGTAAGAGACAGGAGGTGAGAGGGGTGGTAAGACAGGGGGAGAGGGGAGAAAGAGGGAGGGGTGAGAGAGGAGGTGAGAGGGGAGGTGAGAGGGGAGGTGAGAGATAAAACATAAGGTGAGAGGGGAGGTGAGAGGGGACGAGAGGAGACAGAAGATAAATGAAGAATCAAAGAAATAGGGAGAGAGGTGGAGGATAAAGGAGGTAGGAAAGGGAGGAAGTGGTTCAGAAGAGAGGAAGAGGAAGTGGAAGAAAATAAGACAAAAGAAAACACGTAGATGGTAAGAGGAAACAAGTAAGGAGAAAGTAAAGTAGAGAGAAACAAATCTAACAATAAAGGAAAGTAGGTGGAAAGGAAAATAGGGATAAATAAAAGTAGAAAGCCAGAGAAGAAGAAAAGTAAACGAGAGAAGGGAAAAAAGTTAAAGAAAAATAAAAGGAAAAAAAAGTTAAAAAAAGGAAAAATTAATAAAGTAAATGACGTAAGAAAGAAAGAGAGAGAGAGAGAGAGAGAGAGAGAGAGAGAGAGAGAGAGAGAACAAAGGGAAGATAAATGCGAGTAATTACTGCCATGTGATGAATAGAACAAGTGAGAGAGATAATCTGAAATAATGTTTGGGAAATAAATATGAGAGAGAGAGAGAGACAAGGAAGGCAGTGGGAAGGAGAAAGATAGATAGATAAGAGAGAGGGAAGGAAGAGAGAAGGGAATGGGAAGGGAGAGGGAAGGGAGTGGAAAGGGA
>CAUDMG010001514.1:3992500-4215000 GCA_958450375.1 Homarus gammarus
GCTATATTCATATGGAAACTCACACATAGCACCCTGGCACTCTGGCACCCTGGCACCCTGACACTCTGGCACCCTGACACCCTGGCACCCTGGCACTCTGGCACCCTTTCACTCTCCTCTGATCTGTACCTTACAGTATACTGATAAAAGCACGAATTTGGTCAGTGGACTCGGTGACATTTTGATACATGTGTGTGTGTGTGTGTGTGTGTGTGTGTGTTTGGATTATTAAAGCGTAAGTTAACTAAACTCTGTTATTAGACCACAAACTTTATAAAACTCTTAAGACTTTGATAAATATTCTCGCTCTCTCTAAGTAAGTCACACACACACACACACACACACACACACACACACACACACACACATCCAACCCTTCCTTGTAATCGACCCCATACATACGTAACCCTATAAGTAAATTCCCATTCCAATCCAAATTCCCAGGAGGATAATGTATCACAAGAGAACCTTTGTTTAAAGGTCTCTCTCAGGGTCGGGTTTCTGAGAGAGAGAGAGAGAGAGAGAGAGAGAGAGAGAGAGAGAGAGAGAGAGAGAGAGAGAGAGAGATGTTTCATAGTTCAGTTTGTAGGTGGTAATTGATTTGATTTTGCCGCTACTTTATTGTGCACCCCATACTCTTCCTGTGAGTGGTAGAGCAAAAGGATTACAGGATAGGGTTTACAACGGGTCAGGATATTATGGCACTGAATGTGACACAGTATTTCAAATAAATTCTTTGCTTAGTTCTATACATAAAGGGTAACTTATTCACAACTGCGTGAGTACAGGAGTGTGAGGCAGTATGTCTGGCCGCACACTTTGTTATTCACATTTGCGTGAGAAGTATTCAAGCACATTGTGTATTTGGTTCTGTACATGAGAACTGATATAGTTACTGAGTACAAATAAGTGGATACAATCTTAATATGTCGGCTATCTTGCCATTAGAGATGAAGTGTTGTGGGTAGTGATGGTGGGTGGGTGGGTGGACTGATGAGTGGGTGAAAAGGTATCTCACCCACCCACTAGTCCACCCACCCACCCAGTACCATCATTACCTACCACCAGCGACCCTGACCTATGAAACATTTTAATTATTAACTGCAGCAGCGGTAGTTAGGCCTCTCTCTCTCTCTCTCTCTCTCTCTCTCTCTCTCTCTCTCTCTCTCTCTCTCTCTCCTCCACCTAACAAGTTTTTCTCTTCAATTTCCCGCCAAATGAAGTTGGATTTAACACCCACCTTGCCACCCACCCATCCATCCAGCCGCCCACCCCTCTACCCCCCCCCCCCCCAATCCGCTTGAACTCCAGGGCCAACCACCCATCTATCCACCCGCCTACACCACCCACCCACTCACCCCACACCACCACCTGTCTCCTGCCCCCTCATCCGCTGTCTCCTAATCCCTTCATCCTTCTCTCTTCTACAATCTTTTCTCTTTGTTTATCCTCCACTTCTTCTCCTTCACCTTTATCTCTTCCTCTTTTCCTTCTCTTCTTTATTTATTTCACCATTCGAACCAAATGAACCTTTAAAAACGAGCCATCGAACCAATGAACCTTCAAAAACGAGCCATCGAACCAATGAACCTTTAAAAACGAGCCATCGAATCAATGAACCTTTAAAAACGAACCATTGCACTCCCAGGGTTTACTAACACACTCTTTCCAGGACACGAACACACTAACACACTCTCTCCAGGACACGAACACACCTTTAACATATACCAAGATGCTAACACACACTTTCTAAGAAACTAACGCACTCTCTCGAGGACACTAACGCACTCTAAGGTCTTGTATTCTCCGAGACAAGACTTGAGTAAATCTTGAGTATCGTCATCACGTGAGGGGGCAAAATCTGGAGGACGACCTTGAGTGAATGGACGTCTTTCAAGGAGCAATCAGGCGGAAATGTCTATCAAGTAGGATCAGCTGACCCTTGAAAATTGTCTCGAGGCGGGAGGGGTCACACACACACACACACACACACACACACTCTCTCTCTCTCTAGTCAGGCCGCACCTCGATTATGCGGTTCAGTTCTGGTGCCCCTATTATAGAATGGATATAAATTCACTAGAGTCGGTGCAGCGAAGAATGACAAAAATGATTCCGGGACTTAGAAACCTTCCATATCAGGATAGGCTAAAGAAACTTAACTTGCATTCCCTAGAAAGACGAAGAGTGCGGGGAGATATGATAGAAGTATTTAAGTGGGTGAAAGGAATCAATAAAGGGGATATAGATAAAGTTCTTATAATATCCGAGCAGGATAGGACTCGAAGCAACGGATTCAAGTTGGATAAGTTTAGGTTTAGGAGGGAGATAGGAAGAAACTGGTTCACAAATAGGGTGGTGGACGAGTGGAACAAGCTTAGCAACTTTGTAGTAAGTGTGGGAACTCTGGAAAGTTTCAAAAGGAGGCTAGATAGATTCATGGATGATAGAGAGTGGTAGCAACTCTCGACAGGAGCTGCCATGCACAGGCCAACCGGCCTATTGCAGACTCCTTATTTTCTTATGTTCTTCTTATGTTTGTTTTCTCTCTCTCTCTCTCTCTCTCTCTCTCTCTCTACACAGGTAATAACAACACAGGTAAAACAGGACCCTGGACTTGCAGACACACAGACCAACTCAACCGTGTGTTATATGATGGTCAATTACCAGTCTTTTTCTTGCTCGGGTGAAGTGAAGGGGAGAGTCTCAGTGAAGGGGAGAGTCTCAGTGAAGGGGAGAGTCTCAGTGAAGGGGAGAGTGTTAGTGAAGAGGAGAGTCTCAGTGAAGGGGAGAGTCTCAGTGAAGGGGAGAGTCTCAGTGAAGGGGAGAGTCTCAGTGAAGAGGAGAGTCTCAGTGAAGGGGAGAGTCTCAGTGAAGAGGAGAGTCTCAGTGAAGGGGAGAGTGTTAGTGAAGAGGAGAGTCTCAGTGAAGGGGAGAGTCTCAGTGAAGGGGAGAGTCTCAGTGAAGGGGAGAGTCTCAGGGCAGTGATATTTAAAACCATAGATACAGTATAAATGATTTCTTCTTCACACACACACACACACACACACACACACAGGGAGGTAGTGAGAGGCCTCGGAGGGAAATGTCACGTATAAATATTTGAGGAGGTGAGGTGTAGGAGGGAGGGAGAGAGAGAGAGAGAGAGAGAGAGAGAGAGAGAGAGAGAGAGAGAGGTAATTTTCTCTGTCCCCTATACTCTCTCTCTCTCTCTCTCTCTCTCTCTCTCTCTCTCTCTCTCTCTCTCTCTCTCACTCTCACTTGGGTCGTAAGATCTTGTAATTGAGGAAATATTTTTACCGAGATCTTTCCTCCGAGTTAGAAGATGAAAGAGGAGGAGGAGGAGGAGGAGGAATAAGAAAATGAAGGGTGAAGACAAGGAAATATACAACAAGAAAGTGATAAAAAAGAGATAATAGGAAGAAAAGAAGAACAGGAAGAGGAAGAAGGAGGAAGATAAAAAAGGAACAAGAAAGTAATAAAGAACAAGAAAGTGAAGAATAATGAAAAGAACGAATAAGAAAATGTACAAAAAGAGGAAACAAGGGAAAAAAGGGTAATGGTTAGGTTAGGTTAGGTTAGGCTTAACTACATCCTGGTATACTACACTGCCTTCACCACCACTACTACCACCATCACCACCACTACTACCACCATCACCACCACTACTACCACCATCATCACCACTACTACCACCATCACCACCACTACTACCACCATCACCACCACTACTACCACCATCACCACCACTACTACCACCATCATCACCACCATCACCACCACTACTACCACCATCATCACCACTACTACCACCATCATCACCACTACTACCACCATCACCACCACTACTACCACCATCATCACCACTACTACCACCATCACCACCACTACTACCACCATCACCACCACTACTACCACCATCATCACCACTACTACCACCATCACCACCACTATTACCACCATCATCACCACTACTACCACCATCACCACCACTACTACCACCATTACACCCAGTAAACACTACCCCCCCCCCACTCCTTCAGCAGTACCTCCTTTCCATAACTACCAGCGCCAACGAGGTGTAAAGCCGCCCCTGGACGCAGTGATCACGTAAGTGGCTTAGCTAGGGGTGGGTGGTGGAGAGTTGATGGGTGATGGTGGCAGTGGTGTAGAGTTGATGGGTGATGGTGGTGATGGTGAGATTTTATACTACGAGACGATACTCCGGCCCCGAGTCTTGGCCCCACACACACCGGCCCCGAGTCTTGGCCCCACACACACCTCCGGCCCCGAGTCTTGGCCCCACACACACCTCCGGCCCCGAGTCTTAGCCCCACACACCAGTCCTGGGAAATGCATGGAGGAATTTTCTTAATGGAGCCTCCAGTGTGAATGGGTTCAGGCACTACACCACATCATTATTCACTAGCGGTGGTTGAGTGCCGCCAGGTGCTGTGGTGAATGGGGATCACCCAGTGAATTAATCATGTATAGCACCCATGAATGAGCTTTAACCCAAGACGCCTCAGGTATTCATATCTTGGACAGATTAGACTCGTCCTTCAGTCAATATGGAGGTCGGTAAGGCTCACAATGGTGAATATTCATGTGAGTCTCAGTTTGCATGGAAATGATATGTAAACAACTTTATAGGACGGCGAGGCTTATGTGATGCATATTTCTTGTCTCCGTTCCCTCCTCCTTCTCATACATACTTCATACATACACTACACGTCTTGAATAATGTATAAAGTTATATACTAAAATATTCGTGGGACTCCATAATGTTTTTCCTGTGTCCCAATACCTCCATCACATCATATTATTCTGCTTCATATATCTTTAGCCGCTGGTAAGGGCCTGAGGCGGTGAATTATCCTGACAGCGACTCTGGTTCATCCCTCCCTGATCTTATTTATCAACATTAACTTTTAAATCATTACAAGGAGACATCAACAGGTGGGTATATCTTACTGTACATATAGACAAACAAACGTGACACCTGTACTATACATTATTAATCCATACACAACATTTATACCAAGTTAAGTGAAATTCCTTTAAAACATGCTGGAGAAGTTGGTATAATATATTCAGATATACACAAACATACACATGTTGTATACACATATTATACACCAATGGTTAACTCCCTCCACCTAAAGGAAATAGGTCATCGTACTCAAGAGATTAAGTTAATATAGTACTCAGGATATTAAGGTATTGTACTCAAAGGGTTATGACACTACTCAAGGTGTTAAATCAGACAGACACACACACACACACACACTCAAAATAATCCATTGACAAAGCATTATAACAGTAAGATATTTCCTATAAAAAATATTTAAAACTAGCTCATCTAACATCAATTAGAACCCCTACAAACTTTCCCTGGGGTTCATTCACCACCAGTATGAACCCCAACTAACTTTCCCTCGGTTTCATTCACCACCAGTATGAACCCCTACAAACTTTCCCTGGGGTTCATTCACCACCAGTATGAACCCCTACAAACTTTCCCTGGGGTTCATTCACCACCAGTATGAACCCCGACCAACCTTCCCTCGGTTTCATTCACCACCAGTATGAACCCCAACTAACTTTCCCTCGGTTTCATTCACCACCAGTATGAACCCCGACCAACTCCCTCCCTTAGGTCCACACACCACCAGTGAGACCCGCCACTATACAGTACAGTCAGCCAGCTCTCATACAGAACTGGTATATGGTGGTCGTTTCTATGATCCAGTGACTCTCTAAACCTCCCCCACGTCGTACCAAGAGTCGTTATGAGGCTGAGGGGACGAAGACCGACCCCTCACTTCATTAAGGACTAGCGGGAGGGTCGTGCGTGTTTGGTTGCTGTTTGGTTGCTTCAATTGGGGGGGGGGGGGGGTCGTGATTGTTTCCCTGCTTCAAGTGGGGTGGAGAAGGGAGCTCGTGGGATTTATTGCTGTGATCTACTGTGGTGTTGATGCTGTGTATTTTGCTGTTCTAATGGATGTGCTGTACTGAAGCGCTGTTATTTAAGTAAACAGAAGCAACAGTAAGTAACAGAAAAAAGGAACAGTAAACAGAAACACCAGTAAATAAACAGGAAAAGTAAACAGAAACGACATTAAGTAAACAGAAGACATAGAACACACATCTCAGGTAAGAGGCATTAAAGGTAAACAAATTAACTAAAATTGCCAGGTAAGCACACACACACACACACACACACACACACACACACACACACACACACACACACACACACACACACACACACACACACACAAACCCGACACCAGTGAACACGGAGGCGAAATTTATGGCTCTCCTGTCTCCCTCACTTCACCTTCTCTCTTCCCTCTCTATCCCTCCTTCCTCCCCCTCCTCCTTGCACGGGGGGGGGGGGGGGCTAGAGCAAGAGGAGGGAGGGAGGGAGGGAGGGGGAGGGAATGGAGGGGAGGGAAGGGGAGGGAAGCAAACCATTACTCTTCATCCTCCCCAGTTGCCAAATTTCCGCTTGCAACATTTACAACAAAGTCCCCCTCCTACTGAGCTTGGCGCCAGGTAGCCTCCCCCCTCTCTCCTTCCGTACCTCCTTCTCTCCCTCCACTCCTCCCTTCTCTCTCATCTTCACTCCCTCTCACCTTTCCTTTCTCTCCCCTCTTACCTTACCTATCAGCCCCCCCCCCTACCCCTCGTTCCCACCTTAGATCTGTCTCATTTCGCTTCTACTTTCCCTCTCATCTTTATCTCCCCTTTCTTTCTCTTTTTTTTTCATTTCTTTCCATCTTTCTCCTCCTCCTATTTACATTTCTTCTCCGTTTTGTTTCTCCACTTATTTGTTTTTAATTTTTCATTGATTATCTCCGTTTTTCTTTTCATTACGGTTTCTTCAGGTGTGTGTGTGTGTGTGTGTGTGTGTGTGTGTGTGTGTGTGTGCACAGATCTACAAGGTGAGGATGGTTAATGTGTAATCGTGTAATCAATTCCATGATCTAACACTGTGACCTCTGACCCCTGTAACTGTGACCTCTGACCCCTGACACAGTGATCTCTGACCCCTGTAACTGTGACCTATGATCCCTGAAAGTGACCTCTGACCACTGAAAGTGTGAACTCTGCCCCCTGTAGCTGTGACCTCTGACCCTTGAAATTGTGACCTCTGACCCCTGAAATTGTGACCTCAGACCCCTGACACTGTGACCTTGACCTCTGACACTGTGACCTTGACCTCTGACACTGTGACCTTGACCTCTGACCTCTCGTGATTAAACACAAGCAGCCGCCAGTGTCTTGGTTTACCTGGGACCTGTCATCACCTGAGGCCCGAGGATTAATCATGAGAGTGTGACGTCATCAGGTTAAAGCCAGCCGCCTCAATAACCTCTGACCTCTGTGACCATAATCTCTGACCTCTCTGATGTAATATAATAAGGTGTTGAAGATTTGCCTCATGAGTTGTGTTGTGTTATGGTGTGTGTGTGTGTGTGTGTGTGTGTGTGGCTAAGAGCACTATCTAAGAGGGTTATGTCCAGGTGCGTTAAAAGTGATATATGTCGCCTCAACACATCTGAATTTTGGTATTTTAGACACACTAGAAACTTATTTATACACACGCATGCACACATGCAGGCGCACACACACACCACCATTAACTCTCCTAGATAATCTCTCTCTCTCTCTCTCTCTCTCTCTCTCTCTCTCTCTCTCTCTCTCTCTCTCCAAACTCACACGACTCTTCCTTCCTCCTCCCCCTTCTCTTCCTTCCTCTCCCCGCCTCTCCACTCTCACACCAAACCGAACCCTCTCACCCGGAAGCACACACACGCACACACACGGACGGAGGCAGGAAATGGAAGATGCTGAAACCCGTCCATCTCAGCACGACCTAAAGTGCCAGAATCAATAAGTTTGCCATTCCCTGTATTGTACTAAGAGGATGAACGACCTTATGCAGCATTGTGGCATACCATTATCTTGATGGAGGTGTGTGTGGGGGCTATGGGGTTGGCTTGGGCATTGTGTGAGGTGATGGTGAGGGAGTGAGTCGAGTAAGGAGGGGGGGAGGGTGGGAAGGAGAGAGAAGGAGGGCAGGAAGGAGGGGAAACAACCTGGTATAAACAAAGCAGGAATAAACTCGAAAAAAAAAACACCGTGAGGGGAAAGGGAGTACGGTGTGGGAGGTAGGGTGTGGGGGGGGGGAGGTAGGGTGTGGGGGGGAGGTAGGGTGTGGGGGGGGAGGTAGGGTGTGGGGGGGAGGTAGGGTGTGGGGGGGAGGTAGGGTGTGGGGGGGGGTAGGGTGTGGGGGAGGTAGGGTGTGGGGGAGGTAGGGTGTGGGGGGGAGGTAGGGTGTGGGGGGAGGTAGGGTGTGGGGGAGGTAGGGTGTGGGGGGGGAGGTAGGGTGTGGGGGAGGTAGGGTGAGGGGGGAGGTAGGGTGTGGGGGGGAGGTAGGGAGCAGGGGGGGAGGCAGGGAGTGAGGGGATGGGGGTAAGGGAGAGAACGAAAGCTCCAAATTAATAATGTGTTGATGTATGATGCTGCCAGCCACACGCCCAGGTCAATTAGGGTCAGAGCACTGCGAGGTAAAGGTCAAAACAACGTGTCATTACTCAAAACTACGTGTCAGGACTCAAAACAACGTGTCAGGACTCAAAACAACGTGTCAGGACTCAAAACAACGTGTCAGGACGCAAAACAACGCGTCAGGACTAAAAACAACCGTATCAGGACTCAAAACAACGTGTCAGGACTCAAAACAACGTGTCAGGACTCAAAACAACGTGTCAGGATTCAAAACAACGTGTCAGGACTCAAAACTAAGTGTCAGGACTCAAAACAACGTGTCAGGACTCAAAACAACGTGTCAGGATTCAAAACAACGTGTCAGGGCTCAAACAACGTGTCAGGACTCAAAACAACGTGTCAGGACGCAAAACAACGTGTCAACAATCGACTATACTAATAAGGTTGAAAATAACAATAACAAACAATAGGAATTTCATCTCTAGCTCCAAGTATAGACCCGAAATTTTAACATTATCATCTACCTAATTTTTCTCATTAATTTACCTGTACCTACCTGCATCTACACCTTCTTGAGTACACCTTTAATTAACATACAAGACAAACTCGATTACCTACGGTCTCTAAAACACAATAAAGAGCATTAGGTGTTTTCTTTATATTAAATACGTCTTTTATATGAACCAGTTAGTGAGAGAGAGAGAGAGAGAGAGAGAGAGAGAGAGAGAGAGAGAGAGAGAGAGAATATATTATGCCACACATCCAAAAAACAAAACTATTATCCCTCTCCTTCTGTCTGTCTGTCTGTCTGTCTGTCTCACTACACCCATTTATCTCAAGATGGAACATTTAACAATTTCTGTAATAGGTCGAGAAGTTTTAATTTTAATTGGCCAATTTACGGAGAACCAAACGACTGTGTAATTGGTGCAACTGTTGAGGGTGTGTGTGTGTGTGTGTACCATCTGTTGACCCCTGACAGATGGTACATGTAGCGGGGATATGTAGTGTAGGTCTGAACATATGTAGGACAGGTCTGAACACATATATATATATATAGCCAGGTGTATAAGTGTTTGAAGGTACATATATGTGTACAGGTGTGAATTAGTGTGTTGGAGGGGAAATATTCATGTATGTAAGTGTACAGTGGTATGTTTGGATTTTATATATATGTGTGTGTGTGTGCAGGTGTGTAATTAGGTTTTATATGGCACGGGCAGGTATGTACTGTAGGTGTGATGCTGTATGTGTGTGCAGGTGTATATCGTGCGTATGACGGTAAATACAGGTGTATGTAAGTGTGTCATGGTGTTTTAAGGGGTACGTACATGTGTGTAAGTGTGTGTGTGTGTGTGTGTGTGTGTGTGTGTGTGTGTGTGTGTGTGTGTGTAGTGGTGTTAATGCACTACAGTAAAGTACATTTAAGTAGTTAGAGAATATTAAATAAACTCACTAAAACCATAATTACCTAAACTATAATATTTGTCTTCTGAAATATATGTAAAAATCACCCACAATAACAATAACAAATAACAAACACAAGACCAAACAATAACAAACAAATACAAACAAAAAACAAAATAACATCCCTTACACATGTCAAGAAAAAAATTCCATCAGTCACATCAGAGGAGGATGCCAGCACCTTCTACCCCTCCCTCCCCCCCCCCATCCCCGGCCAGTGCCAGCAGAGAGGGTTATGTGGACGGGGGAAGAGTGGGGGAAGGGGGAGGGGAGAGGAAAGTGGGGGGGGGGAGGAAAGGGAGCAGGGGAGATGGAGAGGGGAGGAAAGGGAGCAGGGGAGATGGAGGGGGAGGTGGGAGGAGGGGAAGGGGAAAGGGGGAAGGGGGGAAGACTAATCATAACAGGCTGCTAAAATCTCAGGATCAAACAAGACATTAAAGGCTGGTTGGATGTCTTAACAGTAAGGGGGGAGAGGGGGGAGAGAGGGGGGAGAGAGGGAAAGAAGAGAAGAGAGGGGAAGAGAGGAGGGAGAGAGGAAGAGAGGGGGAGAAAGGAAGACAGGGGGGAGAAGGGAAGAGAAGAGGAAGAAGGGAAGAGAGGGGGGAGAAGGGAAGACAAGGGGGAGAAGGGAAGAGAGGGGGAGAGAAGAAGAGAGGGGGGAGAAATGAAAAGAGGGGGGAGAAGGGAAAAGAGGGGGGGAGAAGGGAAGAGAGGGGGGTAAGAGGGGGAGAGGGGCGAAAAGAGAAGAGGATGGGGAGGGGAACATTGAAACCCAACTTCATCCTTGAGGGTCGAGGAGGTACACGGACTCTTCCTCGACTGAGTTATACCTCCTATACTGTACTCACAGCTAGAGTACAGTCTCTGTCTCTCTGTCTCTCTGTCTGTCTCTTCCTTTCTGTCTTTCTCACTTGCTTCGTTCTTTCTACTCTACTATTTTGTTCTTCTTGTGGTTGTTGTGGTTGTTGTAATTGTTGTAGTTGTTGTAGTTGTTGTAGTTCATCTTCCTTGTATCCTATACCCTCCTTCCTCCCTCATTATCTCTCAGACTCTCTCTCTCCTCCTCCCTCACATTCTCTCCCTGTCTCTCAAACTCCCTGGTACATGGGGCTAAAGATGTCTCTTATCTCTGTGTATCGGGTGTTGTCTCTCTGTGTATCGGGTGTATCGGGTGTAGGTGGTGGTGGTAGTTGTAATGGTGGTAGCGGTAATGGCGGTAGTGGCAATGGTGGTGGTGGTGGTGGTAGTAGTTGTAATGGTGGTAGCGGTAATGGCGGTAGTGGCAATGGTGGTGGTGGTGGTAGTTGTAATGGTGGTAGCGGTAATGGTGGTGGTGGCAATGGTGGTGGTGGTGGTGGTAGTTGTAATGATGGTAGCGGTAATGGCGGTAGTGGCAATGGTGGTGGTGATGGTGGTAGTTGTAATGGTGGTAGCGGTAATGGCGGTAGTGGCAATGGTGGTGGTGGTGTTGGTGGTAGATGTAATGGCCCCATACTCTTGTTGACACCATCAGTATTACCAACAAACAAACCAGCATCAGTGTTACCAACTCCTTATATCATTGACATTAACAAAACACACAAATATAACTCACCCAAATCAGTGTTACCAGCAGACGAGCTCACCATCACTGTTACCAGAACGACCCAACACTAACTCTCTCTCACAACACTTACCTGAAATAGAGAAAAAATCACACATTAATGACCCGGAAAAACACAGGTGAACCAGTGTATATATATAACATCAGTATTGCATTAACGAACAGTCTATTAATTCCAATATACATTTTCTGATTATTTATAAAACCAATACCGTAATTTTCTCTCCTATATAAACTATAAAATATAAATAACGATCAAATAATTTTTTTTTTACATTATGAAGAAACCAAAAGTGGGGTGAATTTATATCGTGAATTTATATGAGAAGATATTTATTGTGTGGTCGGTAACCTCACAACAACATCGATCAGAACAGAGGCTATGTTAAACACCTTTAATTAACCTGAGACTGGATAATTAACCTGAGACTGGATAATTAACCTGAGACTGGATAATTAACCTGAGACTGGATAATTAACCTGAGACTGGATAATTAACCTGAGACTGGATAATTAACCTGAGACTGGATATAACTTACTTTACTCTTCCTTTGCATTGTTTATACGACAAGTGGACCAAATATTATGCTCCTTAAAACGATCATTTTTGGTACGACCGAATATTTTTGAGTTTAATGATAAAAACTAAAATAACATAGATTATTTTGTTGAGTTAGACGAAAAAATATATAACTTATTTATTAATTAACTGGTTATTGTATATGTAGGTCAGAGTGTGTGTGTGTGTGTGCGTGTGTGTGTGTGGTCTCTCTTTGATAACACAGACGGCTAGATGGGTAGGGATAGAAGGATAAAGGGGATAGGGACAGAGAGCTAAGGTGGGAGGTGGTAGGGGGGAGGTGGTGGGGGAGGTGGTGGGGGGGTAAAGGAATCGTGGGTTGGAGAGATAGAGAGCTGGAGAGGGGGTGAAGGCTGAGGGCGACTGAACGAGAGGGGGAGGGCTGAGGGGCTTGAGGAGGGGGTGAGGGCTGATGGGCTTGGGGAGGGGGTGAGGGCTGATGGGCTTGGGGAGGGGGTGAGGGCTGATGGGCTTGGGGAGGGGGTGAGGGCTGATGGGCTTGGGGAGGGGGTGAGGGCTGATGGGCTTGGGGAGGGGGTGAGGGCTGAGGGGCTTGGGGAGGGACTAAGGGCTGGGGGGGGGGGGGGTGGATCACACGCGAGAAGCAACACATCGACTGTCACGACAACAGACAGTAAGAGCCCTCAGGCAGAGCTCCAGTCAACACCGGGAGGACACGGCGGCACACTAGGGGAAGGGGGAGAGGGAAGGGGTGGAGGGGGAGAAGGGAGGAGGGAAGGTAATAAAAGGCGGAGAAGAAGAAGGAAGGAGGAGGAGGAGTGAAAGAGAAGAATAGGAAGAGAAGGAGAGAGGAGGAGGAAAACGAAAAGGAGGAGAAATTGAGAGAGAGAGAGAGAGAAAATGAGAAGAAAAAGGAGGAAGAGTAAAGAGAGAAAAAATTGGCTGAAGGAGAGAGGAAGAGAAAGAGAAGAAGGAGGAGGAGAAAGAGAAAGAGAGGAAGGAGTAAGGAGAGAAAAAGTCAGCTTCATCTGGATTGCAGGCAGTCAATCACATGGCCGCCAGTGACGTCACATCTTCATCGACCAATCAGAGAGTGACTGCCAGAAAACATATATTTTTTTTTTTAGTGGTCAAAAATAATCCTTTACGGTATACTTATAATATACAAGAAATACTTATAAAATGGTAGAGAATACTTACATAAATCCATTGCATATATTGAATAACTTATAATGGTCGTTAAGTGAACTATTACGTTCCTGTTAACTGATTAAATGAGAAATAAAATTGGAATCTCTTAAAATTGGACGAAATTGTTAAATTGGCCGATTACCAATTAACCGCATCCTCTAATGGTCGTTAAGTAAATAAACAAATAATGGGCGTTACGTAAATAAACATATCATTTAATGTAAAGAAAAATAAATACCTGTTATAATTTACTCAGTACATGTTGCTGTAAATAATAATAATTTACATAACAACAACAATATTTTCGTAACAAAGACAAAATTTACGTAACAAGGAAAGTGCTTATGTAACAAAGACAAAATTTAATAACAAAGAAAGTATTTTTACGTAAACAAGGAAAATTTTACGGAACAAAGAAAATGCCCAACAAAGAAAGTATTTACTTGTTGTATTGATAACTGAAACTAGAGTAACGGGAGGTCAGGTTCTTTCACCTTTGCATTATTAATTCACCTTTGACCTTCTCATTATCGAGTGGAACTTTGACCTTTTTTAACATTATTTCTTGACCTCTCGCCTTCAGCAATTACTGTGACCTCTAACCATTGAGCTGTGACCTCTAGCAATGACCTGTAACCTATGTCATCGGTGCTTCTTGACCCGTGGCTTCTAGCAATGACCTGTGACCTCTAGAAAAAACCTGTGACCTCCAAGCATTGACCTGTGACCTCTAGAAATGACATGTGATCTGTCATCAGTGCTTTTTAACCTTTGACTTCTAGCAATGACCTGTGACTTCTATCAATTACTTGTGACCTCTGGCATCAGTGCTTCTTGACCCGTGACTTCTAGCAAGGGCCTGTGACCTCTGCCATCAGTGCTTCTTGACCTATGACTTCTAGCAATGACCTGTGACCTCTAAGCATTGACCTGTGACCTTTACCATCAACGCTTGACCTCTGGCATTAGTGCTTGACCAGTGACCTCTAAGAATTAGCCTGTGACCTCTAGCATTCACCTTTAACTTCTAGTATTGACCTGTGACCTCTAAGCATTGACCTGTGACCTCTGCCATCAGTGCTTCTTAATCCGTGACCTCTAGCAGTAACCTGTGGACGTTGCCATAAGTGATTGACATGCAACCTCTAGCAATAACATGTGACCTCTAAGCATTGACCTGTGACCTCTAGAAATGACCTGTGACCTCTGGTATTTTGACCAATAAGTGTCTTGATATATGACATATATTCTTGAGTGACATTTCACCTTTAGAAACTGAGAAACGAAATTAAAAAAAAAATAATTTACTAATCTATCTATCTATCTATCTATCTGTCTGGCTATCTATCTATCTGTCTGGCTATCTGTCTGTCTGTCTGTCTATCGCTGGATGGTAAATGAAGAGCAGGAAGGAGAAGAACAGAGGAAGAGAAATAGAGGAAATAAATAAATAAATAAATAAAAGAGAGAAAGATGAATAAAAACGAACGAAGCAAAGGTAATGGAAGGAGAAAAACGAAGGAAATAGAGAAATAGTGATAGAAGAAAGAGAAATAAAGGACAGATAAGAAGAAAGATAAATGAAATAAAAAGAAACTGAAGAAGAGAAATAGACGAAAGAAAGAAGAAAGAGAAGAGGGAACGAAGCATAAATAATAATAATAGAGAGAGGAAAAGAGAGAGAGTTGAAAAGAGAAAGTAGAAGAAAACAAAGAAGACAAAAGTGAAGGAGGAAGAAAGAAAATGTAAACAAGAGAAAAGAAAAATGCAGAAAAAGATAAACAATAATAATGATAATAATAATAATAATAATAATAATAAAAAAAGGTTTATTTTATTTTGTATTGTCAACTAACATGATATTGATCTGCCTGCCAGCACGAGAGAGTGAGGGAGGGAGTGAGGGAGGGTGGGGGAGATGGGGAGGAGAGTGAGGGAGGGGGTGAGGGGGAAGAGTGAGAGAGGAAGAGTGTGAGAGAGAGAGAGAGAGAGAGAGAGAGAGAGAGAGAGAGAGAGAGACGCTGGAAGAGGGAGGAAATGGGTGAGGGGAGAAGAAGGGTCAGTGAGGGGAGGAGAGGGGAAGAGAGGGGAGCTGTGTCTGTTATTATTATTATTATAGACTGGGTTTTAAGACGTTATGTGCCCTACATAGCCAGGGGTGAGGGGGGCTATACCGATAGGGGGGGGGCTATACCGAAGGGGGGGGCTATACCGAAGAGGGGGCTATACCGAAGGGGCAGGACTATACCGAAGGGGAAGACTATACCGAAGGGGGGACTATACCGTTACGTATCCTCTTAACCTAACCTAACCTAATCGGTTTTCAGGATCCATCAATGTCAAAGTTTAAATTTTAAGAGACACCCGAAAATAAACAACGAAAACAAGTTAGGAAAGAGTGAGCTGGCGGGAGGGGAGACTCCAGGATACCAGAGAACAACCACGGTGCTCTAAAACCCTGTACAGTGGAGCCCAAATGTAAGTGATCAGTCGATGGAACACTCAACATTATACCCTAAGCATTTATTCCCATGATTGGAACCCTAAAAACCCACAGTATTGGGCTCCATAGATGATAATGTAAGAACTTCCTAAAAAAAAAAATTGCAACTCTAACACAGAAAACGGGAAAAAGAAAACGATATAAAATAGAAAATTTCACACCGGTAACTTAGCTAAAAGTCACACACATATATACCATAACCTATATAACACGTTATTTAAAAAAAGATATACGTTGGGATAATATTGAAGTTGTTTTAGGAGTTATACAGCGTAAATATACAATAACAGTGGTAGTTTGGTGAAGGGGTTTAGTTAGGTAGGTTTGTTTTAGAGAGTGGGTTGGTTTATTTAGAGGCTGGCGATAGTGGTAAAGGTCAGAGAGACAGAGGCCCTTAATGCTGTGCTGCCCTTGTGAACACCCCGCGCCACACACACACACACACACACACACACACACACACACACACACACACACACGTTGTAAACAAGTTTTTAAAAGGGATATTCACGCGCCCTTAAGCCTCCACCCTCTCGTTTATCCTACTCAGTGGCCGACGAATGAGGAAGAGGCGACGAAGAGAAGACGATGAGGAAGATGTAGCAAAGAGACGGAGGATGGTGGGAGGAGCCTAAGGAGGAGAAGAGGGGAGAAGGGAAACCCGATGAAAAGAAAGAAGAGAAGCAGAAGGAGGGGAGATTGAGAAGAATAGGGGGAGGAGGAGGAGAAGGAAGAAGAGGGGGAGGAAAAAAGAGAGGAAGGAAGAAGAGGGGGAGGAAAAAAGAGAGGAAGGAAGAAGAGGTAGATGAAAGAGTGGACTGAAGAGGGAGAGAAGAAATACCAGGAGCAGGAGGAGGAGGAAGAAGAAAAAAGAGAAGACTAGAGAAATACAAGAAGAGACGAGAGAGAGAGAGAGAGAGAGAGAGAGAGAGAGAGAGAGAGAGAGAGGACACTACCTACAGCAGCTGTCGTCGTCAGAGCAACACAGAGCGTCGCCAACATCACCACTGAAGAGCAGGAAGCACGGGGAAGAGAAGTGGTGGAGGGAGGGAGAAGTGGTGGAGGGAGGGTGGAGAAGTGGTGGAGGGAGGGACTGACTGACAGTTGTACGGACTGACAGGTGTACGGATTGACAGGTGTACAGACTGACAGGTGTACGGATTGACAGGTGTACGGATTGACAGGTGTACAGACTGACAGGTGTACAGACTGACAGGTGTACGGATTGACAGGTGTACAAACTGACAGGTGTACGGATTGATAGATGTACAGCTGACAGGTGCACAGCTGACAGGTGTACGGGCTGACAAGTGTACAGACTGACAGGTGTACAGACTGACAGGTGTACGGGCTGACAAGTGTACAGACTGACAGGTGTACATATGTGCGAATAAATTTATCAATAAGGAGAAGAGAAACAGGATAGATTAAGGAGGAGGGGGAAGAGGAGAGAACAGAGAAAATATAATATAATGGATAAATCAAATGGAAGATAAGGAATGAGTAATGCCGACACACACACACACACACACACACACACACACACACTAAAAAACAACCTTGAACTTCAAACGGTAAATAATAATCATTCGTCACCTTTAGCTCTTGCCGACCAATCACAGTGCATCTATCATATAACTCCCACGCCACTGAGAAGCACCCTCCTTTAGGTGAGTCATTAATCATTGGCCATCTCTAGCAGACCAATAAACTAGGCCCTAGCATCCAAAGGCGCCATCCCAATCCACCAATGGGAGGGCTCAAACAGGTGAGAGGAGACGTGGTGGTTGGTGGAGCCGCCGCCAGAGGGCCGAGAGGAGAGGGCTTGGTTAAGGGGGTTTAATTGAAAATGGCTGACCACCGCCCCGCTGTCATCGATCTCCGGGTATCATTGCTGTTGCGTCTACTGCTGTTCTATCCTGCTGTCACGGATGGGTTCTGTTATTGATGCTGTTATTAATGGTAGTTGTACTTTCCAACACAGGGGTTACGGGATACTGCTGTCATCGCAACGTAATTAATGAGGTCAAGGCAGCGAGAAAGGCTGACATTGTTGTGATGGTAATAAGCTATTGGTGTTTACCTCTGCTATTGGCGGTAGGGAGAGAGAGAGAGAGAGAGAGAGAGAGAGAGAGAGAGAGAGAGAGAGAGAGAGAGAGAGAGAGAGAGAGAGGCAAGAACAACAAAAACAAAATAAGAACTAAAACAGAACAAAAACACAATGAAAAACAAGAACAACAAAAACAATAATAGGATGAACGAGGGAAAATGGATAAACAGGTAGAAGGAACAAAGACAAACAAATACAATTTTACGAAAGAGTGGAAACAAAGAATCGTAGAGAAAAACAAAGGAAACGAGACAGACATCCAGTACCTAAAATGGTGGATAATGTTGGAGGATTGTGGATAATGTTGGAGGAATGTGGATAATGTTGGAGGATTGTGGATAATGTTGGAGGATTGTGATAATGGTGGAGGATTGTGGATAATGTTGGAGGATTGTGGATAATGGTGGAGGAATGTGGATAATGGTGGAGGATTGAGGATAATGTTGGAGGAATGTGATAATGTTGGAGGATTGTGAATAATGTTATACGATTGTGGATAATGTTGGAGGAAGTGCATAAGTAAGGTAAGTAAGGAAGGACGTAAGTAAGGTAAGTAAGGAAGGACGTAAGTAACGTAAGTAAGGAAGGACGTAAGTAAGGTAAGTAAGGAAGGACGTAAGTAAGTAAAAGTATTAGTAAAGTAAGTAAGTAAAAGTAAGAGGTAAGTAAGCTAGGAAGTCTATATATAAAACAAAGAAGTCTGCTGTGTTAAAGGAATATCCTTCCTTCCTTAGGCTTTAGTAAGGCCCTTTATAATATTTATACTGTATATACTTGTCACACTTGTCAGATGCGTCTGGTGTTATTGTACAGGGGTACCTGGTGACGGCACTAGGATCCCGCTTCCTCTATCAACGATTAAACAATTGAAATTGAAAGAAGTCTGTCTGTCTGTGTGTCCGCACGAGAATCTCTGAACTACTTTACCGATCTGTAGTGATGATGGATGGTGTTATATGTAGTGATGATGGGTGGTGTTATATGTAGTGATGATGGGTGGTGTTATATGTAGTGATGATGGGTGGTGTTATATGTAGTGATGATGGATGGTGTTATATGTAGTGATGATGGGTGGTGTTATATGTAGTGATGATGGGTGGTGTTATATGTAGTGATGATGGGTGGTGTTATATGTAGTGATGATGGGTGGTGTTATATGTAGTGATGATGGGTGGTGTTATATGTAGTGATGATGGGTGGTGTTATATGTAGTGATGATGGGTGGTGTTATATGTAGTGATGATGGGTGGTGTTATATGTAGTGATGATGGATGGTGTTATATGTAGTGATGATGGGTGGTGTTATATGTAGTGATGATGGGTGGTGTTATATGTAGTGATGATGGGTGGTGTTATATGTAGTGATGATGGGTGGTGTTATATGTAGTGATGATGGGTGGTGTTATATGTAGTGATGATGGGTGGTGTTATATGTAGTGATGATGGGTGGTGTTATATGTAGTGATGATGGGTGGTGTTATATGTAGTGATGATGGATGGTGTTATATGTAGTGATGATGGATGGTGTTATATGTAGTGATGATGGATGGTGTTATATGTAGTGATGATGGATGGTGTGATATATGTAGTGATGATTAGACAATAAAATAATAACAGTTTAATGCTAAAAAAATATACTTTGTTGTACCGTTGTAGTGAAAAACATGTTGGAACTTACATACACCGTTAATGAACTATTGATGGAAGAAGAAGTTTTGGGGACTGAACAGTGAGACAATGTGGAGCCTCCCGGAGGGTGGCGTCTATATATATATATATACTAGGCCACGGTAGGACGCCACCCTGGTGGTTGTTTAATTGTTGTAGTGATGTTGTAGTGGTGGTTATAAAGTGTGGTAGTGATGTTGTAGTGGTGGTTATAAAGTGTGGTAGTGATGTTGCTGTGGTGGTTATATACAGTAAGTGTTGTAGTGATGTTGTAGTGGTGGTTATAAAGTGTGGTAGTGATGTTGCTGTGGTGGTTATATACAGTAAGTGTGGTAGTGATGTTGTAGTGGTGGTTATAAAGTGTGGTAGTGATGTTGTAGTGGTGGTTATAAAGTGTGGTAGTGATGTTGCTGTGGTGGTTAAATAATTATAGCACTGATGTTGTCGTGGTGGTTGTAATGTATAGTTATGGTAGTGATGTTGTAGTGGTGGTTATAAAGTGTGGTAGTGATGTTGTAGTGGTGGTTATAAAGTGTGGTAGTGATGTTGTAGTGGTGGTTATAAAGTGTGGTAGTGATGTTGTAGTGGTGGTTATAAAGTGTGGTAGTGATGTTGTAACGGTGGTTAAATAATTATAGCACTGATGTTGTAGTGGTGGTTGTAATGTATAGTTATGGTAGTGATGTTGTCGTGGTGGTTGTATAGTTATGCTAGTGAGAAATAATTACTATAGTCCCTCTTAAAACAGTGGGAGAGACATAAGAGAGAACGGAGCTTACAACCCGGCCTCTCACTACAGCTACAGAGAGAGAGAGAGAGAGAGAGAGAGAGAGAGAGAGAGATTGGAGGAATAAACACTTCAACCTAATCACCTAACCTAACCTAACTTAACATATGCTAAACTAACCAAACCAAACTTAACTTAACAAATCTTCACCAAATCTAACGCTATTCTAACTAAACCTAACGCTAACCTAACCATAAAAAGACATTGTTAAATTTATATAAGTTAGCGCTAGAAATTCTGATATATACATTTTCTGTTTCTCGTACTGTGGGAAGACCCGGCACCACTACCATTTAACCAGAGACTACACAAAAATTCTCATTTACCACATCACAAACACTATATCGTCATTTTTTTACACGAATTTACACCATTTACCACTTGTTGTTTTCGTAAATAAAGAGAATAAATCGGTGGTTATATATTCCTGAACAAAGTAAATCTCGTTTCTGGATAATTCAACGCAAGACAACGGAGACTAAGCGCTCGTAAACACCGAGTTACATCTGGCCTTTGGTATCTACGGAGTAACGTTGATATATGATACTCCCCTTGAAAGCTATATTTATAGGTGTAGTTCCCTCCAGCTGTGGGAGACCAGCAACATTCCCACGACAGAACCAATGCCGGTACAGTCACTCAAGTATTATCCAATTTCAAATCGGTGTTGGACCCTCTGGCATGGTAGAACTAGTGTATAATATATTGGAGGGGAGGGGAGGGGGCGTTAGTGCAGTATGTCGGACCCGTGAGGACTCAGTGACGGAGGGAGAAGGCGGGAGGAAGGATAAACAGTAGAGTATTTAAGGACAGTTCCATCTAACGCTCAGGAAAAATGGTTTAAGATTGAAAAAACCTCCTCAGACCGTGAGAGAGAATACACCTGCTAGCTTCTTCTCCTTCTTGCCTCCCTTCCATCATTCATTCCTCCCTCTAACTCTTTTTTATCTCTCTCTCTCTCATTCTCCTAATTTACCATGTTTTCTCTCCCTCTATTTCCCCTTTCTCTATTTTCTTACCGTTTTATTTCATTCTCCCTCTCTCAATCCTCTCTGGTTTATTTCATCTCTTACAGGACCTCAATTACCTCCCCTTCAATTCGACCTTCATATGTCTCGCCCACCCCCACACACACACCCCCACACACACACCCCCACACATGTCCTTAGCACCATTAGCAGGCTGGTGGAGGTGAAGTGTGAGAATTTTCACAGCCAACGTCCTCCTCTCCTGCCCCCCCCCCCCCCAACCAGACACACCACCTTTAAAGACGCGACATATCGGCCCCACGTTTTTAGCTGTTGTGTCAAAGACTATGTTATGATCCTAAGCGTGTATATATGATGGCTATGTTGGCTGCCCCTTGTTCGAGTTAACTATTTACCTGCACAGTCTAGGTATATTGTGTGTATACATGTAGTGTCTAGGTATATTGTTTGTCTATCTAGCTATCCGATTCAACTCATAAAAGAATTCGATTCCTCATAAAAGGATTCAACTCCTCATAAAAGGATTCAACTCCTCATAAAAGGATTCAACTCCTCATAAAAGGATTCAACTCCTCATAAAAGGATTCAACTCCTCATAAAAGGATTCAACTCCTCGTAAAAGGATTCGACTCCTCTTAAAAGGATTCAACTCCTCGTAAAAGGATTCGACTCCTCTTAAAAGGATTCCAATATTTAACTGCCCGTCCCTTCAGCCTCCTTATCTCTCCCTCCTCAATAACATTCCGTGTGTCTCTCTCCCTCCATCACTCTCCCTCTTTCCCTCCCTTTCCTTCCCTCACTTTATTTGTCTCTCACTCTCCCTGTTTTTTTTTCTTTTCCTTCCTGAATAACTTTCCGCGTCTCCCTCCTTCCCTCCCTCTCTCCCTCCCGTTCACTCGCTCCCTCCCTCCCTCCCTCCCTCCTTCCCTCCCTCCCTCCCTCACCTCTTGAAATAAAACTCAGTTTCACAAAAAAATAAACCAAACAGAAGGATAAACTTAAACAAACAGGGGAATATATAGGTATTAGAGGCATTATAGAGGCATTAGAGGCATTATAGAGGCATTAGAGGCATTATAGAGGCATTAAAGTCATTATAGAGGCATCATAGAGGCATTAAAAGCATTATAGAGGTATTAGAGGCATTATAGAGGCATTAAAAGGATTATAGAGGCATTATAGAGACATTAAAGTCATTATAGGCATTATAGAGGCATTAAATGTATTATAGAGGCATTAGAGGCATTATGGAGTCATTATAAAGGCATTATAGAGGCATTGTGGAGGCATTATGGAGGCATTGTGTAGGCATTGTGGAGCCGTCCGATTAAATCCCACTGTTTTGAACCGTGAAAAATGTATCGGTTGTCCTGCCGATTACAACACGTATGATGAATGTGCTAGGATACAGATAGGGTACTCTCTCTCTCTCTCTCTCTCTCTCTCTCTCTCTTCGTCTCTCTCTCTCTCTTTTGTCTCTTTTTTCTTCCTCACGTCACGTTTTCTCTCTCTCTCTCTCTCTCTCTCTCTCTCTCTTTTTGTCTCTTTTTGTCTCTTTTTTCTTCCTCACGTCACGTTTTCTCGCTATCTTCTCTCTCTCTCTCTCTCTCTCTCTCTCTCTCTCTCTCTCTCTCTCTCTAAACACGGTTCTCAAGGAGTCAATATACTTATCAACCGGAACAGCCCTTCACTCCTTCGCGTCTGGGTATGATACTTTCCATTGTGTCTCCTTCACTTCCTTCCTCCTCCTCCCCTCCTTCTTCTCCTTCCTTGTTATTTTTCTCTCCTCCCCTCTCATTATCTTTCTCTCCTCCTCCTCCTTCTTCGTCCCCAGCCCTCTTCCTTCTCATCCATCGTCCCTCCTTCTATCTTCCTTCCTTCTTCTCCTTCTCTCCTCCTTCATCATCTTCCTTTCTCTCTCGTCATTTATCTTCTATCTCCCCCTCCTCTCTCCTCCTTGTCTTCCCCAAACACACACACACACACACACACACACACACACACACACACATACCGTCCCAAACACACACACATACCGTCCCAAACACACACACATACCGTCCCAAACACACACACACACATACCGTCCCAAACACACACACATAACGTCCCAAACACACACACATACCGTCCCAAACACACACACATACCGTCCCAAACACATACACATACCGTCTCAAACACACACACATACCGTCCCAAACACACACACACATACCGTCCCAAACACACACACATACCGTCCCAAACACACACACACATACCGTCCCAAACACACACACATACCGTCCCAAACACACACACATACCGTCCCAAACCCACACACATACAGTCCCAAACACACACACATACCGTCCCAAACACACACACACATACCGTCCCAAACACACACACATACCGTCCCAAACACACACACATACCGTCCCAAACCCACACACAAGAGGAGGAACAGCTAGCAGGGGAAGTAAGAAGAGGACTAGGAGGAGGAGGAGGAGGAAGAGTAGGAGGAAGAGTAGGAGGAAGAGGAGGAACAGGAACAGGAAGTAGACGAAGGAACATTAGGGAACCACACACCATTCATCTCACCTCTTTGGCGACCATCAATCTCGTGGGCGCCAACAAACAAGTAGTGTGTGTGTGTGTGTGTGTGTGTGTGTGTGTGTGTGTGTGTGTGAGGGGAGGGCCACACCAGACACGGAACAATTAATTCCTATAATTAATCAACTCGGTGAACTCAAACAACTAGGTCAAAAAATAAAATTAAACAAACAACTGAATAAATCAATCAATTCCAAACAACCAAATCAGATACTCTCAAACAACTAACAATCAAATCCCATCAAATCAACCTCTAATAACCAACTCAAACAACTAACTCGAACAACCAACTCAAACAACAACACAGACAATGGTAGAGAACACACACGTCTGTTTGTTCCTGAGCCACACAACGTTCTCCCAGGTCTGGAACTCTGCCAGAGATGCTTACAATTTCACCGGGTGGTTCAGTATCTAGTCCAGCCTGGCTGACCTATAACCCAGGTGACCTTAGTCTGACCTCATTAACCCAACCCTGGTAACCTAACCTAACCTAACGAAATGACACGAAAATATTAATTCATACATAATAAAAGGTAGAAATACCAATAAATAAGGTTAAGTAGAGTGATGTCACCATGATGAGCACACAACACCTTGGGAATGGTCGTATCGTTTATGGTGTCGAGGTGAGGATACCGTAGGACCTGGCCTTCTGCTGTTCCCTTGAAGAAAACTATTAACACAATATTCCTGGAAGGCAATGAGTCAAAGCATCCTAGAATTCCAAGCATGAACCAAAAAAAAAAAAAAAATTTTTTTTTTTTAATTAGCGAGTGCTTGTGGAGATGTAAGAATGCAAACCTTCGTCACGTCAGAAGTTTGTGGGAGGGAGAGGGAGGAGGATGAGTGAAGACCTCCCGCTAAGCCTCCCAGGAGAAGATTCCCCCCCCCCCCAAAAAAAAAAAATCAAGAAAAAAGAAAAATGATTCAGAATATTAAGTCGGCGTGTTCTGAAGGCGAGTAATATTCTGAGTAACGGAGGAATAAAAAATAATAAGAAGAATAAAAAAAAAAAAGAAATAGAGAATGGAGAATTTGTAGAGAGATAAACATAATGCTTTCAGAGACAAAAGAAAATCCAACACACACTTCACAGAAAGAAAAACAAGACCATATGTTTACTATTGTATGGAGGAAACAATCGTGAAGAGGAGCAATAAAATATCAAACCAAAGCGCTAGATAGTGATGTCCCTGGTAATGGCGGGAGGTGCAGCTCGTATCAAGATATAAAGTACAAAGTCAGTGAGTGCAGTAGCGGTGAACGAGCGAGAAGGATGTGAACGAGCGCCTCCTGCTGCCCTGGTGGCGTGTAGTGGCAACAGCCAAGCCCGGACACTCGTGAGGGAGTCTCCGCTTCTCATAACAATCGCCAATGGAAGCCAAGAGGAAAAAACGGAAAAAAATTAGTATTTCTCATTTCCAGATGCGAAGGAAAACTCTTACCGATGCCTCGCCTGACGGTCGTCTCTTTTCCTAAAACAAGAAAATAGTGAATTAGTCATCATGTGTGAGGGAGGTGATGGAGGTGTTGCCGGCCAGGGAGGCTGACGATGCTTACCACACATCACGCTGGGAGGTAATGACGGCCTCCAGTTTCCTTGACAAAAACAATAAGATGATTTTCATCTCTACTTCGGGGAGTAAAATAATCTATTGTTTACTCAACGCTGGGAAGAAATGTTGAGTCTAACAGGAGGTTTGTCACACTGAGTCATGACCGACTGTTGTACAGAGGTCACCAGGGAGCCTCTACGCTGAGTTAATGTTAATGTTCTAACTAAAGACTTTAATAGCTCATAAGTATGTCTCGGAGCTAAAAAGCGGACACACATCCACGTGTAAACGACTGTTGAAGATTAGAGCGTGAGCATAACCACACACACACACACACACACACACACACACACTATCACCCCCAGAGAGACAGTCAAGATCACACACTCAAATGTCTCACCAAACAAACCGCTTCGTGTTCAAGAGGAGAGACAGAGAGAGTGAGTGTGTTTGTAAATCTCAGGTAGCCAATTAGTAGCCTGGGATGACAAGCTATTGTTTATCTGTCTGTCTTAAACAATGACTTGGTATTCTAAGGCTGATGATGCCGTGTGTGTGTGTGTGTGTGTGTGTGTGTGTGTGTCGTACCATCAAAACAAACCATTACAACCCAAGAATCCAATCAATACCTCAGTGTCGTGTGAGAGATGGCACCATGAGCGAACATCTGGCATTCCCTGGCACTCCTATATAAGCCATCACACCCAGCAGACGCTCGGCACTCAATAGCCACAAACTTTTAAGGTGAGGAAGAATACAACTCGCTAATATTAAAGTTACCTGAGGTTGAAAATATCTGACAAAAATTAACTACATCTCTCCAGCAGTTTGTTTTCCTTGGCTTCGGGTCCCTGTGAAACGTGGGCTTCAGGTCCCTGTGAAATGTGTCATTGCCTTTCGCTTGTTGATATAATTGACGTGATAATGGATACACATTTGTTTATTTTTGTATTTTATAATTTCTATTAATAGTTTTCTTTATTATTTGTGAATATTTTATCATTTTTTTTTTATTAGTTGGGTAAGGATCCTACAATTGGTACCTCTTCCTTCCTCTTCTTCTTCCTCCTCCTCCTCTTCCTTCCTCCTACTACTCCTCCTCCTCCTCCTCTTAGCTACCACTTGAACCTCTCCCTTCCCTCCTCCTCCTCCTCTTAGCTACCACTTGAACCTCCCCCTTCCCTCCTCCTCCTACCAAACGTCTGGTTAACAACTATTAACCATCCCATTAAACATCGCCTCCATCCCATTAAACATCGCCTCCATCCCATTAAAACTTCCTCCATCCCGCTTCCCATCCCATAGATCTAGCTAATGTACACACCTCCTTCCTTCCGCTCCCTGTCCTTTCCCCTCACCCGTGTCTCTCTTCCACCTCCCTTTTCCGTCTTCTTTCCACCTCCCTTTCCCGTCTCCCTTCACCTTCTCCTTTCCACCTCCTTTTCCCGTCTCTCTTCCACCTCCCTTTTCCGTCTCCCTTCCTTCCCGTCTTTCTGGGACCCTTTATCAAATTACCTTCCCATTCCATTCCGCTATGCTACTCAAGCTTTCTCCCCTCTTATGCCCTCATGCCCTGATAGTTTTAAACCTCTCCCTTCTCCCATGTCCCCTTTCACCTTCATACCTTACCCTTCCTTTTCCCCTCTTCCCCCCTCCCCACTCATTCTTCTTTCCCTTCCACTCATTTCCCCTCGCCTACTCTCTTCTAATTTTCCCTCACCTCCTTTGTCCTTACCTCCCCTCCCTTTACTTTCCCTCATCTCCTCTCCCCTCACTGCACTTGATAGTTTCCCTCACCCATCATCCTTTCTAAACTTTCTCCCCCAGCCTGCGTCTCTTGTCCTCACACGATAGCAACCAAACTTTCACGCTTTCTCTCCCCTCTCTCCCTGCACTCCTTAATTTCCCTTTCCTCCACTCCCTCCCTCTCCTCTCCCCTCCCCTCAGACAAATTGCAACCAAACTTACCCCCTCTTCCTCCCTGCCCAATTTCCCCTTCCTCTCTCTCTCCCACCCTTTCCCTTCCTCTTCTGTTCCCTTTCCTCTCTCTCTCCTATATCCTCTCCCCTCTCCACCCTGTATTTCTAAATTTCCCCTTCCTCTCCCCTTCCTTTCCTATATAATCTCCCCTCCACTCTGATGACAAGCGTCCAAACATTCCCCCTTCCATCTACTTTCTCTCTCCCATCCACTCTCCCTTCTCCTCTGACGTCCAGCAACCTAACTTTCTCTTCCAATCCTTCCCCTTCCCCTTCCCTCCCCTCCCTCACCCTTTCTCTCTGATGACTAGTAATCAAACTTTCCTCCTCCCAACCATTTTTCTCCCCTTCCCTCCCCATACCACACCCCTTTATCTCCTCCCTTTCACACGAGCTCTACCTTCCCTCTCCCTCCCTCCCTTTCCCTACCTCTCCCCCCTCCCCTTCCCTCTCAGCTTCCCCCTCCCCTCCCCCCCCCCCTGAGGAAAAGAAGAAGCAGCACCTACCGTCTCAACCTTCTCTGTAGTGGGGGACTTGGGCATGGGCACCTCCTCCTCTCCCACGGTAGACACACGGGACCTCAGCCCCGTCAGTTTCCGGATCACCCTAAGCATCCTGACAGAGCTCCTGCTGGAGGCAATAGAGCCACAAGGAGATGCTGGGGTGCCTGGTGGAGCGCTGGGAGGCCTGCTGGGGCTGAGGGAGTCAAACGGCGCGCTGGGAATGATTGAAGAGGAATTGGACGTCTAAGAAGTCAGGAGGGGCGCTGGTGATGTCAGGAGGGGGCGCTGGTGGTGTCAGGAGGGGGCGCTAGGGCGTGAGATGGTCCGCTGGGAGTGCTGGAAGAGTGCTGAGGTCAGAGAGGTTGTTTCTTTACCGGAGGATGAGGTGATGAGGATGACCTTTGTAGTGTTGATGACTTGACTGCAGGTAAGAGTGTTGAGTTTGTACTGTAGTGGCAGACTTGTGGTGTTGGTTCTGGGTGATGAAGGGCGCCTCAAGCTACTGTATGGAGGTAGTGGGCGTGCTCACTCAAGCTGCGATATGATGGCGAGCTGGGCGACCTAAAGTTGCAGTAACAATGGGCGTGGTCTCCCTACGTTGCAATAAAAAGGGCGTGGCGTCCTAAAGCTGCAATGACGATGGGAGTTGTCTCTAAGCTGCAGTAACAATGGGCGTGTTCTTTTAAAACTTCAACAAAGAAGATGGGCGTGGCTCTCTACCAGCTATACTAACAATGGGCGTGGTGTGTCAAGCTAACCTAACGACCACCACTTCCTGGTTTGAGGCTCATACTACAGGTAAACAAAGGAGTCTCGTTTACCTAAGGTCAGGCCCTCGTGATGGCCACCACCAGCTTCAAGGCGGCGGCGGCGGTGATGGGCGGAGTCTAGCTTAAAGGGGCGTGGTCTTTTCGGGTAGTGCCTCAGAGCCCAGCGAGTGAGGGCTGCCGTGCCTGACTCTCCCAGGCAGCACTGTACCAAGGTAGCCCCTTGATTGTTCATGGAGGGTAACACCTAACACTGTATGTCCAATATTCAAGTACATACACTATGCGTGTCCAATTTACAGGTACAGTAAGCGCACTAGATGTCCTATTTACGGGTATGTCCGACCACTGATTTTCTCACATCGTTTTCTTTCGATTTTACAAGAGTTAAAAGATCAAGACCGTGTTTTCTAAGACTCAGGCGCACTCTGTCATGCTGTTTTTAATATATCAACTTGTATTTCTCACAAGCGTTTTCTATATTTTTCTCTAGTTCTCTACAGCTCCCGAGTTACACTATATCATGGTCAGTGAACGTTCAGGTGCACACACAGTCATTGCTCTAACACACTAACACACGTCTATGAGTTGGCGAGAACTGGCAACTCCATTAATTAACCAAGGAGGCCACCACATCCCGTTTTCTATATATTCTCACTCCGTTTTCTATGTCCTCACCCCGTTTTCTATGTCCTCACCCCGTTTTCTATGTCCTCACCCCGTTTTCTATATATCACTACATTTTCTACATAATACACTATGTTAGTGTTCTTAATTTATTTCTTAATGATTTGTTTATTTCTCAACAAATTTCCTGTATGTTATTTATGAGAATCTATAAATAAAATAACATTATAAACGATATATAACAAAAGTGAGAAGAGAAACAAGTTAAAACCGATAATAAACGATAAATAACAATATCAAACGAGAAATAACGACACTAAACGATAAATAACGACACTAAACGATGAATAACGACAATAAACGATAAATAACGACACTAAACGATAAATAACGATAATAAACGATACTATATGAGTATTTATTCATATATTAATCAATAAAAAATATTTCCTCACGTATTTTATCCAGTAATTGTTTGTGGATTTATATTACAATGTGTCATGGGGACGGGGGATGATGGGGTGGGGGATGATGGGGTGGGGGGAGGGGGTGTGGGGTGGGAGATGGGGGTGGGAAGTGGTGGGGGGTGGGTGAATGGGGGTGGGGGGGTGGGTGAATGGGGGTGGGGGTGGGTGAATGGGGGTGGGGGAGGGGTGTGGGGGTGGAGGGATGGGGGGATGGGGACGGTGGTTGGGGGGAGGAGGAAAGGGCTGTACTTGAGGAAACGACAGGACAAACACTCGGCAGACTCAGAAATTCCGAGTATCTGGATATATGAGAGAGAGAGAGAGAGAGAGAGAGAGAGAGAGAGAGAGAGAGAGAGAGAGAGAGAGAGAGAATGACCTTTCAGCTGCAGGTGTGGGAGACGTCAGGTACAGGTAGACAGGTGCCTAGTCAGGACCCTCCCACGTGAAACATTTACAAGTCAGCCCAGGGTGTCAGTCACGTGTTCCTGACGTCATATGTGAGGGAGAGCTTGTCAGCCCAGGGTGTCAGTCACGTGTTCCTGACGTCATATGTGAGGGAGAGATTGTCAGCCCAGGGTGTCAGTCATGTGTTCCTGACGTCATGTGTAAGGGAGAGATTGTCAGCCAGGTGTCAGAGGGAGACAGGGAGATGGTAGGTATCTCTCTCTCTCTTCTCTCCCTTTATGCCGGTGTGTCTGTGTCAGCTAGAGTTTACGATAAGCCGGTGAGGATATAGTTATACTGCTGACACTGGCTGACACTGGCTGACACTAGTTTGGAATAATATTAACTGGGACCAAATTGTACTATACACACACACACAAACAAACAAACAAGCATATAAACAAACACACTCACTCACTCACACATACATACATACATACATACACAAGATACGTACATACACACACACACGAGCAAACACAAACATAGCTTCTGAAGATTCATGAATATATGATTTTCTGAATTTCAAAGCAGGATAACTAAGGAGAGAGAGAGAGAGAGAGAGAGAGAGAGAGAGAGAGAGAGAGAGAGAGAGAGAGAGAGAGAGAGAGAGAGAGAGGTGTGGTCCAGCTGTTCCCCGTGTGCTCACCTGTATGACGTAAGAGATAAAAAAGGTCAGGTAATGTAGGTATCGAGTGCCACCCCCTCACCCCTCCCCCACCCCTACATCAACCTGCGGCAGATCCCCCTCCTCCCCCCCTACCCCTACATCAACCTGCGGCAGATCCCCCACCTTTCCCCCCCCCCCCTTGACTATCGCGATCGTGGGAGGATTTTGCGTAATCCAAAGGGACTTATTCTTACGCGATCGTGAATGGAGAACTGGCAAGGAATTTTCAACTCAAAAGCCATATAATATTATAAGAGTTTATCGCTCTCTGGGGTGGAGAGAGAGAGAGAGAGAGAGAGAGAGAGAGAGAGAGAGAGAGAGAGAGAGAGAGAGAGAGAGAGAGAGTAGGGGGGACTCAGTAATATTGGAAGACTGTGTGTGTGTGTGTGTGTGTGTGTGTGTGTGTGTGTGTGTGTGTGTGTGTGTGTGTGTGTGTGTGTGTAATAGGGGTTTGCGTAATCAGCCAATCTCTGACTTTATTTACTTGTTTATTTATCAGTTTAGTTCTATTTTTGTTTGTTTTAAAGATGTCAGGTTGGTAGGAGTCATCAGTATTCTCGTCTGTGAGTGGCTGGTTGCCTTATGGGGGGGGGATGGGAGACTAGCCAATCAGCTCTAGCGTAACATACTGCTTTTGAGTTTCCGATTTGTGAGACGGACGCTGATTGGTCGTGAGGTGATGGTGTATTGTGTTGGTCAGAGCTTTTGTGTGTAGGTCTGTGTCGTACATCTCGGTCTGTCTCTTTCTCTACCCTTTTTTTTGTCTCTCCCTCACGTCTCTCACTTGTGTCTCTCCCTCACGTCTCTCACTTGTGTCTCTCCCTCACGTCTCTCACTTGTGTCTCTCCCTCACGTCTCTCACTTGTGTCTCTCCATCACGTCTCCCTCACGTCTCTCACTTGTAGAAAAATTAATCACAATTCTGTCCCCAGTGAGCGCTTAAGCACGTAATCCCCCTTAGAGAGAGAGAGAGAGAGAGAGAGAGAGAGAGAGAGAGAGAGAGAGCTGTCACTATAATCCTTATCCCAAACTCAATCCTTTTTCGAATTCCATTTCAGCACACACACACACACACACACACACCTCATACACTCATACAGAATACATCCAACACATCTCATACACCAGACACGAGTTAGACATATTTAATACCTCTGTGAGCAAATTAACAGCCAATGGCTTCCTCTTCTTTATGTCTCAAAATAATTCACAGGTGATTATTTTATTGCTCAGTGATTATTGTTTTGAGTTACTCTAAAATTATAATACTAATAAAGGTAAAAATAATAATAATAATAATAATAATAATAATAACAGCGTGATTAAAAATTTTGGGGTAATTAAAAAAGTCTTAATATAATTAACTAATGTGTGAAAGGTATTACCATTACATTAAGGTAATTGGCAACACAAATCAATTAGTCACTGATTCAAGGTAATTTTTGGCTCTTAAAGTAATCAGTGACTTCCTTGAGGTAATTATCCATCTTCTGTGGCTTGGTTAATTAGTCAGTCATAAGGTAATTAACTAAAGAAACAAAGTAATTAGTCAGTTTTAAAGTAATTAACCAATGTAACAAAACAATTAGTGAGTCATAAGGTAATTAACCAATGATTTAAGGTAATTAGTCACTGTCTTAAAGGTTAATTAGTCATCAAGTTAGGCCGTGTGGTGACTGTGGTAATTACTCTCTGTCATTAAGCTATTTGTTATTGCCCTTTTAATTAACTAGGCAGTGTAATGATGTAATATATGGCACTGTCTCTGTCTGTCTGTCTGTGTCTGTGTCTGTCTGTCTGTCTGTCTGTCTGTCTGTGTCTGTCTGTGTGTCTAACTGTCTGTCTGTCTGTCTGTCTGTCTGTCTGTCTGTGTCTGTCTGTCTGTCTGTCTCTGTCTGTGTGTCTCTCTGTCTGTCTGTCTGTCTATCTGTGTCTGTCTGTCTGTCTGTCTGTCTGTCTGTCTGTCTCTTTCTATCCCTCTGTTTATCTTCCCCTTCTCTCTCCTCTTTCATTAGCTTATTTTTCTCCCTCCTCTTCTTCTTCCCTCCACTCCCGTCCTTTCTTCTTCTCCTCCTCCTCTCTTCCTTTTCTTCTCTCTTCCCTCCCTGATTTATCCTATTCTCTTTCACCTTCCCTCTCCCTTCTTTCCTTCCTCCCTCCCTCCCTCCTTCCTTCTCTCCCACCCTTCTCTCTCTCTCCCTCCCTCCCAAGGTGAGAAAGGGAGGGAAGAAAGTGCTACAATACAGTCATCAACCCCTGACTCCGTAGGTGAGGGAGAAAGGGAGGTAAGGGGGAAAGGGAGGTGAGGGGGAGAGGGAGTGAAGGGGGGTGAGAGGGAGGAGAGGGGGTGATAGTGGGAGGTGAGGGGAAGGAGAGGAAGTGAGGGGAAAGAGAAAGGTGAGGGAAGGTGGCAGGGGGTGGGAAGGGAAAAGGGCAGGTGAAGGGGAGGGGAGAGGGAGGGAAGAGGTGAGGGGAAGGGGAAGGGGCAGGGGGGGGAGGCAGTAGGTGGGGTAATGGGGTAGGTGAGGGGTAAGGGAAGGGGATGGGAGGGGGGAGGGAGGGGAGGGAGGGGAGGGGAAGGGTTGCCAGTCATCAGTCATTGACCTTATCTTGTCAGCATCATGCCCGCTAAATGCCAAGACGCCGGCCCGTGGGTAGACTCTGCCCGGGGGAGGGGGGGGTTATATTTATGTCTCTCAACACCAGAGTATGCGAACCACCCACCCACCCACTCTACCACCCACTCTACCACCCACCCACCCAGAAACTCACTCATTCATTTATTCGACCACCCACTCATTCATTCAACTATGGATGCATATACCCACCCAACCGCCCACTCACTCATTCATTCATTCATTCTACCACCCACCCGCCCACTCACCCGCCCACTCATGCACCTACGGACACCTGGCCCTCAATGTACTCACACAGTAAAGAAAAAGTCACGTTGTTGTCTGTCTGCCGTGAAGGCCAGCCAAGTATGCCAACTTTCTCTACAATCACGAGTTGAGCCACGCAGACACGTTCATATAACCCCGGCAGACACGTTCATACAACCCTGGCAGACACGTTCATACAACCCTGGCAGACACGTTCATACAACCCTGGCAGACACGTTCATACAACCCTGGCAGACACGATCATACAACCCCAGCAAACACGTTCATACAAAGAATCCAAAGAATACAGACACAATGATTGATGTATACGCCACACACACACACACATAGATGAGGTATATGTGCACAATAAAATAGCAGAGAGAGAGAGAGAGAGAGAGAGAGAGAGAGAGAGAGAGAGAGAGAGAGAGAGAGAGAGAGAGATTTTAAAGGTCAACGAGGCACAGCTCCCGACCCAGGACCACCCAATGCTTCTGCCAGGGGTCTGTCAATGGTCTGGCTGGACTGTATCAGGTCAATTGGAGTTAATGGTATGTCCAAAGACCCAATGGTATGTCTCAAGACCTATTACTATGTCTCAAGACCTATTACTATGTCTCCAGACTTAATGATATGTGCCAAGACCTAATGATATGTGCCAAGACCTAATGGTATGTGCCAAGACCTAATGGTATGTGCCAAGACCATTTACTAACATAACCATACCATAACTCTTGTTTCCCTTACCTTCATACCACCCATTACTTACTACCACCCATTATTTACCATCTTCCCATTACGCCCATAACCTAATATCTTTCTCTACCATTAATGAGTCAGCAACTTCTCCCAGGTGTATAATAATTACAGGTAAGATTAATTAATTATATGCAGGTACCATTCGTTATAACAGATACGCCACGATACAAATTCAAGCCCATTACCCATTTCCCCCCCTCATTATTCCGTCACAATTATTTCCCATTACATGAAGGTTGATCCTGTGTACTCATTTGTCACCCATTAACACACTCAAACACCACTAACGCACTCAAACACGTAATCAAACACCGCTAACACAGAATCAAACACGATTAACACACTCAAACATGGAATGAAACACTACTAACGCACTCAAACACGTAATGAAACACTACTAACGCACTCAAACACTGGTGAACACACACACTCCACTCACCATCAACAACGCCGCTATTACCCATTAAAACAATTGAAGGCCGAGATAATGGGGTTGGCTTGCAGGGACGCACAATGAGTGATTTTTTTTTAATTCTACCATTGTGTATACCCATTATCTGGCCCCCCCCCCCCCCATTACCTGGCTCTAACACACACACACACACACACACACACACACACGACAGCGAATTTATGTCAACACAGCAAAGATTATTTTTAATTTAAGACGATGGTTTAACTTTAGTTCTTTAAAGGGTTTAACTAGATTGGTTGTAAAAGTTTATTCTGGGTAATGTTAAACCATAATGCCAATTGATGTTAAATTACAGTAGTTTTAAGGACGTCTGACAGAACTACACTATAAAAACTCGAGGCAAGATGGTTTAACCCTTTTAGAACCATAGTTTAACCCTTTTAGAACCATGGTTTAACCCTTTTAGAACTATGGTTTAACCCTTTTAGAACTATGGTTAAACCCTTTTAGAACTATGGTTTAATCCTTCCAGTTCAATGCTTTTAACCCATTCACTCTCATAGGATTAAACACAGCGGTTATCTGGGATTCTCTTTCACGAATCACGATTTACACCAACTTACCTGCGTTGATATTCTCTCTATCTATCTCTTTCTCTCTAAAACAACAATGTAACTCAGCGTTCTTATTATACCTTCTAATAATCGATCTACACGAGTTTACACCGAGTAGGGAAAAAAAACATTTGACTATTTCCCTCACACGATAGTAATCACAACACGTCTCTAGGTTCCAAAGCTTCACTCCCATCCACCTTTGTAATCTTATCACTAATGTATAAACACAGTAATACAACGTAAACACAAGTCACATCACGACACTAAGGTGGTGGGGAAGACGGTGGACCTCTGTACGACAACTTGGCACGCGTCGACGATCTTCACAACAAACATCAACAAGATCACGGACTCTACACTACCACCCCCCTCCCGGTCTTTCCTGGTCTGTTGCGCTCGACAAAATGAGGACGAGTTTCAACCAACGCCAGGGTAGTGGAGGAGGAGGAGGAGGAGGAGGAGAGGGAGGAGGAGGAGGAGGAGGAGGAGGAGGAGGAGGAGGAGGATGGAGAGGAAATGTTGTTGATGATGATGATGATAAGATGGAAAACGAGTATGCTAAGAGAGAGAGAGAGAGAGAGAGAGAGAGAGAGAGAGCATCAACACCTGGCAGGAGATAAGTAGAAGTGATGGGACACCTGTTACCACTACCACCATCACTACCACCCTTACCATCAACCACCACCATCACTATCACCCTTACCACTACCTTCACCAAACCACCACCATCATCACTACATAATAACAAACAGAATATCCCTCCCTCTGGCTGACCCTTTCGTATATACAGTAGCCCGCCATCCATTATCGTCAATTACCGCTGCTCTCCAAGGATAAACAACAGCAAACACACTACATATACCAGCCGTCAGTTCCACCCACATGAGAAAATACACAAAAAATCGCAAAAAATCGCAAACAATCGTAAAATAATCGTTATAATCGTTAAAATCGTAAATAATAGTAAAAACATTAAAAACCGCAAAAAATCGCAAACAATCGTAAAATAATCGTTATAATCGTTAAAATCGTAAATAATAGTAAAAACATTAAAAACCGCAAAAATAGTAAAAAAAAACGTAAAATAAATCGTCAAAAATTTTTAAATCGTAAAATAAATCTTAAATAAATCGTCAAAAATAGCCAATTTTCTTTCAAAAACATCTTTAAAAATCGTCAAAAAATCGACTAAAATCATCCCAAAAAATCGTCCAAATATCGTTACAAAATCGTCAAAATCATCAATAAATCGTCAATAACTTTACCACAACACTAAAGCAACAGAGAGAACGGGCCACCATCATCGATCGACCAACCAGTCAGTCAGTCTCGTCCCAGTCAATAGGTCAGATTCAATTATTTACACCTTCCAAGTTATCTGAGAGAGAGAGAGAGAGAGAGAGAGAGAGAGAGAGAGAGAGAGAGAGAGAGAGAGAGAGAGAGAGAGTAGTAGAGGTGAACACGAAGAAAAGAAAAGTGTGTTGGGAGAAAGAGGGACCCATAAATACACACACACACTACCCTTTACGACGCTCCGACACACACACACAAGGTCTATTTTGTTGTCTATCTATCTCTCTATCTATCTATCATATTAAACTTCCCCCAATGAGGTTCGAACCCTCGGCTAAGACTGAGTTACCAAGTGCCCAAAATAGATCTGACCTATTCAATTACGTCTCAAGATCTATTCCTCCAACCTGGCATTATAGGTCAGCCTCGGAGCCTCGCTGGTGAAGGGTGAGAGACTATACAGTATATGTGAGTTTATGTACAGTCTCGTACTATAGTATACAAACGGCCTTGAGTTGCCAGCTGTCTCCATCGGTGTTCGAAGAATCTTGAACGATACTAAATAATTCCCAAATCATATACTAAACGCCATCTATGGGTGGAAATAGACATTCGAGACAACGCCATCTATGAGAAGAAATAAGCACTCGGGACCCGTTCCCTCCATACCTAGCTTCCCTGCCTTCCTCCCCTCCCTACATTCTCTGCCTTCCTCCCTTCTCTACCTTCCCTTCTTCCCTACCTTCCCTTCCCTCCCTCCATATCTCTCCTCCCTACCTACCTACCTACCTACCTACCTTCCTTCCTTCCTTCCTTCCTTCCCTCCCTTCCCCATAACACAGCACCAGCCACAAGCACTTCATTACTAAAGCATTAACTTGGATCTCATTCCTTCAGCATCTTAGCTCTATTGTGGAGGCTGCCGCCGACCCACCCTCACCCTCACCCACCCAACCACCCTCACCCACCCAACCACCCTCACCCATCCATCCACCTTCATCCAATCTTTCATCCACCTTCACCAATCCACTTTCATTCATCCACCCTCACCCATCCACTCTCATTCATCCACCCTCACCTATCCACTCTCATTCATCCATATTCACCCATCCTCTCTCAGCCACCCATCCTCATTCATTCACCCTCACCCATTCACCCTAATTCATCCACCCTCATCTACCTTCATCCACCTCCTGGGCTCTCATTAACCCTGCAGAGCTCTTAGTGGACAGAGTTGGTCAATAACTACTAAGAGCTGAGGGTAGTTACAATTCAATTAACAGTTGGTCAATAACTACTTAGAGCTGAGGGTATTGACCTTTACAGCTTCGCATTATAAGATATTCAACAATATTCTCAGAACTAAGAGCCCTCGCCTGAGTCACCCCAGACTGTCACCCCAAAGTGTCACCCGAGAGGAGAGTTGTCACCCCAAAAAGGAGAGAGTCACCCCAAAGTGTCAACCGAGAGGAGAGTACCACCCCAGAAAGGAGAGTGTCACCCCAAAGTGTCAACCGAGAGGAGAGTACCACCCCAGAAAGGAGAGAGTCACCCCAAAGTGTCACCGAGGGAGTGCCCCAAAAGAGTGTCACCTTAGTTCCCCAAGAGAGTGTCACCTAGAGTGCACCCCCCCATACCCCCCCCCCCCCCCGTCACCCTGGAGGGCCACACAATGCCCCACAAACAATAGGAGATAATCCATGTCCCCACAAAGACCTCTCGTCCTGGTCAAACAACAGTACACACTCATGTTTACAAAATCCCTTGATGTTTGTATTTACCGAGCTCCTTGATGTTTGTGTTTACCGAGTTCCTTGATGTTTGTGTTTACCCTGTGTCTTGATGTTTGTGTTTACCGAGTTCCTTAGTGTTTGTGTTTACCCTGTGTCTTGATGTTCTTGTTTACAGAATGTCATTATATTCGTGTCTACAATATCCCGCTGAACCTGACTGTGGAGGCTTACACTGTACACCTGAAGGACGATATGTACAGTACAGTATAGGCCGGAACACGTCCTGCTGGTAGCTTCATGGAACATACACTATACATCAATACTAATTCTCTCTTACTCTCTCTTTCTCTCTCCCTCTCTTACTCTTTCTATCTATCTGTCTCTCTGTCTTTCACCTCCTGACCTCCAGCTTTCCAATCCTCAATAATATCATTACAGAAGCAGGATCGTCTGGCCTCAAGGCGGTGGTGGCCTCAGCCTCCCAAGAAGTTACTGCGGCAGAGAGTTGGCCTTAATTTTCGAGACCTGAGACCCTGTGGCGAAAGTGAGGGAGAGAGAGAGGACGTGGAGGGGTGTGGAGGGACGTGGAGGGGTGTGGAGGGGTGTGGAGGGGTGTGGAAGGACGTGGAGGGTTGTGGAGGGACGTGGAGGGGTGTGGAGGGGTGTGGAAGGACGTGGAGGGGTGTGAAGGGACGCGGAGGAGTGGGACTTTTGAGAGGATACGTCAACTTCAGGGAGAACACCTGAGTCAGAGACGAGATGATGCTGGATAGGCCGGGAATAGTTGAGGTGGGTGGGGTGGGTGGGTGGGGTAAATAGGGTGGGTTGTGTGGTAGGGGAGAGGGGGTGGGTGATGGGGTGTAGGGGTATTAGTGGTGGACGGGGATAGTGGTGGTGATGGGGGATGATAGTGGGGGGTGGGTGGGTGGGTGGGTGGGTGGGTGGGTGGGTGGGTTGGGGGGAGGGGGGGGGGTGTTACAGGTGGACGGGGTGATGCTGGCTGACACAAGCAGATCATATCACGCCCATGAGCCTCACGCCCACACTTGCCTATGCATATGTTCGTGAATCTGTGTATACCTTCAAACACACACACACACACACACACACACACTTCTGATACTTCTGAGGATTTAGTGGCGAAGAAAGATAAGCCGGAGCAGAGAGAGAGAGAGAGAGAGAGAGAGAGAGAGAGAGAGAGAGAGAGAGAGAGAGAGAGAGAGAGGAAGGGAAGGAGGTAGAGGAAGAGGGGGAAGAGGAGAATAAGAAGGAGGTGGAGGAGGAAAAGGAGGAGGAAGAGGAACAGGTGGATGAAAATATCTTCCTCCAACATATTTCCCTCCTTCTCCCCCTCCTCTTCCCCCTCTTCCTCCTCTTCCCCCTCCTCTTCCTCCCCCTCCTCTTCCTCCCCCTCCTCTTCCTCCCACCTGTTATGCATCTCCAGAAAACTCTCCATGAATTTTCTGATGCATCTCTTATTTCCCAAGAGGATAGGAAGAGGAGGAGAGAAGAGGAGGAGAAGGAGAGGTCATGGGGAAGGAGGAGGTAAGGGAGAAACTGAGGAGATGGAGGAGGAAGAGGAAGGGAGGGAAGAGGAAGAGAGGGAAGAGGAAAGGGAGGAAATAAGGAGGAAAACAATGAATTGGGAAAATAAGAATTGAAAGAAAAGAAAGGAAGAGGAAGAGAAGAAGAAAGAAGAAATAATATGGATAATCCCAAAAACTCTCTCTCTCTCTCTCTCTCTCTCTCTCTCTCTCTCTCTCTCTGGTAGGAGGCGTGATAGAGGTTGTGTTAGAAGCAGCCAGCAGACCTTCCTGTTTCACTTCTGTCCTGCCAACACCCAGGCTGGTCTTGTGGCATGATACTGTCTGTCTGTCTGTCTGTGAATATGTCTGGTTATTTATTAAGGTATATATGTTCTTTAAGCTATCTCTCTCAGACAGACAGACAGACAGACAGACAGACACACAGACACACAAACAGACAGATACACACACATGTCTGAAATTTCTGGAAGAGTCACTGATGAAGGCCGTAAACAGAGAGAGAGAGAGAGAGAGAGAGGAGAGAGAGAGAGAGAGAGAGAGAGAGAGAGAGAGTTAAATGACGTCATTATCGTAGACTGAAAAGGGGAGGAGCCACATGACGTCACAAGTGATGAATGTCAGGAGGTGGAGCTTAGTGTGACGTGATAAGTAACGACTAGAGGGTGGAGCTTAATGACGTCATTATCAAAGGCTGAAAGGGGGAGGATCTTAGTGTCGTAAAAAAATATTAATGACGTCATAAGAGGACTCAAGGGGCGTGGCTTAATGGCGTGACAAGTGTTGAGTAACAGGGGACAGAGTTTAGTGACGTCAAAGATAGGACTAGGAGATGGAACTTGATGACGTCATAAGTAATAGAGGACATGGGGGTGGGGTTTAGTGACGTCATAAATCATTACTAAAGAAGTAGAGGGGTGGAGCTTCGTGACGTCAAAACACAAACACAACTTAAACCAACCAATGATATTCTTTTGTTTACTTCACCTTTCCTTTAACACATCATTAAGGTGTACACAGGTGTAAACAATGATGGCGTGTTCCTCTCTCTCCCCTGATGTGTGTGTGTGTGTAAAGAAGATGTTCCATCCCCCTTATCCCAGCATCTTATCCCAGCATCCCCCTTATCCCAGCATCCCCCTTATCCCAGCATCCCCCTTATCCCAGCATCTTATCCCAGCATCCCCCTTATCCCAGCATCCCCCTTATCCCAGCATCTTATCCCAGCATCCCCCTTATCCCAGATTATCCTAGGACAATATCTGAAGCCGAAATATTCAAGACCCTGACCTTCCACCTCCCTTGGTTGAGCCTGGTACCCCGCTGTTCTCAGGTGACGACATGGCAACAGGTACTGGTTTATTTATCTGCCCGGAAATCGACTGTGTTTGTGTCGATGTCAGTCTGGCCAAGTGGGGGAGAGTGAAGGGAGAGAATGAGGGAGAGTGAAGGGAGAGAATGAGGGAGAGTGAAGGGAGAGAATGAGGGAGAGTGGAGGGAGAGAATGAGGGAGAGTGAAGGGAGAGAATGAGGGAGAGTGGAGGGAGAGAATGAGGGAGAGTGGAGGGAGAGAATGAGGGGGAGAGAAGGGAGATGAATCTAGGGAGGGTATAGGGAAGGGAGGAAAGTATGGAGGGGAGTAGGAAAATGAGAAAGTGGATATAGAGAGAGAGAGAGAATTAGCAGGAAGGGGAGGAAAAAGACGGTAGAGAGAACGAGGAGACAGGTGAGGGAAAATAAATGGGGAAAACAACTATGTATGTATGTATGTATGTATGTTAACCTCACCTCGTATATACTCAGGTATATTTATCACAGTCTCCCCCGTAAACTATTTTTGGTAAAAGAAAACGGATTGATGGAGGAAAATGAATATGGGGAAAAAATTTTGTTGGTGAAATTGTCCTTGGATGGTAAAACAGGTTGTATTAATATAGTTTGAGATTGTCCTAGCAAAGAGGCAAAATTGTCCTAGCAATGAGGGGAAATTTTCCTAGCAATGAGGGGAAATTGTCCTAGCAATGAGGGGAAATTGTCCTAGCAATGAGGGGAAATTGTCCTAGCAATGAGGGGAAATTGTCCTAGCAATGAGGGGAAATTGTCCTAGCACCGAGGGGAATTGTCCTAGCAAAGTGGAAACTATCGTCTTCATTACTAAAACCCTTAAACCAATCCAAAACGCGTTACTAAAACCTTTAAACCAAACCAAAACCTGATAACACCCACCTGTCATACCCACCCACCTGTCATACCCACCCACCTGTCATACCCACCCACCTGTCATACCCACGACCATCTTTTCTAGTGAGCAATAAAGCGGTTCCTCTACAGTCGTCTTATGTCCCGCATGTCTCTCATTGAGCCATAAAAAGCCATTAAAAAAGTAGATATTTATGTCTTTCAGTCTTTCTTATAAGCTGCCAGCCATAATCCCGTTTTTATAAGTGAAAAGTGAACAAGGTCAAAGAGGGTGGTCACTACAAGGTCGAGTTAGTGGTATTAAGTAGAATCTGTAGTGTCAAAATCTTAGAAGTTTGCCGTAAGTTAATTTTTTCTTCATTAGGTGGGGTGACCTTGGTGGGTGGGGTGACCTTGGTGGGTGGGGTGACCTTGGTGGGTGGGGTGACCTAGGGGGATTGGGGTGACCTAGGGGGATTGGGGTGACCTAGGGGGATTGGGGTGTCCTTGGTGGGTGGGGTGACCTTGGTGGGTGGGGTGACATAGGGGGATTGGGGTGACCTAGGGGGATTGGGGTGTCCTTGGTGGGTGACTAGGGATAACCTGTTCTATTAAATCAATAAGTTTTTACTCTTCGGGTCTTGATGGTTTCCGTAAGCTGAAAAACTCGTCAATCTGCAGTCAGAGTAAAATCCTACGGTGTGACAATCGACGTGAAAAAAACTTGGTGTGAGAGCCGTGTGTGTGTGTGTGTGTGTGTGTGTGTATGCAAGTTAAACCCATGAAACGTGTAACAATTCCGTGCTGTGACCTGTGACGGCTCAATGATATGACCTCTGACCTATGAATATAACCCCTTATCACATGACCTCTGACCTATATGCCAACAACTGACGATCCCAACCCGACCCTTAAATATACGGTGGTCAAGACAACCCTTTCGTGTCAGTATTATTGTACCTCTAGACACGGTAATCTAAGCCTTAACCCCAACAGTAAATAAGGTCTGTTATGACCCGACACTCACTCACCAAAACAACTCCCGGGATACGCCTGTCATCAACTCCAATTTCTATTGAAGCCAAACCGGATCAAATACAAACTTTTTTTCCTCCCAGAATTTACTGTCCAAGGAAATTTAATAGTTTTTTCCCCTCCCCTTCGTCGTGGAACTTAACCAACCCTGGACCCCTCTTCAGTACCCCCTGATGTCACTGTACACACGACCAGGGAGCAGTGTTGATCTTCAAGGAGAGGACAAAGGGACGACTAAGGGTGAGGGAGGTATAAGAAGAAGAAGAAGAAGAAGAAGAAGAAGAAGAAGAAGAAGAAGGAGGAGGAGGAGGAGGAGGAGGAGGAGGAAGAAGAGCTAGAGTACGAGGAGGAAGAGTCTAGGTAGGATGGGGAATGAAGGAGGAGTATTTGTGAAGATGGAATACAAAGGAGGAAGAGGAGGAGGGGGGTGTCGGTAGGATGGGGATGAGGAAGTGGGATGAAAAGGGGAAAGGAGGAGGGGAAAAGTGAGTGTAAATAGGATGGAAAAGGAAGGATAGAGATGAAGGGGAGAAGGCGGGAGAAAAAGAGGAGGGAAGAAGAGGTAGAAAAGAAGAGGATAAAACACAATATACAAGACGTGAAAGGTAAAGAATGTAATAAAGAGACGAAGTGGGGAAAGAGAATAAGAACAACCGTAGAGAGGAGAAGACAAGGAAGGGGAGGAGGAGCAGGAGAAGAAAGAGAAAGAAGAACAAAGGATAAGAAGGGGAGAGAGAGAGAGAGAGAGAGAGAGAGAGAGAGAGAGAGAGAGAGAGAGAGAGAGAGATTGTCGTGTGTGTTGGGTGAGGCAGCAGCTGAGTGATGAGGTGGCTCAGCACAGTACAGGACCAATAACAGAAACAGCCGAGTGAGGACGAGAGCTGTATCTATCCCCTAGCCGTGTGAGGTGAAAGAAATGACCACACACTCACTTCTCATGTCTGTGAGGTGAAAGAAATGACCATACACTCACTTCTCATGTCTGTGAGGTGAAAGAAATGACCACACACTCACTTCTCATGTCTGTGAGGTGAAAGAAATGACCATACACTCACTACTCATGTCTGTGAGGTGAAAGAAATGACCATACACTCACTTCTCATGTCTGTGAGGTGAAATAAATGACCATACACTCACTTCTCATGTCTGTGGGGTGAAAGAAATGACCATACACTCACTTCTCATGTCTGTGAGGTGAAAGAAATGACCATACACTCACTTCTCATGTCTGTGAGGTGAAATAAATGACCATACACTCACTACTCATGTCTGTGAGGTGAAAGAAATGACCATACACTCACTTCTCATGTCTGTGAGGTGAAAGAAATGACCACACACTCACTTCTCATGTCTGTGAGGTGAAAGAAATGACCACACACTCACTTCTCATGTCTGTGAGGTGAAAGAAATGACCACACACTCACTTCTCATGTCTGTGAGGTGAAAGAAATGACCATACACTCACTTCTCATGTCTGTGGGGTGAAAGAAATGACCATACACTCACTTCTCATGTCTGTGAGGTGAAAGAAATGACCATACACTCACTTCTCATGTCTGTGAGGTGAAAGAAATGACCATACACTCACTTCTCATGTCTGTGAGGTGAAAGAAATGACCATACACTCACTTCTCATGTCTGTGAGGTGAAAGAAATGACCATACACTCACTTCTCATGTCTGTGAGGTGAAAGAAATGACCATACACTCACTTCTCATGTCTGTGAGGTGAAAGAAATGACCATACACTCACTACTCCTGTGTGCGTAAGACGAATAAACGACCCGAGTGTTTGGTAAATTTGACATGAGTGACGGGTATGAGTAACCATGAGTAATATCACCCTAAAACACACGAATGAGTAACAGAACAACATGTCAGTCTATAGGAGTTCCCAGACAAGAAGTGACTGTCTCATGACTGATAAACGAAAATGAACTGGGAGAATTTCAGACTGGTAAAAAAAAAATTGTAATTAGTTGAAGTTACATTAAAAAAAAATAATATTCCTTTTAATTTTTTCTTGCGTTGATAAGATAAGATAAAGTCAAACGACACTTTCCTTATCAAACAGCAACAAGACATCGACCAAACAGATAAAACAGAGTGCAAAGATGTCAGGTGTGTGTGTGTCAGGTGTGTGTGTGTGTGTGTGTGTCAGGTGTGTGTTGCGTCATACCTGCGACGACTGTGCATGGCTCCCCAAAGTCGAGAGTTCAGTTGACTGTCACAGGCGGTGGAGGGAAGAGTTGTATGCTTGTTTTAATGAGTCCCCAAGATGGGTGGACGATATGTTACACCTCTGACAGCCGACCCCCCCCCCACCCCCCCGCCCCGCCCCTCCCCCCCCCCCCCATGTTGATGTGTTGCAAGATCATTACACAGGGTTCTTGCGGGTGACACTGTGCTGTTTTGGGAACCTATTGTGTGTGTGTGTGTGTGTGTGTGTGTGTGTGTAGGCTCAAAAATCATTATCACCTTGAACACCTGAACTGAGACTCTTCCCCTCCGACACACCTGAATTTTATATCATGTTTAAATTGGCGTAAAGACTACATTTTGCCTCCATAAAATACCTTACACACACACACACACACACACACACACACACAGATTATCGACTCCTAGTCTTGACAAACCAACTCTGTATCGTAAGCTAAGTATCAAAAAACAAATTCTAAAATTACGAGAAAAACAAAACAAAATCGTAAGTTAAGAATTTTAGCTGTTGTCTTTATATCGTAAGTGACCCGGAGAGAGAGAGAGAGAGAGAGAGAGAGAGAGAGAGAGAGAGAGAGAGAGAGAGAGAGAGAGAGAGAGAGAGAGAGAGAATAAAAAGACAAACTAATTTGTTTGTTAAGGAAGGTCTGGGAATTCCTGAGTCAGTGAGTTATGTCAGCTGTCATATCTTTGTCCACGAGCGAGCCTTTGACTGAGCGAGCAATACCCTGTGACTCTATCATCAGCTTTAAATAGAGATTGAATCACTCTCTCTCTCTCCCTCTCCCTCTCTCTCACAGTCTGTCTCTCTCTTTGTGTGTCTTATCTCTCTCTCTCTCTCTCTCTCTCTCTCTCTCTCTCCTTCACTGTCTGTCTCTGTCTCCGTTTATTTCTCCTTGTCTTCTCATCTTCCTTTCTCTCATCTTTCTTGCTATACCTGTGTTTCTCTCTTCTTCCTTCTCTTCTACTACCACCACCTCTACCTTCTCCTCCTCTTTCCTCTTTCTTTATTCTTCTTATCTTCCTCCACCTCCTCCTCTTCCTCCACCTCCTCCTCTTCCTCCACCTCCTCCTCAATCATGTCTTCCTCCACCTCCTCCTCAACCATGTCTTCCTCCACTTCCACATCTTCCTTACACCTCCCCCCGCCCCTCCGTGTTCCAGTGTACCTGACGACAACACGAGGTAGACAGGTGGGGGGTGGGGGGCGGGGGGGTGGGGGGGGGGGTTATTACAGGTATAACAGGGACCAATAATAATGTGGTGTGCGGTCCTCCTCCACCACCCCAAATAATTACCTTTACCCCCCTCCCTTCCCTTCCCTTCCCCTCTCCCCTTCCCTCCCCTCCGCCTCCCCTACCCTCCCCTCCCCTCCCTCTCCCGAGCAACATAACAGGTGCATATTTTGGCAAGAGTCGTCCTCTGCTCTAATGGGTAGGGGGTGAGGGGGAGGGGAAGAGGGTGGGTAGGGGGATAAGAGGGGGAAGGGGAGGCGAAGGAGCAGGGAGGGGAAGGAGAAAATAGTAGGTGGAAGGGAGGGTGGAGGTGAGGGGAAGTGGGAGAGGGGAAAAATGGGTTGGGAAGGGAATGAAAAATGGGCAGGCATGAGAGGGGGAGAGGGTAGAGGTGAGGGGAGAGAGATGGGAGGAGTAAGAGAAGAGGGGAGATAAGGGGAGAAGAGAGGAGATAAGGGGAGATGAGGGGAGGTAAGGGGATATGAGGGGAGGTTAGGGGAGATGAGGGGAGGTAAGGGGAGATGAGGGGAGGTAAGGGGAGATGAGTGGAGGTAAGGGGAGATGCGTTTCTATGGTTCTGAGGTGAGGGTAAATTTTGATTGTCTAATATGAATGGTAGAAATAAAGGTGAGGGGAAGAGGTAAGAAGAGGGGTAATGAGATAAATGAAGGGAGAGGGGAAGGAATTGATGAGACTCTCTCTCTCTCTCTCTCTCTCTCTCTCTCTCTCTCTCTCTCTCTCTCTCTCTCTCTCTCTCTCTTTCCACGTGAATCACTGAGGCATTAGACAGAGTATATATTTTTTTAACAGTGGTAAAGGTCAGGATAGGTCAGGTCAGGTTAGGTTATGATAGGTCAAGTCAGGAAAGGTTAGGTTATGATAGGTCAGGTCAGGTCAGGTCAGGATAGGTCAGGTCAGGTCAGGTTAGGTTAAGTTAGGCACCCCCAAGTCGTTGATGTTCCTAATATCATAACTTTGTTCAACAGATCCCAGAAACACGACGAAGGTGACGACCAGTGATCTTGGCTTCTACAGGAGGAGGCAGGAGGCGGAGGTGACTGAGCCCGGGAGTAAGATGCACCGACGTCATATGTGGTGTCCTCTCTAACCTCTTCCCGCACTGTCATATGTGGTGTCCTCTCTAACCTCTTCCCGTACTGTCATATATGGTGTCATCCCTAACTAACCTCTTCCCGCACTGTCATATGTGGTGTCCTCTCTACCCTCTTCCCGTACTATCATATGTGGTGTCCTCTCTAACCTCTTCCCATACTGTCATATATTGGTGTCTTCCCTAACTAACCTCTTCCCGTACTTGCTAAGAAAAATATCACTAATCAGCTTCCATCCTCACGTCTGTTGGGTCTACATCCAGGACAGAGGAATATTTTACAGATCCCCGATACTAGGGAGTCAAAGGTCAAAGGTCGACTGTATAATATTCAGTGTGTCAATCATTCTCTTTGAGTTGGCCCTCACGTCTCTCTCTCTCTCTCTCCGTTTTCCTTAGGGGGGAACTATGAGAGATAAGAAGCTGTCAGTGGTTTTGATATGCGGTGTGTGTGTGTGTGTGTGTGTGTGTGTGTGTGTGTGTGTGTGTGTGTGTGTGTGTCTTTATATTAAGTTTGATTTACACTCGTTTAATTTGTTATTCCTTTATCATACATTTCTTCTCTTCTCTTGTTCTTAGCCATTATATTCATCTGTTTTAATTATTGTTGTTTTTTTCTCCTTCATCGCCATTTCTCCCTTAACTAACTACATCTTTTGGTCTGATTCAACGTCTTTTTCCTCTTTATTTTAGCACTCTTACATCCTCCTCTTATTCTCCTCTTTATTCCACTTTCTCCCCCCCCCCCCCTTCTCCTCCTCCTCAGCTAAAGTCTTGAGTCACGCTTATATGACACACACACACCCACCTGGATGACACACACACACACCTGGATGTCACCTCATACACCTGGATGAATACCTGGGTTATACCAATTGTATCATGTATATACGTAAACTGTGGTATTAACTGTACCATGTATACAATAATACCAGCAATACCAGACATACAGACTCTCATACCATCTATAATGATCTAATTGTCACTTTTAATTCTTACTTGATAAAAAATTCACCTGATATACCTTCTTAATCACGTCACCACTAACACCAGGTAAAAAAAAAGTGTTGCCAATTTCACTTCTTCGGGATGATAATTGGCAACACCTATGACGATACTTAGCAATGTTTTTTTTTGTTTTTTTTGGGCTCGTATCGATTTCCCTTCGTGTAACTGATAGGTATTGACTCATTTCCCATTAATTTTACTTGTAATGGGGAGTTTGATTTTTCTTAATGCAGTTCTAATTACATTCCCGTGGTGGCACTCTTACTGGCACTACCTGGGTGTCATGGTGACTTTACTTTATACTTTACTGATTAATATATTTATTTTTTTTTTTTTATTAAGATTTGGTAATTTTCCTTCCGTGTGTGGGATAGGGAGGGTGGGGGGGGAGGACTAGGGAAAGGCAGGAGGGAAGGAGGGAGGGAAGGAGGGAAGGAAGAGGGGAGGAGGGAGGGAAGAGGGAAGGAGGGAGGGAAGGAGGGAAGGAGGGAGGGAAGGAGGGAGGGAAGAGGTAAAATGGAGAGAGGGAGATAGGGAGAGAGGGAAGGGCTGGACACACTGTACAGCCCTCCACTAGCCTGGCAGCAGCTGGCACTGCCCCCGTTGGCACTCAGGCCTCCCGGGTGTCACCTCACATCTAGAACACTCATTATATGGCTCGGCCCACACTCCACACCTAACGTCACACCAACAACACACACCTAACCTCACACCCACAACCCACACCTAACCTCACACCCACAACCCACACCTAACCTCACACCCACAACCCACACCAACACACCAATAATACACCCCGACATGACACAGCGGCGCTCCTCATACACCCACCTACACCATTATGACGCCAGCGTTCATCACACGGTCCTCTACACACCCACAATACACTCTACACTTGACACAGTATTCATAAGGTCTGCCCCCCCCCCCCCACACACACACATATTCAGACGTTGCTCCTGCTGAGCAGTGGCCCCCCTTGGCCAATGTTCGGCCCATTCCCCAAGTCCCTCTCCCCGACCCATCCTCGCCACCGGGATATCAACATAATCAAAAGTGACAATTTCGTTTCGGAAAGAAGTGGGATCAGTGTTGAACAGTGATAAACAGTGTTTAAGCCAGTGAACTCAGCACTAGACAGTACCAGTGACCCACCAGTGAGATAAGCACCCCTGGGAACTGACCACCATCTTCTGACCAGGAGGTGTTAATCAGTCCACCCTGGGAACAACAGTGAGTCGGCTTCACACCTGACTACGATATAACACAACACCACCCAGCAGAGAGTGAGGTACTGTGACACCACCCAACATCACCCGGTGGCCGCATGACCACGTGAGGTCCTTCATATCAACACCCGAGGACGAGTTATTGCACCACGTGAACACCACAGCACCTGGTGCCTCCAGGACCACGTAAGGTCCTTCATATCAACACCCGAGGACGAGTCACTACACCACGTAGCCTACGTGACCTCACACAGTATGGCAAGAGACCAGCCCGGGCCATCAGCTGTAAACTATAATAATTTGTCTGTTCAGTTCATGTTTCTTCTTCTTTCAGTAATGAAAGCTTTTGTTAAACGACCCACCCACCCCATGTCTGTGTATGTAATAAGTTATTTTTGTCTAATGTATATTTTCAGCCTTCGTGCTGCAGAACCTTTTCAATAAACCGTTAATTATTATTATTATTATTACTATTATTATTACTATTATTATTATTATTATTACACACACACACACACACACACACACACTTAAACAGTCATACAGTCATCAATTTTTATTTCAATTTTCAATTGTTTATTCCTTGATAGACGAAGCGGGATCCTAGTGCTGTCACCAGGTACCCCTGTACAGTCATCTTCTTTGTTTTGTTCCATAAATAACTCCCTGATTTACTGTATATTTTTATCGTCAATCACTGTGAAAAATGTGAAGAAATATATTTATATATGATCTACATACATACATATATACTCTATATACATACATGCACACATACATACATACATACATACATACTATACAATACATACATACATACATACATACATACATACATAACAAAGAAACAAAAATAACCCGGATTTATAAATAGATGTATTCTTAACAAGGTGTTGAGGCCGGCCGGTGGGAGGGAGGGAGGGAGGGATGGATGGGGGAAGGGAGGGAGGGAGGGATGGGGGGAGGGAGGGAAGGAAGGAAGAAGAAAGGGAGGGAAGGAGGGAAGGGAGGAAGGAGGAAGAAAGGAAGGGATGGAGGGAAGGAGGAAGAAAGGAAGGGATGGAGGGAAGGGGGAGGGAAAGAAATTGACTGAGAGTGAGAGAAAGATACAAAGGGAAAGAGGAAGAGAATAGGAGGAAGGAGGAAGGGAGGGAAGGCGGGAATGGAAGGGAAGAGGGAGGTACTTGAGACCACCCCATCTCTTCTCCTTCCCCCATCACCACTCCTCCCTCTCTTCCCCCATCACCCACCACCACTCCTCCCTCTCTTCCCCCATCACCCACCACCACTCCTCCCTCTCTTCCCCCATCACCCACCACCACTTCTCCCTCTCTTCCCCCATCACCCACCACCACTTCTCCCTCTCTTTCCCCATCACCCACCACCACTCCTCCCTCTCTTTCCCCATCACCCACCACCACTCCTCCCTCTCTTTCCCCATCACCCACCACCACTCCTCCCTCTCTCTCTTTCCCCATCACCCACACAAACAAACAAATCTGGCAGGAAAACCCAACCGGTGTTTGTAAACATACTCACACCTTCACTGACCTTGAAATACCATAGTTAAAACAATGAATATAAATCAAATAAAACACAAAAAAACAAAATCGACCAAAACACAAAATCGACCAAAACACAAAAAAACAAAATCGACCAAAACACAAAAAACAAAATCGACCAAAACACAAAATCGACCAAAACACAAAATCTACCAAACACCATGAAATAGAAATAACAACGACTACAAACATATAAAAGATGTCTTCAAAATATCGCAGTTTTGAGGAGAATTGTTTGTGAGTAATCTTGTGGACGAAGATGGATGGAAGGGCACACGGAGGGGAGGAAGGGCACACGGAGGGGAGGAAGGGCACACGGAGGGGGGAAGGGCACACGGAGGGGAGGAAGGGCTCACGGAGGGGAGGAAGGGCTCACGGAGGGGAGGAAGGGCTCACGGAGGGGAGGAAGGGCACACGGAGGGGAGGGCACACGGAGGGAGGAAGGGCACACGGAGGGGGGAAGGGCGCACGGAGGGGAGGAGGGGCACACGGAGGAGGGGGAAGGGTACACGGAGGGGAGGAAGGGTACACGGAGGGGGGAAGGGCGCACGGAGGGGAGGAAGGGCTCACGGAGGGGAGGAAGGGTACACGGAGGGGAGGAAGGGCACACGGAGGGGAGGAAGGGCGCACGGAGGAGGGGGAAGGACGCACGGAGGGGGGGAAGGGCACACGGAGGGGAGGAAGGACGCACGGAGGGGAGGAAGGGCACACGGAGGGGGGGGGGTTGTGGTGGGGTAAAAATAAAAAAAAATCGACATGGAAAAAGTTTAAGAATTTTTAGTTGAATAGACAAAGTTTTCTTTACTATATGAACTGGTAATGATAGGAAGAGACCCCTCTCTCTCTCTCTCTCTCTCTCTCTCTCTCTCTCTCTCTCTCTCTCTCTCTCTCTCTCTCTAATCCCCACACTTTAGATCTTGGTCAAACTTCTCCCCTCCCCCCCCTTACGTCAGACATACAGACGTACACGACAACCGACAACACTCCTGGTCTCATTTATCAAGACGATGATGCACAGAGAGCTTAAATAAAGGTCATCTCTTTTGAGGGGGGTCTACAGAGTTACCCTGTTGAGGTGGGCGCCAGGTAAGGCTTACAGGTACACAAGCCTCGTTAAGTTCTGTACTGAGAGAGAGAGAGAGAGAGAGAGAGAGAGAGAGAGAGAGAGAGAGAGAGAGAGAGAGCACAAGCACACAGCCTCGTTCATCTCTCTAAAAAGTTAAAGCTTCAAGCTCTCTCACTCTGCCATGTTATTAAGCTTTCTGATAAACAGTGGTAAGACTCACTCACTCACTCACTCTCCTATTAAGCTTTCTAATAAAAAGACTCACAACTAAGGCTCAAAGCTTACTATCCCTTCCTCCTCCAGTTATTTTATGAGGTAAACACCATCTTCAAACTTCAAGGATACAAATATCATAGACTCACAAACTAATCTCACAACCTCATAGACTCACAAACTAATCTCACAACCTCATAGACTCACAAACTAATCTCACAACCTCATAAACTCACAACCTCATAAACTCACAACCTCACTCATCCCCTATATATGAGCAGTGACACTTCAGCTAACACCATCGTCTCTCTCAAAAACTCAATCAATCAAGGTAACGAGATGTGACATTTCATTGGTACCACATCCACTGCAGAGACGACCCGAGTGCCATCCGTAACTCACTGCCAAAACAAGTTACCAAATGACATACAGTTTGTCTTGACGTAACTCATTCTCAAGACGCCTCTATTCTCCCTCTCCCCCTACCCCTCTCCTATTTTTTATCTCAAGTAGGGGGGAGAAGGTGGAGTGGGGAGAGGTTGGTAGACTCTCCCTCTCCCTCCCTCTCCCTCCCTCTCATTATAATCTACCACAATACCATAGCATCAGCTTATTATGTCTTGTGTATCTCACCTGTAATTTACCTCTACGACAGGTAAGAGTAGACCAAGTGTTGTGTTATACCTATGTGGGTGGAATAAATAGATGATAATGAAAATATTGATGTTATTTCCTCTATGTTCACGAGATAAGGTGACGTGTGTTGTTGAGAGTTTTAAAATGTTGTTTACGTGTACCTGTTGCCCACCTGTTGATTACTGTATCTCTAGCTCTGACTTTAATCAATCACTTGTATCTCTGAGCTAATTACCTGCATCCCTACGCCAATTACCTGTATCTCTGAGCTAATTACCTGTATCTCAGAGCCAATTACCTGTATCCCTATGCCAATTACCTGTATCTCAGAGCCAATTACCTGTACCTCTGAGCTATTTACCTGTATCTCTTCGCCAATTAACCTGTATCTCTGGAGCCACTTACACTTCTACTCTCATCCCTTCTCCACTTCACCTATGACTCGATCCACCAGACCTGTACCTATATTAAGGGTTTATATCGCTATTGGCCCGACCGTATCTGTCTGTCTGTCTGTCTATCTGTAACCATTAGGGGCTGGCGTCGTGTTGTCAGGCGGTGGGGCCGATGATAGTGCAAGTAGCTGATGACGAGGAAGAGGAGGAAGGAGGGAAGATGGAGGTCAACATAGGAGGAGAAGGAAGAGGGGGAGAGGAGAAAGGGAAGGGAGGTTAACCAAGAAGGAGGAGGGGGTAAGAAGGGAGAGGAGGAGGAAGAAGGGAGAGGAGGAGGAAGAAGGGAGAGGAGGAGGATGAGAAAGGACAGAGGTCAAATAGGAGAAGGAAGAAGAAGAAAAAGACAAGGAAAATGAAGAGGAGAGAGAGAGAGAGAGAGAACAAAAACAAGAACAACAAGAACAGTAAGAATAAGAAAGATAAGAATAGGAATAACAACAATAAACAGAAGAAGAAGAACAGGAGGAATAAGAGGATAACGAGTAGGAAGAGAAACTGCTAATGGGACAAAGAAGAAAAATGCAATAAATACGAAGCACAGGATATAAAGAGGGAAGAAACGGGAAATATTATATAAATCTAGAGAGGAAACGAATGGAAATTCCCAGGTAATCCTTGGTCAAAATCCCAAGACAAAATCCCAAGATAAAATCCCAAAAATAAATCCCAAGACAAAATCCCAAGATAAAATCCCAAGAATAAATCCCAAGAGAAAATCCCAAGAAAAAATCCCAAGACAAAATTCCAAGACAAAATTCCAAGACAAAATCCCAAGATAAAATCCCAAGAAAAAATCCCAAGAATAAATCCCAAGTTAAAAATCCCCAAATCAATCTCAGACTGAGAAAAAAATCCCCCAAAAAATACAATCACCTAACTGAATACATTAATCTCTCATCTCCACTTAAGAAAAATACTGCAGAAATCCGCGAAAATCTGTGGCCGAGGATTAACTGAAATCTCCGATAATATAAGCACTTACGGCAGGAGATTGCCCTGTGTGTGTGTGTGTGTGTGTGTGTGTGTGTGTGTGTCTGTGTCTGTGTGTGTGTATGTTTCTGTGTGTGTGTGTGTCTGTGTGTGTGTATGTGTCTGTGTGTGTGTGTGTGTGTGTGTGTGTGTGTGTGTCTGTGTGTGTGTATGTGTCTGTGTGTGTGTGTGTCTGTGTGTGTGTTTGTAGGACGGTGACTATAAACACAAGCGGGGGAAACCGTCACTTATTTCCCGGGAAAATTACGTATAATCACCAGAGGCAGCAACCACTGACAGCTGCAGTTATTTACCAGAAGACTGTTTATATTGGGTTGTGATTGCAGAGAGAGAGAGAGAGAGAGAGAGAGAGAGAGAGAGAGAGAGAGAGAGAGAGAGAGAGAGAGAGAGAGAGAGTTCAATTAATTATTTACAAAAAAAAATAAAAATTACTTTACACGTAGTTAAGGTAGCACGAACAAAAAGAAAAACAATAACACACACACACACACACACACACACACACACAGTACCACTAGACTACAAGCAAGTACAGAAAGATAATACAAGACTTACAGTTACCACACCGGAATACTGTACTTCTGTAACAATTCTTCCATTACATAAAAATTTACTGAAAACAGACAATTGAATTTCCTCGTCGACACAAGTTACAGGAAGGAACCAGCCCCCCCCCCCCTCCCTAAGAAGAGGCATTATAGTGTTATTCCCCAGAGGCCCATAACGTCGACGATCCGCTTGTAAGAGGTGGGTATAATCGACCTGTGTTTCAGTGAGGGTCTTACAGTGTGGCGTGGAGAGAGGCCCACCAAAACACTGTACTGGTAATGTCAACAAAATATTGGTCGTATTTTTGTTTCCCATTCTTGTCTCACTGTGGTGTGTGTGTGTGGTAGTGTGTGGTGGTAATGGTGTGTGTGTGGTAGTGTATGGTGGTAATGTGTGTGTGTGGTAGTGTATGGTGGTAATGGTGTGTGTGTGTGTGTGTGGTAGTGTGTGGTGGTAATGGTGTGTGTGTGGTAGTGTGTGGTGGTAATGGTGTGTGTGTGGTAGTGTATGGTGGTAATGGTGTGTGTGTGTGTGGTGTGTGGTAGTGGTATGGGATAGTTCTTTGTCCTATATTTGGTGAATGTGGTGATGGTGAGTGGTAGTGACTGTGATAACGAATATGGTGATTGCGGTATAAGTGTGGTAGTGTTGTAATGGTGACTATGGTGATTAATGGTGACTCACTTCTCGGTTATCACCAATATGCTCCCAGTTTCCACATTTATGCTCCCCCAGCTGTCAAAAGCCCATCTCCAGCTGTCAAAATAACATCATTGGTTAAAATTCTTGACTGTCAAAATCTGAACAACTTCCCGAAATTAACCTGTCAAGCAGTAACTAGTGCCAGGAGTGCCATGAACGGTCGGTGCCTGAGTGGGGAAACGGAGAGACACGTTAGAGAGAGAGATGGCACTAGCAGAGAGAGAGAGAGAGAGAGAGAGAGAGAGAGGAGTGCCATCACGAAATAACAATGAGAGTGAAGGGGGGGGGGGGGGGAAGGAACGCGACGAACCGTAATGACAGATGGCACCCGCTGACACCCTACTGCTTGCTGAATCAGTCCGCATGCGTGACAGTGCCATAAAATTAGCATGGATGCGCCTGGCACTACTGGCACTCTGGTCGATGGAGGGTCACCCACTATCTCACTCTTAAGGGTGATGTTGAAGGGCACACAGATAGTGCTATACTGAGGGTGTGTGAGAGAGAGAGAGAGATATTACTGCCTCAGGGTCAGGCAGGTCAGACCTCTCAGGGCTGGGCGTGGTCAGGTCAGGTCAGGATAGGTCAGGTTACTCAGAGCTGGGTCAAAGTTCTCAAAAGTTTCGTTTCCTTAACATTTCCGCCAAGCTTTGACTTGAGAGAAGGCTGCCCCCCCCCCCCCTGACCTTCTTAATTCCCAAAGACTCGTAAGTTTGAATTTTCCCTAAACCAGATTTGTGACGACTTAGCCTATGTGGAGATTCTCAAAAGATCTTAAGATAATTTCCCCCCCAAAATTAGACTTATGAGAACATATCTTATAGGCTTACTTAACCCCCCCCCCTCCCCCCTCCTCCCCCCCCCCCACAAGAAAAAAAGTAAATTCCCAAAAGATCGTAAGTCAAAATTATCCTTAAACCAGAAGTGATTGACTCAGCTTATAAGAGCCTCAGAATATCGTAAGTCAGATATCTCCCTTAATTAAGACGTGTGAGGCCGTATCTTCCCCACGAGAAGCAATAAACACTCCGTGATTCTTAAAAGTTCGTAAGATGTTTTTTCTCGTGAAGGTCACCAGTTGAAGCGATGACGTAGAGACTGTACCAGGCGCGAGGGGAGACAGACAGACAGACAGACAGACAGACAGGTTGATGTTTACACTTTTAAGGGACCCGCTAGTGCCTTGCTTACCCTACCCTCTTATAAACCCTTGGAGAGTCATCACACCGGACTCCTCTCCCCTCCCTCTCCCTTCCTCTCTCCCCTCCCTCTCCCCTCCCCCCCCCTCTCACTCCCACTCCCTCCCACTCCCTGGGTGCTGTTCCTGGAGTCTTAGGACACTCCAAAAACACGCCAACTCTCCCTCAGAGCTCCCGTGAAACACTCAAAAACACGACAAACTTAGTGATTAAAAACAAGACCACACACACACACACACACACACACACACACACACACACACACACACACACACACATACCATAACTCACTAAGACAGGTAACAGAAAACTCTACTAAAGAGCAGTTTATGCTCTCTCTCTCTCTCTCTCTCTCTCTCTCTCTCTCTCTAACTTATCTTCTCAATATTTGTCTTCCTCTGTCTCTCTTTGTCTCTTTACTATTGTCTGTCTGTGTGTACCGTCCTTCCTTATCATCTCTCTGACATAAGCCTCGTGTGTGTGTGTGTGTGTGTGTGTGTGTGTGTGTGTGATAGAACTTCATGTTACTTTATGCCTCCAGAGGTTAGTTCTTGCTAGTAGAAAGAAAGAAAGAAAGAAAGAATAAACTTATGTTGTATAATAAATTTAGTCATGATAAACCAAACTTGAGGTCGCTTGAGTAAGTCCCAGCGGTGAGGGGGAGGTGGTGAAGGGGGAGGGGGAGAAGAGGGAGGGGGTGAAGGGGGAGGGGGTGAAGAGGGAGGGGATGAAGGGGAAGGGGGTGAAGGGAGAGGGGGTGAAGAGGGAGGGGGTGAAGAGGGAGGGGGTGAAGGGGAAGGGGGTGAAGGGAGAGGGGGTGAAGGGGGAGGGGGTGAAGGGAGAGGGGGTGAAGGGAGAGGGGGTGAAGGGAGAGGGGGTGAAGGGAGAGGGGGTGAAGGAGAGGGGGTGAAGGGGGAAGGGGGTGAAGGGGGAGGGGGTGAAGGGGGAGGGGGTGAAGGGGGAGGGGGTGAAGGGGAAGGGTGAAGGGGAGGTGGGAGAGGGAGGGGTGAAGGGGAAGGGGGTGAAGGGAGGAGGGGGTGAAGGGAGGGGGTGAAGGGAGGGGGTGAAGGGAGAGGGTGAAGGGAGAGGGGGTGAAGGAGAGGGGGTGAAGGGGGAAGGGGGTGAAGGGGGGGTGTGAAGCGGGAGGGGGTAAAAACAGCGGGGGACGGGGGAGAGAGACGGGGTGGGGGAGAAGTCAGGGGCAAGGAGGTAGGAGGTGAAGAAGGGAAGGAGGAGGCAGAGAAGGGAAGGAGGCAGGAAGAAGAGATGGAGAAGAATGTAGGAGGCAGGAAAGAGCGAAGGCGAAGGACGCAGGGAAGGACGGAAGGGGAAGGAGGCAGGAAGGAGGGGGAGAATGACAGAAGGGAAGGATACAGAAGACAGGGTAGGAGGCAAGAGGCAGGGCAGGAGCCAGGGGGCAGTGCACCACAAGCATAGTTTTGGCTGAAAAAATAAGAAACAAGATAAAACAATTTAGCGAAAATAAAAAAAAATATAAAACTTTTAAATCATATATACGAGTTGTGTAAAGTGAGAGAGAGAGAGAGAGAGAGAGAGAGAGAGAGAGAGAGAGAGAGAGAGAGAGAGAGAGATTAATTTCTGTGTTTATCTGTGTTTAACCTCCTCCTTCCTCCTCTTCCATCTCTTTCTTTCCTACCCACATGAATCTGACCTCTATACATTTATAGCTGTTAATGAATTTGATGTATTTCTTTGTGTATGAACCTCTGTCCTGTGTGGCAGTGAACAGTGATACCACCCTCAGTGCTAAGACCTGACTGAATTACTCACAATAGGCAAACTGTACTACAAGCTTTGTCAATAAATTTGTTAAACTAAAAAACTCGCATATTACTTCTCTCTTCCTTCCTTCTTCTTCCCCCTCCTATTCCCTTTTTATCTACCTCTCTCTCCTCTCCCCTTTCCTCTTATTTCTCATGTTTTCTTTCCTCCTGTTCCTCCTCCATTCTTCTTCTTCCTAATCCTCTCCTCTCCTCTTTTCTTCTCTTCCTCCCCTTCTCCTCCTCCTCCTTTCATTTATTTACACACTTAGTTTCTGCGTCAGTCTTCCATTTTTCTTCTCGTTTTTCCTCTCTCTCTCTCTCTCTCTCTCTCTCTCTCTCTCTCCGTCTATCTCTCAGTGTCTGTCTGTCTGTTTGGGTCTGTCTGACTGTCTGTCTGTTTGCCTGCCTCACGTGTCTGTCTGTCTGTTTGTTTGTTTGTATGTCTGTCTGTCTGTTTGTGTCTGTCTGACTGTCTGTCTGTCTGCCTGTCTCACGTGTCTGTCTGTCTCACGTGTCTGTCTGTCTGTCTGTGTGTCTGTCTCACGTGTCTGTCTATCTCTCAGTATCTGTCTGTCTGTATGTCTGTCTCACGTGTCTGTCTGTCTATCTCTCAGTGCCTGTCTGTCTGTGTCTGTCTGTCTCACGTGTGTCTGTTTGTCTGTCTGTCTCACGTGTCTGTCTGTGTGTCTGTCTCTCAGTGTCTGTCTGTCTGTCTATCTCACGTGTCTGTCTGTCTGTCTGTCTCTGTCCACGTTCATAAACAGTCTTCTATACTACCCAGCGACCATCCCACGGGGCATAAACGTCAGCAGGGCGGTAGCGTGCAGCCTTGTCCGTGGGTAGGGGAGGTGAGGGGGAGATGAAGGGAGGTGAGGGGGAGATGAGGTGAGGGGGAGATGAAGGGAGGTGAGGGAAGGTAGATGGGGAAGTCAGGAGTTGAAGGGATGGAGAGGGGAGAGGGGTGAGGGAAATTGGGGAGAGAAAGGAAGAGAAGCGGAGGAAGGGGAGGAAGAGGAGGAGAAGGAAGGGGAGGAAGAGGAGGAAATAGAAGAGGAGGAGGAGGAGAAGGAGGAGCAGACGGAAGGGCGAACAGACAGACGTACAGGCGGGTCCTGCTGATTAAAGGTGTGGGGTTGGTACCTGGAACCATCCTCACAAGCGACGCTACCAAGCAGTGTCAGGGCGGGGCGCTCTCACTCTCCCTCCCTCCTTCCTTCCTTCTCTCCCTCCCTCCCTTTCTCTCTCTCTCCCTCCCCCTTCCTCCTCGCTCTCACTTGTCCCTCCCTTCTCTCACTCTGTTATTCCCCCCTCCTCCTCCTCCTTGTTACTGCGTCGTGGTGGTGGTGGTGACGATTAATCATTTTGTTGATGTTGGTAAGTTATATTGTTATGTTGCAGCTGGGCCAGTGACAACTACAGCAGCAGCAGCAGCATTGACAACAGCTGGGCCAGTGACAACAACAGCAGCAGCAGCATTGACAACAGCTGGGACAATGACAACAGCAGCACATGTGACAACAGCTGGACCAGTGACAACCGCAGCAGCTGGACCAGTGACAACCGCAGCACCTTTGACAACAGCTGGGTCAGTGACAACAGTTTCTGATGATATTGATGATGATGATAATAATGATGGTGATGATAATGATGGTAATGATGATGATGATGATGATGATAGCAATGATGATTAAGAAGATGACAGGTGAGAGACAGGTAAGTAATGAGGGCACCTGGTGAATAATTAACAACAACACACCTCAACAACCCTCTACCATCACAACCCCCCCCCCCCCCACCCTCCTAAAAATAAGCGGGGATAATAGTAATGGTTTTGACACTGTAAAAATACACCAAAAATACACATACATATACTTAGCGATTTTTTAATACACGTATATATACATTTGAGTGTATTTGTTATCAAGCAAGACTACATTATTATTATTATTATTATTATTATTACTGAAAAACTTATTAACATTATTTTGTATCCAGTTTTCTCTCTCAATAAAATTAAAAATATGATTATTCCCCTCAAGAAGCAGATGAGATTATAGCAGTCGATCTAAGAAGTCCTGAGTGTTTGTGTTTGTCTGTTTTAGTTACGCCGCTAAAAATGTGATTTATTTATGTACTTAGTGAGTTGTAAATTGTGTTCAGGGACGAGTAAACACACACACACACACACACACACACACACACACACACGCACACACACACACACACACCACAGTCTGCATTCCACTACCTAATTCCCCCACCCCCACACCACCCCCACACCACCTCCACACAAAGTTTAATACAGGTAAATTTCATAAACCGGTGCTGTATAAACGAGCTGCTGTTCCAATTTTACAGCAACACAGCAATAGAAACAGCGCCGCCATGAAGCCATCGCCCACCGTGGCAATTTCGACAACAAGTTAAGATTCGCCTCACTTGACGTCAGACACGACACACACTCTCTCGTTTTTGTCCTGTCGTGGTGCTGGGGGGGGAGAGGTGAGAGATGGGGGGAGGGAAGGGGGGTGAGGAAGGGAGGGAGGGAGAGGAGGGAGGAGGGAGGAGAGAGGTGAAGGAGGGGTTGAGGTGAGACATTGGTGGAGGGAAGGAGGTAAGGGAGGGAGGGGGAAATGACAAAGAGAGAGAGAAAGAGAGAGAGAGGACAGTAAGGGGTGGTAGGTGGCAGGTAGTAATGGTGGTAGTAGGAGGTGGTGGCAGTGGTGGTTGTCAGGTCAGGGTGCACCAGGTGACCTCTGCCCTCCCTTGAGCCAGTCAGGGTAATTAGGTCAAATTGAGACAAACTTGTAATGTTCCATCATTAACTCAACAAATTATGTCACTTGGCCGAGATGAGGCCGGGGGGTGGGGGCCGGTCAGCTAGGTCAGTACCCTGGAGTTAGGTCAGTACTCTGGAGTTAGGTCAGTACTCTGGAGTTAAGTCAGTACTCTGGAGTTAGGTCAGTACTCTGGAGTTATGTCAGTACTCTGGAGTTAGGTCAGTACTCTGGAGTTAGGTCAGTACTCTGGAGTTATGTCAGTCTTTATGAGGTGAGTATGTGAACACCCATTTGTTATTGAGAGAGAGAGAGAGAGAGAGAGAGAGAGAGAGAGAGAGAGAGAGAGAGAGAGAGAGAGAGAGAGAGTCTGTGAGTGTGTGGGTGGGAAGAACAACAACAAGATAGAGAAACACACACACACACACACACACACACACACACACACTGAAAACCTCGCTGTGGGGTGCGGCTGAAGGTGATATTAACGAGGCCTCTTTAAACTAACTACAGAGAGAGACAAGAAAGAAAAAAATATATAGACATAAAATAAAAATTAATTCCTGGAAACACAAAGAAGAATTATGATTTATTTTTAATTAATAAGAGAAAGAACTTTTACCATAATATTTCGTTCTAATTGGTATTGAGTTAGTGAAATATAATGGGAGTTTGAGGATAATGTTATGGCTCTATTGTTTGTGTTTAATAAAGTTTTCATTATATATTACAGTGTGTACGGATGGTCTGTCTTGTGGGTTGGGGTAAAATTGGATGAACTTAACGAAAACACAAAAAAAAACAAAAAAACAAAGACGCCTCAAAGTACAATAACAAAAACAACCACAAAACAACAACAACCATAACTCTAACAAAAACAACAACAATGAAAACAAAAAACAATAATAATAATAATAATAATGATAAAGAAAATAAATGAACAAAGAACAAAGATAAAAACAGGATAAACTCATTAAAAACTCAACTTTTCCCACCAACCACCTCACTTTCTCATCTTTTCTCTCACTCCCTCTACCTTTCTCTCACTTCCTCTCACTCCCTCTACCTTTCTCTCACTTTCTCTACCTTTCTCTCACTCCCTCTACCTTTCTCTCACTTCCTCTTCCCTTCTCTCACTTCCTCTTCCTCTCTCTCACTTTCTCTACCTTTCTCTCACTCCCTCTACCTTTCTCTCACTTCCACCCCCCAAAATTGTTCCCTCCGTCAAACCACCGACTCTACCCTTAATATGCCTGTGGCTCTCTGACGCGTTGAGTGCCACTTGAAAGGGTCAAACCAATCTCCAAACTCGAGGCTGGAGCAGGACCTTAATTTCCATATACTAAAAACCCTGGATGTGGTTAGGTTAGGTAAGGGTAGGGTCAAGGTAGGGTAGGGAAGGATAAGGTAGGGTCAAGGTAGGGTAGGGTCAAGGTAGGGTAGGGTAGGGTAGGGTCAAGGTAGGGTAGGGTCAAGGTAGGGTAGGGTCAAGGTAGGGTAGGATCAAGGTAGGGTAGGGTAGGGTCAAGGTAGGGTAGGATAGGGTCAAGGTAGGGTAGGGTCAAGGTAGGGTAGGGTCAAGGTAGGGTAGGGTCAAGGTAGGGTAGGGTAGGGTAGGGTCAAGGTAGGATAAGGTCAAGGTAGGGTAGGGTCAAGGTAGGGTAGGGTCAAGGTAGGGTAGGGTAGGGTCAAGGTAGGGTAGGGTAGGGTCAAGGTAAGGTAGGGTAGGGTCAAGGTAGGGTAGGGTTTAGGTTAGGTTAGGTTAAGGATAAATTCAACTTTGGATAATTTCGAGACCAAGCGAGCGATTTAACTGGCTGAGAAGGTGAAGAGTGAAGTTAGATGAAGAGGAACGATTGGCTTATAGGCATAATAACAACCCATACTTAAAGAGGCAATTCGACCATTAACGTCTCCTCAACCTAGTAAGAAGGAATGCTAGTGATCTTATCTTTAAGTTCTTCAAATACAGACTTAGCTATTTCCTTCCTAGTGCACTGTAATCAATAGCTGATTCTCTCCTTCCTCTCACCTCCCCCAGCGAGAAGAGAGAGGGAGGGGGGGAGAGAAGGGGAGAAAGGGGGGAGAGAAGGGGAGAAAGGGGGGAGAGAAGGGAAGAAAGGGGGGGAGAGAAGGGGAGAAAGGGGGGAGAGAAGGGGAGAAAGGGGGGAGAGAAGGGAAGAAAGGGGGGAGAGAAGGGGAGAAAGGGGGAGAGAAGGGGAGAAAGGGGGGAGGGAAGGATGAAAGGAGGGAGGAAGGGAGGGAGGTGAATGAGTGGTTGGGAAAGTAGAGAGGTCGACAGGTAGAAATAAGTACACAAGTAGGGAGATAAAAAAGTAATTAAGGAGGTAAATAGGTAAATAGACAGGTAGCTCAGGTAACAAAAGGAGCCTCTACCCACACACACATCTCTCAGGTCTCGTCTTTCTCAGAAGTGTGAGTCTCAGAAGGATGAAAAAAAATAATAAAGAGCTGTGACCTCCTGTGATGGAGAACACCTTCCTGGAACTAAGATATTTTTCCCCTAACAATCTCACTTCACGGAACACACACACACACACACACACACACACAGAGGTAAATAAGTAGATAGACAAATTGTTAGAGCATTAAATAAGTGCTCAGGTAAATAATTAAATAGATAATTATACAGGTAGATAATTAAATAGACATCCATGTAGATAATTAACCAGGTGAATATACAGATAAACGGAAAGGTAGATTGGCAGGTCGAGTAGGGTGGGGGTCATGCAACACCTTGATTCTCGCGTCGTGGAGGGTGACACTACCTTGGTCGATTCTAAGAACTCCCCCAGCAGGTAGGGTGAGGAGGCAGGTGGAGTGAGGAACCAGATGGAGGCGGTAGCGGAGGAAGGCGACGAAGGGGAGGGGGGGGGGAAGTGGGGGGGGAGGGGAAGGAGCCAGGTGGTGGTGGTGGTGGTGATCGATGGCAATGTGGTGGTCGGTGAGGCGGTAAGGCTAACGGACAGGAAATACCGCCACATGTTAAAGATGACAAGGTGTTCTCGCCAGACATCAAAAGCCCAGCATAAAACCTTCATCATTTTCGTCCATCGTCTGTGTCTAGGGATGGTTAGGTGTCTGTGTGTGTCTGTGTGTGTCTGTGTGTGTGTGTGTCAGGTTGTAAACAAAGAGGAAAACGTTAAAAGTGTATTATTGAAAGGAAATACATGAACTTCACATTTCCTAACACACACACACACACACACACACACAAGGCAATATATTCCGGTATTCTAATCAACATTCAATAAAGTCATGATCAACATTCTATATTAATTACTGTGACAATTATAACATCACCTTTAATACCACATCACATAATATGAGAAAGATTAACAAAATTAATAATTCACGAGGTTCAATATCGTAATTTATCTCCATACAAAACCAATTTAATCGTACGTCATGAACTATCCACCAATGAGCATTCAGCTGTGACCAATGACACCACATGACATGGCCCATCAACCACTTACCACCTAGTTCTGAGTGATGACGTCGTAATGTGGCACGGCTCACCGACCACTTAACATCCAAGCATTGAATGATGACGTCATTTGTTTACATCGAAGTCCCCCCCCCCCCCACCAAGCTGTCTCACTGTTCCACGTGGCTTCTAATTTGGGAAGAGGGAGGTGGAAGAAATAGGAACTAGAAGGAGAAGGTAGAGGACAAGGAGGAGGAGGAGAAGAAGAAAGAAGAGGAGAGGAGGAGGAAGAGTTAACACCATGCTGAGTCACCATCAAATTACCTCAGGAAATATAAAAATCGTAAACACACCCCCCCCCCCACACACACACACGTTAAAATCGTCTATAATACAACAATAAAAACAACCAAAATAAACAAGAGGATTATTTACAATATTTACATTATTAAAAAAAAAAACAACACCAACTGAGAATTGATTTAAATGTTTGTAAATAAAGTGAGGGGAAGTCTACAGGTAAGTGGAGGTGTGTGTTACTTATCACTGTCAATAAATACACATTCTCTTCCCCTCTCTTCCCCTCTCTTCCCCTCACCCTTCCCCTCTCTTCCCCTCACCCTTCCCCTCTCTTCCCCTCACCCTTCCCCTCTCTTCCCCTCACCCTTTCACTTCCTTCTTTCCCTTCAATCTTCACCTTAATCCTCTTTCCCTTCGGCTTCCCCTCACCATTCCCTTCTTTTCCTTTCCTCTCTCACTTCCCTCATTCGTCACCTTAATCCTCTCTCCCCTTTTCTTCCCTCACATTTCCCCCCTCTACCCTCACCCTTAACCTTAATCCTCTTCCCCTCCCTTCTCTCTCCCTTTACCCTTCTCTCTCTCTCTCTCTCTCTCTCCTCTCTTCTCTTGTTCTAAGCAGTTTTACGGTTTTCATCTGTCTCTTTTACTCTCTCTTTTACTTTCTCTATTTCTTTCTATATTTCCTTCCCCTTTTGTTCTTTCATTTGCTTTCTTTCTTCGCTTCCCTGTACTTTTTTCTCCTTTATCAGGTTCTGTCTCTTATTTCTGGCACGTCTTGATTGTGTATGTATATCTGACGTACACACACACACACACACATACACACATCATTAAGGCTAAACCAAAAAAATATATAAAAACCCAAACCCAAACGTTTTAACCTATTCAAACTTTAAAACCAAGAGAATAAACCATTTTTCCCCTTATTTTCTGCTTCCAAAATAACCCCAAAAAAAAAAATATCTAGACGGCAGATAAGAAAAATGAGGACAGTTTCACGCGACGAGGAAAAAAACCAGTATATATATATATTTTTTTCCTCTCTTCTCTCATAGACGTAAAGAACACAAACCGGTTTTAAAGATCAGGACCATAATTTTACTTTTACAGGTGTTAACCCTTGTGGTACCCGGGTGCTCCTTCCCCCCCCCCCCCCCCCCCCACCTTTACCTGCTGCTGTGGTGGTGGAGTGGGGTGATGGGAGGGGGTGGAGTGGGGCGGGGGTCAGGGGAGGTGGGGGTGGGGTGAGGGGGTGATGGGAAGGTGAAGAGGAGGGTCATGTGAAGGTGAGGGAGAAGTGATGGGGAGGTGATGGGGTGAAGGTAGGTGAGGGCGATCATGTGACCTGACCTGACCAGACCTGACCTGTTTCGTGGCTTAAATTGTAGGTCACCAATCATTAAGACTTTGACTCCTTGATCATCACTTAAGGCCGAAGATGTTGTCAGGGTGGTGTGGGCGGTGGGTGGTGTGGGCGGTGTGGGCGGGGTGGAGGTTGGGTGGTTCTGTTGCCTTTAATGTTGAAATGTTAATGATGTTGGTTCTACATAATTTATTTTCTGTACTTTCTACTTTCTTTCATCTCTACGTTTAAATTTGCATACTGTCTATACTTTCTTCCCCCTCAACTTTCTACTAACACAACTTTCTACTAACACAACTTTTTACTAACATAACTTTTTACTAACATAACTTTCCACTAACAAAACTTTCTACTAACACAACTTTCTACTAGCACAACTTTCTACTAACGCAACTTTCTACAAACACAACTTTCTTTACTTTCTCCCCGGGACCAACACCAGACACTGCCCCCACGTATATTCTCAGTCTTCCTACACAAATATGGAAATATTACTCTCAACTTGGGCATATTTTATGTCATACTGTCTTATATACTTTCTATTTATACTTTCCCTGTCTCATACTTTCTCTCTATACTTTCCCTGTCTCGTATACTTTCGTTGTTTTCTTTATATTTTCCTGTTTCTTTTTACGTCTGTGCTGTAGTATTTCGACAATGTTTATTCTCTGTCTCTGTCTCTCTCTCTCTGCTTCACTCTGTCAATACAAGTGTTACTCCAGTCGCCACCAGAAGAGCTAATGTTAACAAATAAAATATACTTATAATTGCTCTGTAAACAACAACAACAACAATAATAATAATAATAATAATAATAATAATAATTCACTTCAAAAATAAAGCCCATACGAACATAGAAAAATTAAAAACAATGAAATAATGAAGAAGAAAAAAATATTGACCCAATTCTCTCACGTATGAACAGCATCTGGTATCTTAGTCACATCATAAGACCTCAAAATAAGACATTGTTACCAACCCAAGCCAACCTACAGTGTTACCATGAAGTAGGGATGTCCATAGTGTGTCAAGTCCTTCGTCAGTAGGTAGCGTAAGGAGGTCCATAGTGTGTCAAGTCCTTCGTCAGTAGGTAGCGTAAGGAGGTCCATAGTGTGTCAAGTCCTTCGTCAGTAGGTAGCGTAAGGAGGTCCATAGTGTGTCAAGCCCTTCGTCAGTAGGTAGCGTGGGCACACATCTTGGAGTCTTACAGAGAGTTGTCGTGTTTACATTTTATAGGTAATACGAATTTAACTCGATGTCCAATTTCTGTCAGGATTTTAACTCATATTTCAGGTTAATTGATTTAGGATAGGTTGATAGTGAGGATTATGACCAAATTGAGAAGAAAAAATCATTTGATGGTAATTAATAGATTTTGATTTTGAGGTTTAAGGTGATGGCTGGATATAATGAAAATAGGAAGGTAGTAAGGAGAGAAATGAGGAATAACGGAGGATGGAAGGAGGAAGGAAGAAAACAGATGATAATGATTCCACATCCAAACATACAATCTGACTTACTCTTTACACCTAGTTTGTTTCGCACGCACGCACGCACACACAGAGGTAGTCATTTCAGATAATGCTGGGCAGTAGAACCAGCTATCTTCAATCCTCTCTTTTCCACTCTTCTCTTTTCCACTCTCTCTCCCGTCTCCCCATTTTTCAGCCTCGGTATAATTATGTCTCTTGGACTTAGAAAACTGGAATCGGTCTTCCCCGTTCCAAACAATTGAAAGACAATACAAGACGAGACGAGTGAGCGGCTGTATCGGGGATTCCTCTGGCTTGTTAATAACACCGGGTAAACTTCCTTAAGGTGGGTCCTCCTCCTCCTTCAGGTAGGTCCTCCTCCTTCAGGTAGGTCCTCCTCCTTCAGGTAGGTCCTCCTTCTTCAAGTAGGTCCTCCTCCTTCAGGTAGGTCCTCCTCCTTCAGGTAGATCCTCCTCCTTCAGGTAGGTCCTCCTCCTTCAGGTAGGTACCCCTCCTCAAGGAAACTACGTCATTTATTGTTTTTCTTCTCTTTTCCAGGCAGGATCGTCTTAGAGGCAGCAGGCGGCTCACACTGCTCTGCTCCTCCAGCCAACCATGCAAAGTTTAGCAGCCAAATCCCTCTTGAGATGACCTGGTTAAATACTGTGGCCAGGAGGGCATGACGTAATCAGCGCTGACCTTTGACCTATCAGGAGGACGCTTGTCTTTGTTACAGCAGAGAGAGGGAGGGTGAGGGGCAAGAGGGAGGGAGGGTGAGGGGGAAGAGAGAGCGAAGGGTAAAGAGAGGGTGAGGGTACAGGGAGAGGGAGGATAAAGGGAGAGGGAGGGGTAAATTGAGAGGGAGAGTAAAGTGGTGCTGAGGGTCAAAGGGAGAGTAAGTGTAAAGGGAAATTTAGGGGAAAGGGAGATACAAGGGAGGGTGAGGAGGTACAAAGGAGGTACAAGGTAGAGTAAGGGGGGTACAAGGGAGGGTGATGAGGTACAAGGGAGGTAAAAGGGAGGAGATACAAGGGAGGTAAAGGGGAGGAGGTACAAGGAAAATTGAAAGAGCTATAAAAGAAGTACAAGGGAGGGTGAAGGAGGAACAAAGGGAGGGGGGGTGAAGGAGGTACAAGGGAGACAGAGAATAATTTAACAAGGAGGGGGAGAACAAGAGTGAGACAAGAGAGGCTAGGAGTCGTGACCCTGACTTCATGTTGACTTAATAGGAGTTCAAGTGCCTCAACTCACCTCACCTCACCCCACCCCCCATGTTGCCTTGCTTCATCTCCCTCGCGTGCCCCCCCCCCCCCCCGCCGTCAGCCCCGTCAGGAGGGAGGTGCAGAGGGGCGCGTCCTGGGGCATGATGAGAGAGAGAGAGAGAGAGAGAGAGAGAGAGAGAGAGAGAGAGAGAGAGAGAGAATAGGGCGTGGGACTGAGTCAAGAGGGCGTGGGAATGAGTCAAGAGGGCGTGGGAATGAGTCAAGAGGGCGTGGGAGTGAGACAAGAGGGAAGTTAAGAAAGAAAATAGGAGGAGGTCACACACACACACACACACACACACACACACACACACACACACACACCGGTGAAACTCGTGCAATTTCCGGCGCCACAACAAAACTAAAATAGTAGGTGGGGGAGTTGAGTACAGGTGTTAGTGGTGGTACTCGCTACAATACCCAGAGTACAAGAGCACCATAAACTCGAGCTGTCTCAGGGGAAACGCCACAAAAACAGTCTAACTTGAGAGGAAACGCCATAAAAACAATAACTTGAGGGGAAACGCCATAAAAACAGTCTAACTTGAGGGGAAACGCCATAAAACAGTAACTTGAGAGGAAACGCCATAAAATTACTTCACCACCAAGGGCCAGCTATACCCACAGGGACCCATATAAAGGCACCACCAAAAGCGCCAATATCTTCAACCAAGGCACTGAGCTGGCACCACTAAAACCTGCAGTTCAATTATTTTTACGTCAGAAGGTAATGGTGGCCACCCCCCCATTACTCCCCCACTCCCCTCTTTACTCCCCTCATTACTCCCCACCCCCTCATTACTCCCCACTCCCCCATTACACCCCACTCCCCTCTTTACTCCCCACTCCTCCATTACTGCCCACTCCCCCATTACTCCCCACTCCCTCATTACTCCCCACTCCCTCATTACTCCCCACTCCCGTCATTACTCCTCCTGAAGCCTCTTACTCATGGGGATGTCTGCGCCATTAAGCCTGGTACAACCTGCGCCACTAGTTCAGGCTACACTATGTCATAACCCACGAGGACAATTGTACCATTTGTTCCTGGACAAGAATGAATTTACAAGACACTAATTACTTTGTTTGTTCAGGTAAGGTCACTTTTATACACCTGTTAGACTTGTTCCAATAATTCTGGTATAACACCTCTAATAAATTGGTACAAAAAAATGTATAATTAGTTCATGAACAATATAAATTTGTTTAAACTAGGTGATTATAAAGCCATTAGTTCATACACCATAAATTATCTAATTATACCCGTAAATATGAGAATAATTGTCCCACGAGTTAATGAACAATACATTTTATAAACGGGGGAAAAAAAACCATAATTATTTACGCAGAGTAACTTATATACGTTGGGATAATTGTACCAAGAGTTGAGGGACGGTAATACATATATTGACTCATTTAGTTCATTGTTCCAGACACAAGAAGAAGGTTGAGGTTTGTTCCACTGGTATAATTATTGTTTTTGTGACTCTTATACAGTTATTTGTGTTATGTATCTAGAAACAAGACTACAGTTACAAGGTACAGTTGCAGGGTACAGTTATAGGATACAGTTATAGGGTACAGTTATAAGGTACAGTTACAGGGTATAAATACAGGGTACAGTTATAGGGTACAGTTACAGATAAAGGTGAAGATATATTATGTAGACTACAGAACACAGTCATAGAGGTACAGAAATACAGAGATTACAAAATGACAACCACAAAATACAGCCATTACTACCATCACTAACAACAACAACATCAACCACAACAGCTACCACAATACACAATCACAACAATAACTACCAACAACAATAACTACCAACCACAACAACTACCAACCACAACAACTACCAACCACAACTACCACAACAACTACCACAATACACAATCACAACAACAACTACCAACAACAATAACTACCAACCACAACCACAACAACTACCACAACAACAACCACAATATACAAGCACAATTAAACCCTCTCCTCTCTCCCCCACCTCCACCACACGTCTCACTCTCCCCCTCCTCCCCCCTCCCTCCTTCTTCCCCCCTTCACCAGCTTAACTTTCTCCACGGTGCCATACTCCGTGACACTCGAGGCTCCAGCAGTGCCACCGGATGTGTGCCTAACTTGGTACCGGAAAGGCTAAAAGGTTAACGCTGGGGGGTGGGGGGGGGCGTGGGGAGTGGGCTGGTGGCGTGGGGAGTAAGTTGGGGCGTGGGGAGTAAGTTGGGGCGTGGGGAGTAAGCTGGGGCGTGGGGAGTGGGCTGCTGAAGAGGGGGGTCTAGGGGAAGGAGTTGGGGAAAGGGAGGGGGTCTGGGAAGGGAGTCTAGGAGAAGGGGATCTAGAGGAGGGTCTAGGGGAAGGGGATCTAGGGGAGGGTCTGGGGGAGGGGGTTGAGGGAGGGGGTTGAGGGAGGGGGCTGAGGGAGGGGACTGAGGGAGGGGGCTGAGGGAGGGGACTGAGGGAAGGGGCTGAGGGAGGGGGTTGAGGGAGGGGACTGAGGGAGGGGGTTGAGGGAGGGGACTGAGGGAGGGGGCTGAGGGAGGGGATTGAGGGAGGGGGCTACAATAAGTGGGTTGTTCATCGTCCACCTCGGGTCCTCCTCCTCCTCGCTAATTACTTCCACCATAAGAATATATACATAATGCTAATGGTCGCTTTAACACGTTAACTTTTTCCTCCACTGTGGGATGTTACGTTACGCCTTACTAATGTTTTTTATTATATACATTTTTTTTTTTCATTTATTTGAAGAATATTTTTTAAGGGCAAACTTTTTAATATTATTTTTTTTCTTCATATTTTTCAAGATTTTTTTTAAGGGGGAACTTTTTTTTATTTGGATTTGATCAGATTTCGTTTTTTTTTTCCCATAGGAGAATTTTATTTATAATTCTAATTTTTCTTACTTTTGGCGATGGGAAACTTCTTCATTGTTTTATATTATTCAGTTCGTCCTTGTGCTGCTTTTTTACTGTCAATATATAATAAATAACTTTGTATTTTCCTGTGTGTTATGCATCATGGCTAAAATATATTGAACAACTTTTATATACATGTGTACCATACTGAAGCACACACACACACACACACACACACACACACACACACACCGCTTCATGAAGGCAGAGTGACGAGGAAAACTGAATCACCTGACTAATTATCGTTCTAAGCTTATTTCACCTTAACCTAACATAACCAAACATAACCTACCCTAACCAAACCCCCTCAGGTAACGTAAGGGTGATTAATCTTCATGTGACATAAGGGTCAGGGGGGAGGGGGTCAGGGGTCAGGGGTCAGGGGGTGTGGGGACGAATCTTCAAATGATCCTAAAAAAAACATGGCTCCGACGCGTTCATTGGTGGAAGTGGCTGTTGACCTCAGACCAACTTCCACCAATCCACTTCCACAAAACTATCGGGAGAAATAAATCCTGTGTGAGTTGTGTTTATTGACTGACTCTCTCTCTCTCTCTCTCTCTCTCTCTCTCTCTCTCTCTCTCTCTCTCTCTCTCTCTCTCTCCCTCCTCATCAATTTACATGTTCTTTCCCTCCTCCACTCTCTTCCTCCCTCTATCCGTCCCTACAACTGTCTCTCTCTCCTTCCCTCCCTCCTTCCATCTGTCTCTCCTTCCCTTCCCCGATCCATCTATCTCCCCCTCCCCCACTCCTTCCCTCTTACAACTGGCTCTCTCTCCCTCACTCCTTCCCCCCCTCCCCCTCCCTCCCTCTCCCTCCCTCTCTCTCCCTCTCTCCCTCACTCAATGACCGCTTCATCAGTCTACACCTAACTTTCCTGTCGGTCGCACTGTAAAATATCCAAAAGTTTTCTCACTTTTTTTATAAACTTTCCTAAAATTTTTCTCCTCCTCTCTCCTACGCCACTCTGATCTTAGGTTTAATCTTTCTCTTAAAAATAAACCCCGGTCTCTTACCTCGTCAAGGGTTTAAGTCTCTGATGGGTTTATGACTGCATTGGGTTTTAATTTTTCGTTTTATTCCAATTTACTTTATTTCTGTGTTTTTATTAATTTATTCAAAATATTAATTTGTATTATTTATATTTTGTATCATTTTTATTGTATATTTTCTATCTATTCTTTGTATTCTACTTTGTATCATGTATTTAATTTCTGTATTTTTTAATTCATTTGTATTTTTTTGTATTCCATGTATTTTATTTTCCTATAACCCGGTTTTTATAATGTGAAAATAATCCCCTTTAATACCACTAATATTAAATCCGGTTATTATAATGAAAAATTAATCCCACTTTCATGTAATTGTAATCCTATTGTTGTATGGGATATAATTGGTTGATAAATCTCCTGATATTAAATCCTGTTACATTAATCTGAATATAATCTTCCATTATTTCCACTAATTTATATTAATCCAACGATGCTATCAAATAAATCCAGATTTCTTCCTACTAATACAAAATAATACGAGATTAAATCCTCTCTAGTATATCAGTAATCCGAGAATAATCTCTAGATAATCCGGTTTCCTTATATTAATCCCCCAAAAGAAAGTTGCTTAAAAAATACATATTAAATCAAGTATAATTTAAACAACGTCTTTTAATATTTTCTCTATTAATTAAGTAATAAAATACTTATAATCCTAATGATATAAGATAATTGACCTCATTAGTACCTCCTATAGCAATTAGTCACCACACACATCGTCATAATACTACAATACTATATTACTCTTTTAACACTCAATCAAAAACAATAGATAACAATAACTCTCATTCATACACTATTAAAAAAACACCACTTCAATCAACTCACACACACACACACACACACACACACACGGCATTCATTCATATATTTACATCAATGAACAGTAATTTGTAAACACACACTGGAAACTGAACCCGGGAATAAGACACGGGCGCTGTGTTTACATACGGGTTGGGGAAGAGTGGGGATGGGTGGGGGGGGGGGGCAACACTCACCAGGGAGCAGTAAGACAGGGAGCGTTCAGCAACACTCACCAGGGAGCAGTAAGACAGGGAGCGTTCACCAGGGAGCAGTAAGACAGGGAGCGTTCACCAACACTCACCAGGGAGCAGTAAGACAGGGCTATTGAGAAGCATGTTGACACCTCCAACCTCCTACTGTGTGTAACTCAAAACTCTGGGAGGGAGAGAGGGAGAGAGGGAGGGGCAAAACAGGAAAGGAGGAGGAGGGAAGGAGGGAGGGAGGGGGCATGGAAAAGAAGGAACAAGTGAAAACAGAGTGGAAGGGAAATAGAAGGGTGCTATGGACGTTGGAGCGGATGGAGGGGAAGAGGGAAAGAGGGAGGGAGAGACGGAAAAGAAAGAAAAAGAAGGAGGCAGGGAAAAGATAAAGGAGGAAGGGAGGAGCAGGTGTCAGGGAGGATAAAGAGGGAGGGAGGAGAAGGATATTTATTCGTACGTAGAGATAGAAAAGGAAAATGGATGAGAGAGAGAGAGAGCGAGAGAGAGATAAATCACCACAGCAGAAGAAGGAAGTGGAGTCACAGCCATGAATGAATGAAGACGTGATAGAAGTGAAGGAAGAGATGCGAACGGGATACACACACACACACACCACACACACACAAATAATAATAATAATAATAATAATAATAATAAATAAATAAATCACTTCATAAAATTCCCAAAAATAATTCAAAAGCCCTGCAAAAAAAACACAACCTAAACCCAACTAATAACCACAATAAACCCCTAATAAACCACAATAAACCCCTAATAAACCAATAAAAAGACCCCAGGAAGTAAGGCCAAACGTTAAGAGTGTTGAGGTGATGGTAGGTCTTGAGAATGGCCAGCAGGAGGGGGGGGGGGGAGGGAGTCTCGTGGTCTATAATTAGGTGGTGTTGATGCCAGTAAGCCACTATTGTTTATACCTTCATTATAACGGAGATAATACATTAAACTTCACTTCATTTCACTTCAATTTCACCTCACTTAACCTCACTTCATTTCACCTCATTTCATCTCACTTTCATCTCATCTCACCTCATCTCACTCTCACCTCGCCCTCACCTCACGCCTATCTTGTCCCAGGTCTACCACCCACTAGTGTAGAGACATTCTTAATTGCCATACAGACATGATGACGGTAGTTAAGGACAGATACCTACACAGACACTCACCTACACAGACACTCACCTACTCTTTGCGGTCATGCTATGTACGTTCTGTTAGCGGTCATGCTATGTACCCTTACGTGTTCTCATTACAACCACTCAATCCTTTATCTGACCTTGTGTGCAAAGTCACTTACAATAAAAATAACTCACAAGAAAAACAAAGAAATTCATAAAACAAATAAAATCCTAAAGTAAAGAAAATCATAAAATAGACAAAATCACAAAACAAAGAAAAATTCATAAGTGAAACAAAAAACTGTCAAGGAAAAAAAGTCGGAAAAAAAACGTAATAAAAATAAATAAAAACAAGTGAAAAAAGAGAAAGAAGCTACGTGTTTTTTCCTTCTTCTTCTTCTTCTTCTTCTTCTTTGTATAATTTATGTTAATGTTACGAGGTGTTTTGGAGGAAGGGGGTGGGGGGGGGGCGGGGGGGGGTGACCATGACGGCGGAGGTACCAAAGACAAGACCAAACTCGGCTGGGATAATCGGGAAAGGGGGCAGGTGGGGGGGGGGGGGGAGGGGTAATGGAGGGTGGGGGGAGGGGTAATGGAGGGGGGGGGATGTTCACACGTTAGCTTGTATTTTAGGGGATCTGGTGGGAATTTTTTTTTCTTGGGATATAAAATAAATTGAATGTATTTTATTTAACGTTTTGAATTCTGTTATGTTTCCTGTTATGTTTTTTGTACACACACACAAACACACACACACACACACACACCCACACACACACACACACACTTCACCAAGGTATTGTGGTCCACTTGCCAGAGACGGAGGAGTGTAGGACTTCTCTCTCCAAATCCTTCAATAGTTTCCTTAGTGTCAGGACCAGAAGGTTATCGGTGGACACGTAACATCACGAGGAACTTACATAGACACCGTTGCCTTCACTGATACACACAAACTCCCCAGCCACTACCACACACGAGGGGAGGAGCGTTTAGCCAAGCTTCACTTCACTGATCACCTGTGAGCGAAATTTTGTCAAGCCACCCAGATAAAAACTCACACTGGCACTGAGGCAGATGACTTAGTTAGTTCTCACAAGAGTAGGAAGTGTGTTAGCACAACGCGTGTCCGTGCCGGCAGCAGCAACAGCAGTGTCAGAAGCACTACACTGTGTGTGCGGCCCCACGCTCCCTCTCTCTTGCAAACACTGGAGGAGGAGGTGGTGGAGGAGCAGGGGGAAGTGGTGGGGGCAACAGGCGGGTGGGTGGGTGGATGGTGGGTGGGACCGAGAGTAAAGGGAGGGAGAGGGGTGGTAGGTAGCGGGGTTGAGGGTGTTGGTCCGCTCACAGCCTGACTGTACCTCCAACTTGAACTCGTTTCAGATTGATTCGTCTTAGGTGTGGGGGAAGGCACTCCTACCTCACTCTTCCTCGCTCATAATCCCGATTTTCACACCTTACTGTATTATAATAAACAGAAGCAGCACCAGCTTCACTTACTTCACGCATGACGCAATGGCATTCCGACCACCTGATCGATGAAGCTCGCGCAAGAACGGGGCCCCCAAATCTGGATAATTCCGAACGGTAATAAATTTCCCCGGTACACTACCCCCCTACACGACCCAAACACGTATTACCATTACTGTCCAAATGAACTTTATAAAGGGAGCGAGCTCCTCGACGGCCCTGACGAGGCTCTGAAGATACCCTGAGGGACAGCCCTGACGAGGCGCTGAAGATACCCTGAGAGACAGCCCTGACGAGGCTCTAGAGGTAACCTGAGAGACAGCCCTGACGAGGCTCTAGAGGTACCCTGAGAGACAGCCCTGACGAGGCTCTAGAGGTACCCTGAGAGGCAGCCCTGACGAGGCTCTAGAGGTACCCTGAGAGACAGCCCTGACGAGGCTCTGAAGATACCCTGAGAGACAGCCCTGACGAGGCTCTAGAGGTAACCTGAGAGACAGCCCTGACGAGGCTCTAGAGGTACCCTGAGACAGCCCTGACGAGGCTCTAGAGGTACCCTGAGAGGCAGCCCTGACGAGGCTCTGAAGATACCCTGAGAGACAGCCCTGACGAGGCTCTAGAGGTAACCTGAGAGACAGCCCTGACGAGGCTCTAGAGGTACCCTGAGAGACAGCCCTGACGAGGCTCTGAAGATACCCTGAGAGACAGCCCTGACGAGGCTCTAGAGGTACCCTGAGAGACAGCCCTGACGAGGCTCTAGAGGTAACCTGAGAGACAGCCCTGACGAGGCTCTAGAGGTAACCTGAGAGACAGCCCTGACGAGGCTCTAGAGGTACCCTGAGAGACAGCCCTGACGAGGCTCTGAAGGTACCCTGAGAGACAGCCCTGACGAGGCTCTAGAGGTAACCTGAGACTGCCCTGACGAGGCTCTAGAGGTACCCTGAGACAGCCTTGACGAGGCTCTAGAGGTACCCTGAGAGACAGCCCTGACGAGGCTCTAGAGGTACCCTGAGAGACAGCCCTGACGAGGCTCGAGAGGTACCCTGAGAGACAGCCCTGACGAGGCTCTAGAGGTACCCTGAGAGACAGCCCTGACGAGGCTCTAGAGGTACCCTGAGAGACAGCCCTGACGAGGCTCTAGAGGTACCCTGAGAGACAGCCCTGACGAGGCTCTGAAGGTACCCTGAGAGACAGCCCTGACGAGGCTCTAGAGGTACCCTGAGAGACAGCCCTGACGAGGCTCTAGAAGTACCCTGAGAGACAGCCCTGACGAGGCTCTAGAAGTACCCTGAGAGACAGCCCTGACGAGGCTCTAGAGGTACCCTGAGAGACAGCCCTGACGAGGCTCTAGAGGTACCCTGAGAGACAGCCCTGACGAGGCTCTAGAGGTACCCTGAGAGACAGCCCTGACGAGGCTCTAGAGGTACCCTGAGAGACAGCCCTGACGAGGCTCTAGAGGTACCCTGAGAGACAGCCCTGACGAGACACACAGTTACAGGTGTCTACACTTGGGGTGAGGTGTCTTGAGGGAGGGTAAACTAACAGAGGTACAGTATTAAGTTAACAATAGAGAGAGAGAGAGAGAGAGAGAGAGAGAGAGAGAGAGAGAGAGAGACAGAGAGAGAGAGAGAGAGAGAGAGAGAGAGAGAGAGAGAGAGAGAGAGAGAGAGAGAGAGAGAGAGAGAGAGAGAGACACTACCTGGTCATTATTGAGTCATACAGCACGGACGTCACCTCATCTCCAGCTATAAATATATTAAATAATAATGAACTTCGTTGAGTTTACTTAAATTAAATCTTACACAAAATTGGTATAAAGATTTAAATAACATTTGTGAGTGTGAGGAATGTGGGGGGTGTGGGGGATGTGGGGGCGTGGAGGATGTGGAGGGTGTTGGGGGCGTGGGAGGCGTGGAGGATGTGGGGGGCGTAGAGGAAGTGGGGGATGTGGGGGGCGTGGGGGTGTGAAGGGTGTGGGTCTTGTGAGGGGCGTGGAGGATGTGGGGGGTGTGGGGGTGCGTGATGGCGAGTCAGGTGAGTGGGCGGAGCTGGCACTGGGGCCTCACTCAGGACGGTCGTACCAGTAGCGGACGTGCCATTCAGTTTTTCTTTCAGGGGACAACACTGATAGTTGGTGACATGTGGCACTGTCTGTTGAAATGTGGCACTGGTTGTTGAAATATGGCACTGGCTGATGAAATGAGGCACTAGCAATTGAAATGAGGCACTAGCTGATGAGAAGTGGCACTTGTTAATAAAATATGGCACTGGCTGTTGAAATGTGGCACTGGCTGGTGAGGAGATATGGCACTAGGTGTTGAACACGTAAATAATATAATTCTGAGTCACCAACAGCAGTAGACTAACTGGCACTGATAGAAAATAAGATGGCACTATCAGAAATAAGATGGCGCTAATAGATCATAAGATTGTACTCGTAGATAATAAAGTGGCAGGAGGTGGAGGAGAAAGTATGCAAGTGACACTGGCTAAAAAAAATGGAGCAAGGAGGAGGGAGGGGAAGGAAGACGTGTGCAGATGGCGCTGATAGTAAAGGAGAGAGAGAAGGCGGAGGAGGAGGAAGGGGAGAGGAGGAAGAGAGGGGGGGGGGAGGAGGAGAATATACTGAAGGTGGCGCTGACAGGAAAGGAGCCGACAGGAGGAGGGAGGAGGAGGATGTATGTAGGTGGCACCGGTAGTAAAGGTGATGGAAGGAAGGAGGGGGGTAATGCTAGTGACACTGAAGGAGGCTTGAAAGACCTTCCTGATGGGGGAATACTAGGAGAGATGCCTGGGTAGGTGCCTGCAGGAGGGGCAGACACAGAGGGGCGGCTCCTGGCAGTCTATCTTGCTCAATCCTAAATAGGACCCATCAGACTCCTACACCGCCCCCCCCTTTACCCCCAGGGAGGAAGGGATGATAGCTAGGGTGAAGAGGGTTGGTTAAAGTCACCCTAGTTGTAGAAGTAGGGGGAGAGGGAGGGAAGTAGGGAAATAGGGAGGGAGGAGGGGAAGGAAGTAGGAAGATAAGGAAGGAGGGAGATAGGGAGGGAAGGAAGGAAGGTTTCGACAGAGTATAAAGGTGAGGGGAGGTCAAGGGTGTCCTGCCCATAACAGTAATTATGACCATTGACACACACACACACACCGGGTAAGGTCACATCCCTGTCAGGTCAAGGTCACATTTGCCTTACCCCGCCCCGCTCTAGGACCCTCAACGAGTCCTTTTGAGGATATCCTGCTGAGTGAGGAAGATTACACACAGGACGTGAAGATAGTGCAAAGCCACAGCGCGGGAAGAGGGAGGAAGTGAGGAACAGTATGAATGGTTGTGTGAATGTAGAGGAGAGAGAGAGAGAGAGAGAGAAAGTGTGTATGGTGCAATAAAAGAGAGTTGAGAGAGTGAGGGTGAGAGCTGGGAGAATTATAGAGTGAGAGTTGTGAGAGTGAGAGCTGGGAGAGTGAGAGTAAGAGCTGAGAGAGTGAGAGTAAGAGCTGGGAGAGTGAGAGTAAGAGCTGGAAGGGGAAGATAAACTTTAACATTGGGAGAGTTGACGGGTCGAACAGTGCACATACAAAATTCAGAGGTCAGCTAGAGAGAGAGAGAGAGAGAGAGAGAGAGAGAGAGAGAGAGAGAGAGAGAGAGAGATACTCTCTCCCCTCCTCAAAGTGGCCAGTTAGTCGAGCCAAATTATTTAACTAATGCCACCACCACTATCACATAACCACCAACACCACACAACTACCACTACCAACTACCACCACCACCACCACCACAACCCTTACCAAACACACAACCCCCACCACCATACCACCACTATCGCATAACAACCAACTCCACCACCACCACCACCATCACACAATCACCAACTACGACCACAACCAAGAACCACCACCATCACAACCATCATCACCACGCCATTACACAACCACCACTATCTACCACCATCAAGCACAACCACCACAGACTAAAGAGAAAATTTATCCCAATGCCTCAAAGGAAAAGGTGACTCAGTGAGGGTGTTCCCGTGTTGCCCTCAAGGGAATAAATTCGTCACGACCAAAGGCAGATATTTTGATGTGGAATAACATGGTGGTATTGTATGAGCCAAGTTAAACCTTCGTAAACAGTGTAAATGGCGTTTAAACGGGTGTAAATGGTGTTTAAACCCCCATAAACAGTACATAAACCTACATAAACACGATACACAATGTTTAGATGCCTATAAATGATGTTTTAAACCTCGTTAAACAATATAAATATGTTTTTTAGACCTCCATACACGGTAAATATATCGCCAATGCTGAGGAGAGAGAGAGAGAGAGAGAGAGAGAGAGAGAGAGAGAGAGAGAGAGAGCCAGCCCCTTCCAGATTCTTCATAAAATCTAATGGGAGGATCTGGTCACCTTATCGTCAAGGTTCCTGCCATCCTGTGAGCCTCAAAGACTCCTACGATAAAAAAATCTCCCTCTCCTAACCTCGGTATATGATAAGGCTCCTTCCTGACTCACTAAGGCTCCTTGCTGACTCACTAAGGCTCCTTGCTGACTCACTAAGGCTTCTTCTTGACTCACTGAGGCTACGACTTTCACGATAATATGATGAAAGAAAATTAGTGTCGACCTCTGCAATGTGACACGACTTTAATAAGATGGGTTGTTGTTGTTGTTGTTGTGGTTGTTGTTATTGCTATTATTATTATTATTATTATTATCATTATTATTATTATTATTATTATTATTATTATTATTATTATCATCATTTCTATAATTTTTGTTGTTGCTGTTACTGATATTATTTCTCTTACTTCTTAACATTATCATCATCATCATCATCATCATCATCATCATCATCATTATCATTATTATTATCATCCCAATTTTCAGTACAAAATGTTAAGAAAAAACCCACATCACATCTGGCCATCGTATTACACTGCCTCAGGACTCCTTTGAGCCATCATGAGGCCAATTACCTCCATATTCCTTCCCCTAATTCCTTCATTATTCACTCTAATTATTCTTCTCTTCCATTTATTATTAATTTTTCTCTATGTCTTCTTTATCAGTGTTGCCATTTGCTCTCTCTCTCTCTCTCTCTCTCTCTCTCTCTCTCTCTCTCTCTCTCTCTCTCTTCCTATTTTATCACTACTTTCACTCCCGTCTTTCTCTTTCTTCTCCGTATTTTCCCTACTTCTTATCTTCGTCTTCTTTATCTCTTTCTTCTCTTCTTCCTCCTCCTTCTCCTCCTCATCTTTCATTATTCCCCTTCCATTCTCCTTCTCCCATCAATTACCTTCGTTTATCTTCTGTGTTATACCTTTCTTCTCCTCTTTCTCCCCTCTCCCTTAATCCTCTTTCCTCTTTCTCCCCTTTCTTTCCTCTCCCTTTATCCTCTCTCCCCTTTCTTCCCTCTCCCTTTATCCTCTCTCTTCCTTCTTTTCTTTCTCCCCTCTCCCTTTATCCTCTCTCCCCTTTCTTTCCTCTCCCTTTATCCTCTCTCCCCTTTCTTCCCTCTCCCTTTATCCTCTCTCCTCCTTCTCCCCTTTCTTCCCTCTCCCTTCTTAGACCTACCTCATCATCCACACTTCCTCCAGTCATTATTTTAACCTCCCTTCTCCACCTCCTTATCTCCCTTCCTTCATCTCCTTCAACTCCCTCTCTCCCTCCTTCTCTCTTCACCACTTACTTCATTTCCTCCTTCTCTTCCCTCCCTCCATTCCTCCTTCCCTCTCCTCCCTCCCTCCACAGTCAACCAAACAATAATAAGCAATTTCCAGGGGAGGGGAGGGGAGGAGAGGGGAGGGGAGGGGAGGGGAGGGGAGGTTTACTTTAAGTCCTTCACTAATCATTATAGCCTCATCAATTTCCCTATTCCCATTCCCATTACTGTCTCCCACATGTTATTCCCATTCCCACAGGTCCGTTCCAATTCCTACTCTTCCTCCCCCCATTCCCACTCATTTTCCATTATTCTCATTCACATCCCCTCATTCCCATACCTTTCCTATCGTTCCCATTCCCATTCCTGTCCCTTCATCTCATTACCATTCCCGCTCCTGTTTCTCCATTCCCATTTAAACGTCTCTCCAAGTTACTGAAGGAGAAGCGGAAAGGGTGGAGTGGGGTGAAGGGTGGAGTGGGGTGAAGGGTGGAGTGGGGTGAAGGGTGGAGTGAGGGTGAAGGGTGGAGTGAGGGTGAAGGGTGGAGTGAGGGTGAAGGGTGGAGTGAGGGTGAAGGGTGGAGTGGGGTGAAGGGTGGAGTGGGGTGAAGGGTGGAGTGGGGTGAAGGGTGGAGTGAGGGTGAAGGGTGGAGTGAGGGTGAAGGGTGGAGTGGGGTGAAGGGTGGAGTGAGGGTGAAGGGTGGAGTGGGGTGAAGGGTGGAGTGGGGTGAAGGGTGGAGTGAGGGTGAAGGGTGGAGTGGGGTGAAGGGTGGAGTGGGGTGAAGGGTGGAGTGAGGGTGAAGGGTGTAGTGGGGTGAAGGGTGGAGTGGGGTGAAGGGTGGAGTGAGGGTGAAGGGTGTAGTGAGGGTGAGAGTGGGGTGAAGGGTGAAGTGGGGTGAAGGGTGGAGTGGGGTGAAGGGTGGAGTGAGGGTGAAGGGTGGAGTGAGGGTGAAGGGTGGAGTGGGGTGAAGGGTGGAGTGAGGGTGAAGGGTGGAGTGGGGTGAAGGGTGGAGTGGGGTGAAGGGTGGAGTGAGGGTGAAGGGTGGAGTGAGGTGAAGGGTGGAGTGAGGTGAAGGGTGGAGTGAGGGTGAGAGTGGGGTGAAGAGTGGACTGGGGTGAAGAATGGAATGGGATGAAGGGTGGAGTGAGGTGAATTGGGTGGGGTGAGGAGTGGGTGGGGTGGGTTACTGGGTGGGTGGGGTGGGTCGCTGCTCCCTGACGAGGCTGGCGTTGTTACTCCCTCGTTCCGAATGATGGTAGAGAGAGGGGAGGGGAAGGATGAGGGGGAAGGGTTTAAGAGGAGAGGGGAAAGGGATGATGATGATGAGAGGGAGATAAGGGCAAAAGGAAGGGAAAGGGGGGAGGTGGTGAGGGTAAGAGGATGGGAGCGGGGAAGGGGGGTTAAAGGGAAGGAAGTGAAGTGAAGAGGTGGAGAAAGAGGTGGAGAAGGTAAAAGGAAGAAAAGGAGGTTTTCTAATCCTGGGAATCTCTCTCTCTCTCTCTCTCTCTCTCTCTCTCTCTCTCTCTCTCTCTCTCTCTCCCTCTCTCTCTCTCATATAAAGGGGAGCCGTCTCCCGTGGTTTCAACCCCTTGATTAGATTAATAGACAGATACCGTCAAAACTTCCCCCTTGAGGCAGTCCAGCTGACTCCACGATGAGGCACTCTGGCCTGAACCGGCACCCTGACCTGACTCGGCACTATGACCTGACTTGGCACCCTGACTTTGATTATAATCTAAGTTGACCCTGACCTTACCGACGACTAGATATAAATAATGAAATAATGGTTGCCCCTCGTGTAACGAGGATGGCCGGCCCAAGGGCCACCTAGACGTCAATTTGTTTAAGGTGTAAAAGCTGTCGCCAACACAACAACCACACCCTGAGTTAACGAGTTGCATGACCCAGTGTCAAGGAATAGTCCGAGAAGACCGGACAACTCGCCAACTGCACTGGCTAACCATTACCCCGGATTACGATCCGCCAATCGATTAACATCCAGGTTCCCAATTACTGCTGGGTAGACAGAGGCAAATGGCGTCAAGAAACTTGTCCTTAGTTTCACCCTGTCCGAGGATCGAACCCGGGTCCGTTCGCTTGCGAGGCGAGCATGCTGATCATTACACACACACACACACACACACACACACACACACACACACACACACACCCACACCCACACCTTACTTCAACATAAACAAGGTACACAGGACTACATAATTATGACAGTTGTATCTCGTATGTTACTCCCTAAAAAGTACCTCTCCCTCCCCTCCACCTCTCCCCTCCCCTCCACCTCTCCCCTCCCCTCTACCTCTCCCCTCCCCTCTACCCCTCCCCTCTACCTCTCCCCTCCCTCTACCTCTCCCCTCCCCTCCCATAGAGAGATTTACGTACCCTCCCACCCTTTCCTCTTTCCTTCCCATCTCTCTACCTTCTCTCTTCCCTTACTACCCATTACACACCACACTCTACCACCACACAACACACTCTACCACCACACAACACACTCTACCACCACACAACACACTCTACCACCACACAACACACACTACCACCACACAACACACTCTACCACACAACACACTGCCACCACACAACACACTCTACCACCACACAACACACTGCCACCACACAACACACTCTACCACCACACAACACACACTACCACCCCACAACACACTCTACCACCACACAACACACTCTCCCACCACACAACACACTCTACCACACAACACACTCTACCACACACCATGGAGACTGTAGGTGGTGGAGCCAGAATATTTACAGCCACCCTTTGGATTAGAGCCCCACAAACTGACAAACTACCACAGCATAACGTTGGGAGGAGGAGGGGAATAATATATACAGAGATAGTAATAAATGTTGGTTGTGTTTTGGTTGTGTTTTGGTTGTGTGGCAGTTATTTAGGGCAGTGTGTGGTTGTCTGTGGTTGTCTGGGGCTGTGTTATAATGTAGTAGGTCATTCCCCATCTTCCTCCCTCCTTCAAAATGGTTCACACACACACACACACACACACACACACACACACACACACACACACACACACACACACACACACCTTATTCGCATCCCAACACTAACTGAACCTAAAAAATCGAATACTCTTTAAAAAAAAATCAAAAATAATAATTAATACACCTCCGTCCGCGTCCTTTCCCTTGGCCAGAGTTTTAGACTGAGAGAATCGGACATCTCCAGTGAACCGTAAACTGGGTGAATCGGACATCCACGAAATGCTACGGCTCCTTGTGTCGTAAAAGGCTGCCCGTCTCTGCCTTCCCCTCTCATTCACCTTCCCTTCCACCACCCACCAACACCTATAAACTCTCTCTCTCTCTCTCTCTCTCTCTCTCTCTCTCATAGATATAACACCTTTACAGCCTCTCGATCCTTATTACCAAAGTGAGAGAGAGAGAGAGAGAGAGAGAGACACCCCCACTACATTGTACATCACCGCGACAAGTTTCATACGATAATAAACGTGACCAAAATAGCCTCAGAAAAGGTCAACCTCATTGATGACCTTTCATGGCTCTCGATCGATGGTCAGAAGAAGGTCACAGTATAATGATTTCTTGAGCTCCACTACACATAAAGGTCACCTGTTGATGTCTTCTCTTCAGAGGTCAGAGGTCATCGAATTAGGATAGGTGGCAGAGTGGTTATTGTGCTGGGTTGGTTAAATCTAATTGGCCCTTGGTTCGAATACCCCAATGATAAGGTATCGTATGACGAGTATTGTTGTTCATAGCCGAATCGAATCATAGAATTACACTCGTGTACCCGAATCGAATCACGGAATTACAATCATATCCGAATCGTGTCTTTGTAAATTGGAAAATGAAAGAGAAAAGTTATATAAATTTCGTTAAAAGTGATTCTCCTGTCTCTTGTCTCTCGGGGATTCTCTCTGGTAAGACAATGAGAATAAATCGTAGGTAGAGAGAAGGAGAGAGAAAGAGGGAAGCCGGGAAGACGTTGAGATGAGAGAGAAGGAGACGAGGTGAGAAGTAGACATGGCGTGAGAGATAAAGTGAGAGGGAGAGATACGTGAAGAGGGTAAGAGGGAGAAGGATAGGAGAGAAAGATCTGAAAGGGAGAGGAGAAAGGGATGAGAAGGGATGAAGAAGAGATGGGAGAGGGAAAAAGGGAGATTGGTGAGTGGAAGGGGAGAGAAGTACGAAGGGAATGGAGAGATAGTGAGAGGGAAGGGAGGTAGTGTGAGGGAGAGGAAGGAAGGGGAGGGGAGGGGGGAGCAGATGTAGTGAGAAGTGAAGGGGAGATGGAGAGGAGGGGGAAGATTGTGGCAGAGGGGAGGGAAGGTGAGGGGAGAGAGGGGAGGGGAAAGAGGGGAGGGGCTAGGGGAAAGAGGAAGTGAGGAAAGGGGAGAAGTGGAAGATAGTGACAGAGGGGAGGTGAGGAGAGGGGAGAGGAGAGAGAGAGAGAGAGAGAGGGGAGAGGAGAGAGAGAGAGAGGGGGGGGGGGGAGTCTTGGGAAGGTGTTGTTGAACTCATTCTTCGTCAGATCTTGAGAGTAAGAAGGGTTTATAAGACGCTCTTGAGAATTTGGGCAGAACCAACCAGACTACTACTGCGTGTGTGTGTGAAGGGATGGGTGGTGGGGGAGGGTGAGGGGGTGAGAGGTAGGGGTGGGGAGGGTGGGGGGGAGGGGTGAGTAGTATGAGAGAAAACGTATACAAATATTAGGCTAAAACTGCATCTTGAAGGAATGAGTTTGTTTACTTTACTACGTGGAGGTTCAAGTAAACAACGGCTTGGTCCCTTCTTCCCTCTACTCCCTCCACTTCCCTCCTCTTTCATCCCCTCCCTCCCCTTCCACTACCCTTATCTTTACTCCCTCCACTTCCCTCCTCTTTCATCCCCCTCCCTCCCCTTCCACTACCCTTATCTTTACTCCCTCCCTCCCTCCACTTCTCTTTCATCCCCTCCCTTCCCTCCACTTTCATCTCTCCCTTCCCTCCCATCCACTTTCCTCCCCTTCCCTACCCTCCCTCCACAGACAATCAATCAAACAAAGATAAAAAATAAACAATCCCCCAAAAACACACAAATATAAACAAAACAAATTAATACACAGAATACAATAAACCAAACTCGACCAGACAAAAAAAAGTAAAAAAAAAAAACACAAAACTAAAACCCATTAAACCCTCCAAAAAAGTAACTGGGTGTGAAATGGTCGTTCCCAGACAACAGCTGATGAGTGTCAACAAACACAAGACTAATTCTCTTCACTTAATAGAGACAGAGAGGAGCCACAGTAATCATCTGCTTCTGACCGTACCTTATTGAGGTTAAGTTAATGGGTAATTAGCGTTGGTGAGTGTGGGTAGTTGGCTAGGATACAGACACATCTGGCAGGTTAGTAACGCTGTACCCATACCGAAACACTCAGCATGTAAACTTTGTGGTAAACCCTTAAAGCATACACTGGAACACTATATTATTGAATGTGACACTGTCAAAGACTTCAGGCCACCTGGCTTATTGTATCATGAACTATGTAATTACTACATTGAGTCAGGAGTGCTTGAGGACATTCTTGCTGTCTATCCAAAATTTGCTGCTAGCCCACATTGATTAGTCCTCAAATGCAATATGACTTCTACTGTATATGAACCACTGTCCTGCATGGCAGTGAACAGTGACAGCACCCACATGAATATAACCTATACTATTAATGAATATGACCTATGATATTAATTAATATGATCTATTTCTTTGTGTATGAACCTCTGTCCTGCGTGGCAGTAAACAGTGATACCACCCTCAGTGTCAAGACCTGACCGAATAACTCAGAATAGGCAAAATGTACTCCAAGCTTTGCCAATAAATTTGCTAATAGTTACAAAAATCTGCCCTCTTAAGGTTGAGTAGTACCAGTTATGACCACCAGGGGTACGACTCTTAAGACCTCGCTAGGTAAGAGAAACACAAGAGACTTAAAATGTTCGCGATTTTCATTACAGTATTTAGTCTAAGCCATAATTTACTTATGATGACACACACACACACACACACACACACACACACACATAAATTGTTGCAAGTCTCACCCAAGTTAAATTAATATTGCAATAAAACCAGGCAACATGAAAACCGGTTACAACAATGTTAAATTAAGATTGCAACACACGCGTGCAAAATCGTTACCTGTCACAGCCATACTAAATTAAGATTACCATTATTAACACTTGCAACACCGTCAAAAGTCCCATCATGTTAAATAATGATTGCAAGAAGTTGTCCTGATAAACACAGTAGAGTAGTGTGTGTGTGTGTGTGTGTGTGTGTGTGTGTGTTCGAGAGAGGGAGAGGAAGTATGTCTGAAGTGATGCTGATGGTGGATAGTGTATGGAAGGTTGTGTTGGAGGTCGTGTTGGAGGTCGTGTTGGAGATTGTGTTGGAGGTCCTGTTGGAGGTTGTGTTGGAGAAGGGAAGGGGATGGTGTTGGAGGTAGTGGAGGAGGAGGAGTGTCTAGTTGAGGGAGGGAGGGAAGACAGAAGAATAAAAAGAAAGATAAGAACAGTTTAAACAGGAAAGGAATGAGGATTTAGCGAAGGACAAAAATCTGAGAAAGAGGGGAGAGAGAGGTTGAGAAGAAGAAGAGGCGTATAGAACGGAAGAGAGGAAGAGAGACCAACGAAAAAGAAGAGGGGAGGAGAGGGGAGAAAGGATGGAAGAAAGGGAAGAATGAGGGTTTGAAAGAGGTAAGGAGAGAAGTAAAACGAATGTAAGGAAGAGAAAAAAGAAGGGTATAAGAAAGACGGGAGATACAGAGGGGAAGGGAAGGAGGGAAGAAAACATTAGAGAAGAAAGAGAGGTAGAGAGAAAATGGATGATAGAGGGGAGAGGAGAAACAGGATTCATTGTACAAGAGGACAATAAACGTCAACAATAAAAAATAATTTAGCCATTAACTCGAGGCAAAATATAAATTATCTGAAGATTGGCACCACAGCATATTTCACCTGATGATTAAACACCCTAACCTAACCTAACCCTAATCTAACCCAACCCAACCCTCACCTAACCTAACTATAAAGTAATAAAGGAAGGACTGACTTATCTCATATATTATAAAATGGATAAAATATACAAATAACATTACATATATCGGGCAGCCAACACAACAAGTTGACCTTTAATCAGTGACCTGAATATACAATAGGTCAAGCAAAATGCCCAAAATCAGTGTAGTTGTCATAATCTGATTCAAAACATCCCACACTATACTGACAAGGGTGCAGCAGGTTATTCCAATGGTATAAACAGTGGTACGGGTACAAGTGCAGGATACAGGTAGAGGCACAAGATATAGGTAAAAGGTACATTGGTCACGGGTACAAAAGGCAAGGCAAAAATTCGAACTAAACATGAAAGTGATGAGTCATGATGACGCAGCAAAATATGGATACAACATAATTTAGTAATATATTTCAGGCGGGATTAATTTTCCTCATCTTTTTCTCAAGTGTAGAGTAAAGTTGTTAATTCAGTAGTGTTGAAAAATAAATCATCATCACTACAAGACTAAAAGTGAAATTCTTAAAATCTTTGAAATTTATCGTGTGCACCTCGACAACTTTATCGATCACTTATAAATTTATCTGACAAGTAAAAAGTTTTCCACCTTGGGTTATATATAAGGAAAGAAGACAAACAATCCCCTGAAAATATACGAAGAGAAAGAACAGGTAATAAAAGCCTCACTGGAGCCATCTTGATCACAAACAAATCAGTAAACTCAGGCCGGCGTGAGATAAAACTGGCCAGTCCTCGCTTCAATCTATGAAAGAAAACGAACACGAGCATTAAGAGAAAACTGGGAGGCGTCTACCAGGCGCTGACGTAGGGAGACTCAGGCGAGGTGGACTGTAAACAAGGCGCTGTGAGAGAGAGAGAGAGAGAGAGAGAGAGAGAGAGAGAGAGAGAGAGAGAGAGAGAGAGAGAGAGAGAGAGAACACCACAATAGGAGAAAAGATAAAATCCCACCTAAACAAGATCCCACTCGGACAATAACCCATTAAATAAAATATCACTTAAACATAAATAAATTAACACCAGGAAAGAAAATCTCACTCGAGTATTTGCAAGTGGGTAAAATCCCCTTAGACAAAATCCCACTCAGCAGAAGTGTCTCCAGAGGACAAAACCCCACTCCACGAAAATCCCACTCCACGAAAATCCCAACAGTTTGAGTATTATTAGCCCTCTTAAGTTTGCTTAGGTTATAAAGAAAAAAAGTTAGGGAGAATCACTGTAACTTGAGGGCTTGACGGATGAAACACTGTCGCTCGGTAACTGGCCCTTGAGTGTGACATTCCTTCCATCTAACCCTTAAGTTGTACTCAAGTAGATGGATTTTAAGACATGTTTGTTGTTGTTGTATATCTCAAGTAAACAAGTAAACAATAATTATTAAAGATTTAGGTCAATTTACATTCCTTATCTTACCTTGTGCATAGTTTACCGTCCAAGATTTAATTAGATAAATGATAATTAAAATCAAGGGGACAGGACAGGTAAGGTTTGTTTAGTGTTAATTTAGGTTAACTTAGGTAGGTTGGTCTAAGTTTAAGTTAGGTTAATTTGAGTTAAGTTAGGTTAAGTAAGATCAAGTTTGTCCCCATACAAAAGCTGTCTTTTAATAAACAAGCACACGCACGCGCACACACACACACAGGAAAGGGAAAAGGTTATTCAAAATTTAGCAACATTACACACTGGTACTGTGAGAGACTGAAGGTCACAGTTCAACCCCGCCGTGTGTGTGTATGGAGGTAGAAAATCGACCCCTGGTGTATGTTTCTGGGAGGTAGAGAGAAAGTTATCATTCTAAGCCAAATACCATCCGACCACATTGCCTATATTATTATTATGATGAAAAGCAAAGCCAATCACTGTTAATCCTACAGTTCAAACATACACACACACACACACACACACACACACACACACACACACACAAAATACAAAGTGGATCTTTTGTGAGGAAGAGACGAGACTCCGACCCTGGGCTCCGGCAGTGAATAGCGCCTTACTCACTGTGACGCAACGGGTAAACAAACTTTTCCCGCGCTTGTTGATACGCCCAGGCTAATGGCGGCTTCCTCCCACAATGCATCAGCACGAGAAGGTGTGTGTGTACCAACCACCCTCATACCCACCACCATCGTCCGCCCGGGTTAAAAAGGTTCCTATGTGTGTTTTGTTTCCTCTCTCCTTATGCTAGTGACTGTAGGTGATAAGTTATTATAGTAACTGAAAGAACACAACAATGGATGCTAAATTACTCTGAGACTGTACCATAAATCGTTGCATTCTTTTATAAGGACAACAACAAAATATATAGCTCCAAGAATAATTCCTCACAGGGTAGCAAAGACCGCTAAATATCAAACCAAGAGAAACAATAATAAAATCCTGTTCATCTGACCCCCAACACAAGAGAACTACACCGCTATCTGTGTTGGGCCGTAACAATAAGCTGTGTACACTCGCAACAAAAAGTATCGGTGCATACTGTAGTGTGAACAATTTGAGACCAGTGACGATAAGTATTGGGAAAGGCGAGTTGTTCCAGCCGTAGGTGGGGGTCGACATTTTTGGGAGGGGGGAGGGGGAAGGTGGGGGGGGGGGGAAGGTGGGGGGGTGGTCGGATTGCTGGTGTAGTCTGAGCCAATAGCGGATTATATACGTTCAGGGTACGAGCTAAATCCTCACAATATATAAGGCGGAGTGAGGCGGAGTGAGGGGGGGAGGGTGAGGCGGAGTGAGGCGAAGGGTGAGGCGAAGGGCGAGGCGGATTGAAGGGGAATGAAGCGGAGGGCGAGCTGGATTGAGGCGGAGTGAGGCGGACTGAAGTGAAGTGAGACTGAAGGCGAGGCGGAAGGTGAAGGAGAGGTGAAGCGGTGGCGTGATATTCCATTGTGACGGAAAAGGTTGTTGAAGAGCAGTGGTGGGGGTGGGGAGAGGGGGGTGGGGAGAGGGGGGTGGGGAGGGGAGAGAGAAGGAGGTGAGGGGAAGAGAGGAGGGGGTTTACCTGCCTTTCTCCCCGCTCTCCCTCCACCTCTTCGTTCTTCCCTCGTTTACTATCTCTCTCCTTCCCTCACAATCTCTCTCACCCTTTTCTCTCTACTACCCCTTCCCTCCATCTCCCCCTCCTACCCTCCATCTCCCCCTCCTTCCCCCCATCTTTCCCTCCTTCCCCCCATCTCCCCCTCCTTCCCCCATCTCCCCTCCTTCCCCCCCATCTCCCCCCTTCCCCCCATCTCCCCCCTTCCCTCCATCTCCCCCTCCTTCCCTCCATCTCCCCTCCTTCCCCCCATCTCCCCCCTTCCCTCCATCTCCCCCCTTCCCTCCATCTCCCCCTCCTACCCTCCATCTCCCCCTCCTTCCCCCATCTCCCCTCCTTCCCCCCCATCTCCCCCCTTCCCTCCATCTCCCCCTCCTTCCCTCCATCTCCCCCATCTCCCCCTCCTTCCCCCCATCTCCCCTCCTTCCCCCCATCTCCCCCCTTCCCTCCATCTCCCCCCTTCCCTCCATCTCCCCCTCCTACCCTCCATCTCCCCCTCCTTCCCCCATCTCCCCTCCTTCCCCCCCATCTCCCCCTTCCCTCCATCTCCCCCTCCTTCCCTCCTTCCCCCCCCATCTCCCCCTCCTTCCCCCCATCTCCCCACCTCCCCCCCCACTCCCCCCTTCCCTCCACCTCCCCCTCCTTCCCCCCATCTCCCCCATCTCCCCCTCCTTCCCCCATCTCCCCTCCTTCCCCCCATCTCCCCCTCCTTCCCCCCATCTCCCCCTCCTTCCCCCCATCTCCCCTCCTTCCCCCCATCTTCCCTACCAGTACCTCTACACCTCAATAACTGGTTCTCTCAGATCTTGCTACAGTCGAGTCTCAGAGCAGTTCAGTAGCCATTAAAGGTTGGAGAGCAGGAGAGTAAACAACAATAACAATAATAATAACAATAATAATAATAATAATAATAATAATAATAATAATAATAACAACAGCAAATAAAATGACAATTCTAACATCAACACTAAATAATAATAATAAAAAATATATCAATTATTTATTTCACTAACACAGAAACTCGAGGCTAAATCAATAAATAAATAAATAAACAAATAAATTAACAAATAAATTATCATCTATCATCACCAGCATGAAATAAAACAAAAAAAAACATTGATTTTTCTGGGGGGAGGGGAAGGAGGGGGGGTGGGGAGGGGTGAGTGGAACGAGGGGGGGAGTGGCACCATGGCCCTCCTCCCCCCTAAGCCTGGCACTGACAATCTTTATCTAGGCTTTACTCCTCCACCCAGCAGCTTATTCCTCTATATTTCGTTCTCTTCCTCTGATTATCGTTCCCCCATGTATCATACACAGACAAAATAACACTTATAAAATGAAGAAAAAAACAAAAATAATAAAAATAAATAAATAAAATAAACTGAAAAAATAATCAATAGAAATTTTAAAACAACAAAAAAACAACACGAACCTTAAGTAACACTGTATTCACTAACAAACAAACAAATAAATAAATAAATACAATTACAGACCTACAGCAGAGGACATGTACTGACCATCACCCAAGGCGGCCTGTCTGACCCCACTCTAAAGCACTGTATCTTGTTCCGTTTATATAATGGGGTCTTTTAATGGGTTGTCTTTGTACTCATTAATGGGTTGTCTTGTAATGGGTTGAGAGAGAGAGAGAGAGAGAGAGAGAGAGAGAGAGAGAGAGAGAGAGAGAGAGAGAGTAGTATGGTCCCAAAAATTCGTCCACTGAATTTTCCTCACAACTAGACCTCAAAAAAATAAAAATGGTCGCCAAATAACACCAAGACTCTACACACATTAACTTATCATCAGTTTAAAGCCAAAATTAACTGAAGAGTTGTGTGTTATTAACTGTTAAATGTTGTTAAATATACCCTAATATTTATGGTTATTAAGACATTGTTAATTACCTGAGGGAAAACCATCATCCTCAGAGGGTTAAACCATCATCCTCTAAGGGTTAAACCGTCATCCTCAGAGGGTTAAACCATCATCCTCAGAGGGTTAAACCATCATCCTCAGAGGGTTAAACCATCATCCTCTAAGGGTTAAACCGTCATCCTCTAGGGGTTAAACCATCATCCTCTAAGGGTTAAACCATCATCCTCTAAGGGTTAAACCATCATCGTCAAAGTATCGATAAAGGGGAGTGTGAAGCGGTCAGTGGAGGTCAGCCATGATAGTGAGCTGCCAGGTACATCATTAGCAGGTAGACGATAAGAACAGGAATGCACACCTGACCAGAGCACCTCCGTCACTGTCGAGGGGGAGGGGAGGGGAGGAGAGGGGAGGGGAGAGGGGAGAAGAGGAGGCTATATTTGCACTTGGTTTCGGCCATAACCTAACCTAACCTGACCAGAGCACCTCCGTCACTGTCGAGGAGGGGGGGGGAGAAATGGAGAGGGAGGAGAAAGGGAGAGGGAGGAGGAAGGGAGAGGGAGGAAGAAGGGAGAGGGAGGAGGAAGGGAGAGGGAGAAGGAAGGGAAAGGGAGGAGGAGGGGAAGGGAGGGGAGGGGAGGGGAGGGGAGAAGGAGGAGGAGGAAGAGGGGACGGGAGAAAGAGGGGAGGGGAGGGGAGGAGGCTGTATTTGCACTTGGTTTCGGTCATAACCTAACCTAACCTAACCTAACCTAACCTAACCTAACCTAACCTAACCTAACTTAACCTAACCTATTTTTAGCAATGCACGGAAGAAGAAAAATTTAAGAGCGAGATAGAAATAATAAGAGAAAAAACATTATTGGCCAAGAAATAATTCCACTAAAAGCTAAATACTTAACAAAGAAAGAAAGAAAGAAAGAAAGAACACCATCATCAAAGAAACCTTCAACCAAAATCCAAATAAATAGAGAAAAACCGAAAAACACCCCAAAATCAGACGGGCCACGTAATTCAGGGCCTAAATCTGTGTGTGGGGTCTGGACGGCGCCGGTGTTGCCATCAAGAGGGTCGTGTTTGTGTTTATAACCACTGCACTGAGTCCACACACGGCGTTCACTTATTCTAATATTCATCCCCTGTTTATGTAACGCTTACACACACACACACACACACATATGCCATCGTCCATCTACACATACATATATATACATATATATTATATCCCCCCCCCCCCACACACACACACCTATTCAGGCGCTGCTCCTGCTGAGCAGTGGCCCCCCTTAGCCAATGTTCGGCCCATTCCCCAAGTCCCTCTCCCCGACCCATCCTCACCACCGGGATATCAACATAATCAAAAGTGACAATTTCGTTTCGGAAAGAAGTGGGATCAGTGTTGAACAGTGATGAACAGTGTTTAAGCCAGTGAACTCAGCACTAGACAGTACCAGTGACCCACCAGTGAGATAAGCACCCCTGGGAACCGACCACCATCTTCTGACCAGGAGGTGTTAATCAGTCCACCCTGGGAACAACAGTGGGTCAGCTTCACACCTGACTACGAGATAACACAACACCATCCAGTAGGGTGGGGTACTGTGACACCACACGGTGTCCCCATGACCACGTGAGGTCCTTCATGCCAACACCCGAGGACGAGTTATTGCACCACCAGGTGTCCCAATGACCAGCCCAGGCCCGGGCCATCAGCTGTAAACTATAATAATTTGTATGTTCAATTCACCCACTCCATGTCTTTGTATGTAATAAGTCATTTTTGTCCAATGTATATTTTCAGCCTTCGGGCTGTAGAACCTTTTCAATAAACCGTTAATTATTATTATTATTATTATTATTATTATTATTAGTAGTAGTAGTAGTAGTAGTAGTAGTAGTAGTAGTAGTATTACACACACACACACACCTACTTACCTCCCTACTTAATATGTACTAATTAGATGAGGGTCTACACAGGTAAGGGTTTCTTCCTAATTCTTTTATTGTTTAAGTCAACCTCACTACTTAAACAACCAGAGAGAGAGAGAGAGAGAGAGAGAGAGAGAGAGAGAGAGAGAGAGAGAGAGAGAGAGAGAGAGAGACTTAGTAACCCCCCAAAACACATAACCACAATTAAATTAAATTCAACCTTTCAATTCATGTAAGGTTAACAAGATTTTTTTGTTTACCTTTTTTAATCCCCGTTAATCAAACACACAAGGTAATGAAGGGCTTTATAGGGTCATTAGTCACTTTTAATTACCCTCCTCACTAATTCACCACCATCAATAAGAGACTCACAATTACTCATAACTCTTTACACGTACTCAAGATGCACGCAACACACTCACAATACACATGATGTACTTACAATACTCTCAAAATGGACACTATACACTTACAAGAGACTCACTATACACACTACACACTCACAATACACACTATACACACTACACTCTCACAATAGACACCACACACACAGAAAACAAAAACAACACACTTACAATGCTATCAACCACCCTTATAAGACACTCACCCAACAACTATTTGACATACACTTCAATTAAACACACTGACAAGGCAATCAGTTACCCCCAGGCACTCAATCACTCCGGGAGGCACTCAACCACTCCCAGAGGTACTCAATCACCCCTAGAGGTACTCAACCACTCCGAAACGTACTCAATCACCCCTAGAGACACTCAATCACCCCTAGAGACACTCAACCCCCACAGACACTCAACCACTCCCAGAAGTACTCAACCACACCCTAAAGGCACTCAAGGCATTTTTATAGTGCCTCGACTAGAGTGTTTCAGTCGGTCTCGGAAATCAATAGAGCAAAGGAATGAATTCTGGGAAGGCAACTACATCTGTGACAAGAGGGGGAGGGGGAAGGGGAAGGGGGATGGTGGGAGAGAGGGAGGGGGAGGGGGGAGGAGGGCGGAGAGAAAGTGGGTAGGGAGAGGAAGAGAGGGAGAAGGGGAAACGAATGAACGAAACACAAGATACAGAGAGAGATGGTAGGTTAGGTCAGGTCAGGTCAGGTCAGGTCAGGTCAGGTTAGGTTAGGTTATAGTAGGTATCTTAGGTCAGGTTAGGTTAGGTTAGGTAAGGTCAGGTTAGGTTAGGTTAGGTTATAGTAGGTATCTTAGGTCAGGTTAGGTTAGGTTAGGTTAGGTTAGGTAAGGTCAGGTTAGGTTGGGCTATGTTAGGTTAGGTTAGGTTATAGTAGGTATCTTAGGTCAGGTTAGGTCAGGTCAGGTTAGGTTAGGTTAGGTAAGGTAAGGTTAGGTTAGGTTGGCTGGGCCTGTAATAGGAATCACGTCTCAACTCTTGACGGGGTTTAAAAATACCACATAAGGAGAGTCTGAAGTCTTGTAGTTTTTTAAAGTTGTGTTAAAAGAAAATTATAACATTATGCTGAGTGTCTTAACCCTGGTAGTTAAACACCTAAACAAATAAACAAACAAACAAACACATGCCAAACAATTAATACAAAAACAAAAAAATAATTATATAAACACAAATAATACATAAAGAAACGATTAGATACACAAACAAACAAACATATACAAACAAATACACAAACAAGAAAATACACAAAGAAACAAATAAATACACAAAAACCACAAAATTAACCAACATAACAAATACAAAAAACAACCAACAGACCAAAACAACAATAATGTAAAACAAAGAACACACACACACAAACATTTCCGCCAGACATCAAACAAACACACGAACAAAAAACACGATGAGCAGTGACATTTACCAATACTGTGTTTGTTTACATCTGACTGTGATGGTCGCTTTGTTGGTTTACAGCCGGAAATTAAGTACTCTGTATTCTCCGGCTTTTTTTTTAATACAGTCAATTTATTTCCATTCTTTTAATACAATCAATTTATTTTCCTTCACTTTTTTTTTTTGGCAATATTCTTTAAGTAATATAGAATTTTTTTTCCCTGTTTTAACTCAAAGGTTTAAGTCATCGTACTCAAGGGGTTAGATCAACGTACTCAAGGATACAATTCATCGTACTCAAGGGGTTTAAAGGAAAGAGAAAATTACAGACGCCGATCATAATTAACACACACACACACACACACACACACACTCTCCCCCACACACTCTCCCCCACACACCCACACATACAGATGTCACATGTCATTCATTATAATTATGTATTTAAAAAAAACATATATTCATTCTCAACATATAATTTAATTTTGTGAATAATTTTTGGTGGTGTTCTTTGTGTGTGAGAGAGAGAGAGAGAGAGAGAGAGAGAGAGAGAGAGAGAGAGAGAGAGAGAGAGAGAGAGAGAGAGAGAGCAGTATTCACCCTGACCTTTGACCTTTCCTCCCCTTCTTCCTCCCCTCGCTAAAATATCCAGGTGTGTGTGTGTGGGTCTTCGTAACTCCGGACAGGTGTATCACAAGGCTCATTAAACACCTGTGCTCCATCAGCCATCTTATACATCAAAACACAATTTCTGTGCATTGCCATAACACTTACTTTATGCAGCATGATAACAATAACCTAACCTAACAATAACCTAACCTAACCTAGCCTAACCTAGCAATAACCTAATCTAACCTAAATAAGTGAGATGTGTCGTAATATATTTCCAGGTGAGCTATAAAGTAAAATTTTTGGCTCCACAAGAACTAAATCTCTCATCTAAATAATAATAATAATTAATAATAATAATAATATTTTACGGTTCATTGAGGAGGAACAGTGTGTGTGTGTGTGTGTGTGTGTGTGTGTGCGTGCGTGCGTGTGTGCGTGTGTGTGGTGCACGTTTAAGTAATTGCTCGCATAATTTATATTTTTCTCTCAGCATTACGAGGCATCAGACACCATTAATCACGCCAATTAACTGACCTAAACGAGAGATATAGGCGACCATAAACCTACCATAAAGGCTAACTGGTCATCCTCTCTTTACCCTGAATGAGCAGACCAGCTGATTCGTTCCCGCCAAAAAAAGCAAAAACAAAAAAATCCCGCCAAAATATCCCGCGCAGATTGAACATTTAATAAAGATAGAGTTTATTCATTAAGCTAGACCCAGAGCTCGTTACTCTCTCTCTCTCTCTCTCTCTCTCTCTCCTTCATAACGCGTCCTCAACATGGTGCTAACCTTAATCTACCATCAATAGGTGATATTACTCTTATCACAGAGAGTGAAGAGGCATTACAATGACTCGTTAACAGATTAGTGGAAAAAGGTGAAAAATATGGTTTAAGAGTTACTGCTGTAAAGACGAAAGTAATGGTTGTTTACAAATTGGAAATAAATACTAAAATAAAACTTATGGTAGGCAACAGGGAACCTAAACAAGTGGAAAGTTTTGTGTATTTGGGAAGAAGCATTACCTGTGATGGTCGATGTACGGAAGACATCAAAACAAGAATAATATGTAAAGCAAAAACAGCATTTGATAATCTAAAAGGCCTAATGAAAAGGGACATTATCATCACTCGGAGAAAAAGGCTGCTGAGAGGCTCTACTGTATATGGTCAGCAGCGAGGACACTCTCAGCAGACAGAGGTGAGAGGCCTTTGAAATGTGGTGTTGTAGGTGAATATTAAGAGTAAGTTACACTGACAGGAAGACGTACGAAGAAATACTACGGTTAGCAAAAAAATCAAGAGAAATACTTGAAATGTCCAGAGAAAAGAAATATGAGATATTTTGGAAATATAATTAGGAATGAGATGACAAAATCTTAGAGGATTGGTTAAAACAGCCCGAGGACGTTTGGAATGGAGGACTGTGGTCGCCAACCCTCAGATGTGTCTTAGCCATTCACCTACCATCGTTCTCCTGACACGTGCCATGACTCCTGACATATACTCAGGTGGCTACATACATATATAATAATAATAATAATAATAATAATAATAATAATAATGGAGGCCCCTCGAAATCAAGGATGGCTGGCCCAAGGGCCACCTAGGCGTGAATTTGTTAAAGTGTAGAAGCTGTCAGCTGCATGACCCAGTGTCAAGGAATAGTCCGACAAAACCGGACAGCTCGCCAACTTCACTGGCTAACTATTACCCCGGAATACGATCCGCAATTACGATTAACATCCAGGTCCCCAATTACTGCTGGGAAGACAGAGGCAAATGGCGTAAAGAAACTTGCCCATAGTTTCACCCTTCCCGGGGATCGAACTCGGGTCCGCTCGCTTGCGAGGCGAGCATGCTGACCATTACACCACAGGTCTCCACACACATGCATACACACTCACATACACATCTGTCTATCAAGTAAACACTTCGCATAACAAACTGTCACAAGTATACACACACACTCGTATAATGCACACAGGTGTACTGCTTAGTGTTAATCACAGGTAGTGGAGATATGATGTCCATGGTTACCTGTATTTTCGCGTGATCTGACCTAATTTGAGTGTATACTTGTGTGTATTTGCGTATATCTCTGTATTTACGCATGTGCATGGATATATTTGCGTATATTTGTGTGTATTTCCGTATCTAAGTATTGAGTAGGATATATACTTTCTGAGCCTCTGCGTATAATCGGGAGTAGTAATGCGTAGTTCGTATGTAAGATTATTGGGTATAATATCATTAAAACACTAAGGGGTATTAATATCGAGAGAGAGAGAGAGAGAGAGAGAGAGAGAGAGAGAGAGAGAGAGAGAAGATGAACAAAGGATGATAAGATAAACAGGAAAAACAATGAAAACAAAGAGGGAAGGAGAAAGAAGGACGGAAGGCAGGTAGAAAGAGAAGCAAGGATGAAAAGAAAAGACGGAAGGAAGGAAGAAAGAAAGAAGGAAGTATCATAATCAAACGTAAAGAGGAAGGATGCAAGGAAGGAAGGATATAACAAGGAAAGAAACAAACAAACAAACAAAAGAAATAAAGAAAGAACAACCATTTACCACAAGCTCTCCCCCCCTCCATCATTCCTCCCTCCCCCTCCATCATTCCTCCCCCCATTAACTACCCAACAATGACCTGACACACGTACAAAAACAACGCCGCCCTTATGCATTAATCTTAAACCACGAGCTCTTGAGTCGACCACCAGACGAGCCATGATCCACCACGTCTTGTTATAGAGCTGAAGACACAGTTGATGATGGTGTTGTTCACATGTTATTCGCCTCTATGTGTGTGGCTTTGTTTTGTTTTTTTTAATGTGAGTTGGATTATGTTGTTGTTGTTGTGGGTTAGGTTAGGTTCTTGGTAATATGTTGGTGGAGGGAGGGTGTGAGTGAGGGAGAGAGGGAGAAGAATGATATGGGTGGGTAGAAGAGAATTAGACTCTCTCTCTCTCTCTCTCTCTCTCTCATCTGGCATCAATTACTCTCCATAATTTCTGTGACTTAATGACACACGCAATGACCCACTCAGACCCGAGCTACAACACAGCAAATTAGAATTCCCGTACTACTCCCCCTCCTCTCCCCCTCCCCCTCCACACCCCCTCCCCTTTCACCCCCTTCCATCCTCCTTCCACCTCTCTCAACCCACCCCCTTCCTTCTCCACCTCACCCACAACACCCCACTACCTTCCTTCTTCCTCCCCCACCCCCCCACAGTACTGCCGGGGAACAGGGTGAGGGAGGGGGCGGGAGGGGGGGAAGGGGGAGGGGACATCTACACGAGTGATGGAGGAAACTGTCTTGTTACTTTAAAGATCACATTAAGTGGCATCAATGTTGGCACCATGGCACTATTTGGGGGGGGGGGCACTCATACCTATCACGAGTGTAAAGATGCTTGTTGTTGTTGTTGTTGTTGCTCTATATACCTCCGAAACCAGAGTCATGCCGGGTTGGGTTAGGCTAGGTTAGGTTAGGCATGACCCTATAATATGTATGTAAACTGAGGTGTTAAGTTAGGCCCGTGACATGAGATCTTAGGGAGGGTTGGTGGTAGAGTGTGTGTGTGTGTGTGTGTGTGTGTGTGTGTGTGTGTGTGCTAGACCTGTTTATCATTATCTAACTCATTTAAAACACACACACACACACACACACACTTGGCGCTATAACTCACACTAAACAGTCCGTGTGAGTGTTGTGACCAGGTGGCGAACTCATTACGAGGTTGTTAACTACCTAGTGCCACCTCCTCCTGTAGTGCCACTAGTTCCACCACCTCCTCCTATAGTGCCACCACCTCCTCCTATAATGCCATTAGTGCCACCATCTCCTATAGTGCCACCACCTCCTCCTCCTATAGTGCCACCTCCTCCTATAGTGCCACCTCCTCCTATAGTGCCACCACCTCCTCCTACAGTGCCACTAGTGCCACCACCTCCTCCTATAGTGCCATTAGTGCCACTACTTCCTCTTATAGTGCCATTAGTGCCACTATAACTCCATATAACTGTTGGGTATATTTAATTGCTGTGTGTCAGGTCCTTAATAAATTATAGTGCGTATAATCTAACACATTATAGCTCATTTTATCCGGCATTTTATAGCTCATATATGTTCCTTGATGTCACTAGTAGGCTGACGTCACTTCATATATCAACGCTGACATCAAGAGTAATTTTATATCCGAGTCGATGTCAACATTAATTAAGCTGACGTCAATATGTTTCGCATTTCTCATAAGTGATGTCATGATTATTAATATTTTTCGCAAGTGATTTCAATTATTATCCTTAGATAGTGTAAATGATGTCAGAATTAAACTCATATAAACATTAGATTCGCCTTCGTCCAAGATCAAAATTGATGTCAAAATGATGTCGATAATCCAGTGCCATAAATACTTCCTGACATCAAAATCATCCCGGTACGTCCAATGAATAAATTGTCATGTCCACAAAAATGACGTCAAAATGCATCTTTAACCCCCACTCCCAAATTGACGTCAAATTACATGAAAAAATCCCCCAAATGACGTCAAATACATCTTTAAAATACCCCAAAACTGACGTCAAAATTATCCATAAACATCTAAAAAGACGTCAAAATTATCCGTCCATATGTCTTAAAAAATCCCATTACCACCTTAGACATCAAAACTGTTCTATATACATCTAAAACGACGTTCATATTAATGCCTACGTCTTTTATCTAACGTAAGGACGACCATCATGCATTTTAGTGACGTCAAAAAACGTTAGAATTATCCATCTACGTTTTAAACATCGTTAACATTATCCATTGCGTCAAAAAACGTTATTATTATACATTGCGTCTAATCCTAACGTTGAAATTATCCACAAACGTCTAAAACAACGGAAAAGTTAACCTTATCTATCAGCTAACGTCAAAATCCTTCGTCTAATGGTAACATCTAGATCGTCCTTCTACGTCTAAAACGACGTCAAAATCACTCATATATGCGTACGTCAACACCAACGTCCATATAACCCATCTATATGTTCAACAACGTTAAAATCACATACACACACACAGTCTAAAATAACGTCAAAAACAATCATATACGTCTAAATCAACGTCTAAATCCCTTCTTTACATCAAAATCAATGTCAAAATCAGTGTCATGATTCATCATATCTACAGTCTCAAAATCAACGTCAAAATCATCCCCATACGTCTAAGACAACGTTTAAATAATAATCAACGCCACATTCCATCCTAATACGTCAAAAAAACGTCATAATACTATCCATCTAATGACACAATGACCCTCGCATCAATAGTGTTTACGTCAAAAATTCTCCATCTAGCGACATCAGCTTTCTTTCGATGTCAGCGTTCAATCGACGTCAGCGTTATGATAGATATCTGACGTATTTTGTTTATCAGCGTTTAATTACAAAGCACCAGAGAAAACGTGGACTCCCCCCCCCCTCCCCCCTCTCTTCCCCCCACTTTGGAAATAGTGATCGGCGTGGCTAGCAAGTGACCCCTGACCTTTCCAGCCTGCACCGAGTATCGACCCCACCTCGCTCACATCTTCCTTGCATCGTGGATAACCAGGTTTCCCCCTTTCCTACTACCACCACTAAACTACCACAAACCTCTACCACATCTTTAACCACACTCTTTTTTTTTAAGATGTGGTTAATAGTGTGACAGGGGAGAGATGTGGCTTGTGTTAGGTTACTGTCGGCACTACCACACCCGCCCCTCCCCCCTCCTCTTCTGTCTCCTTAACCACACCATCTCTACCACACTTCCACATTAATTTATAGGGTGTTGTGGTAGTTATTTAGTGTTATGGTACCACAGTTGTGATTGATTGTGTGGTAGGAACGCCAGAGTGAAGGTGAAAAAGAGCCACACAACCCAACCGCCAAGCCATCGGCACCACCACACCACCACACCAACAACCACACTGTCTACCATACCAAACTATAAAGGTATGTCGTTCAATACCATACAACCACAACACGACTGATGCTACCACGGTACCATCCCCAAGCGTACTGTACCTTGTGAATGATGTTACTCAACTACGGTACTGTTGGCCATATACCACTACCACACCCCTACCACGCCACTACCACACCAACCACAAGATCCATACCACCACAACAACAACAATTAGTCTTCCATTACTACCACTGAACCATACACACACACACACACTACCAGTACTACCAGAAACGCGACAACCAGACCCACAAGGGACTCTTTCGCTACCATTATCTTCCCTGCTACCACCATCAACCATACGACCTGCCATAACTACCATATAACTACCATACCATGAACTAGAGACTACCATTTACTGTCGGGGGGTATCACAAGTTCACAATACCATAATACCATTGCCATAAAACCATAACAAATAGTATGTCACACCATACCTCTTCACTATCACCATTCCACCATCACCACAACATCACATCACCACAGCACCATGCCAGTACAGCACATCACCTCAACACCATCAGACCACCTCACCATCACACCACCACACCACAACAGCACCACACCATCACACCACAACAGCACCACACATCTGCAGCGTCAACACAATCAACGACCTGGAATTTTCTCTGCAGTTGTGTGTGAGCATCGGTGGGTTGCAACACAGGGAGGCAGGTTGCAACACAGGGAGGCGGATTGCAACATAGTATTCTCAAACCATCTCAGTAATAAATATTTCTCTTAAGTTAATAAACGAGAACGCACTTAACTGGCAGACAGACTTAAGTTCAAAAATGCAATTAACTGTAAGATTTAAGTTAATAAATACGACCAAATATTACGTTGAGACTCTACCTTAACTAGATGTTTTAACTCAGGAGAAAACATTAACTTCTGGACATTAAATTGGTTCCTTAACATATCTAGTTAAGAATTTTGGTATTATTATTATTAGTAGTAGTAGTTGTAGTAGTAGTAGTAGTAGTAATAGTAATAGTAGTAGTAGTAGTATGACTGTTATTACTATTATTATTTTTAATATTTTCGCCATTTATCAGCTTACTTGGCAGCCTTGGTTAGGTTACGTTACTTTATATCAATTAAAGGTACGACAGTTTACGTTAGGTTAAGCTAAATAACAACGCATAATAAACTGTATATAACTCGCTCACTAGATCCCACGACACACAAAATGGAATCTCTTGTACTGAGACCCCCCCCCCCCCCCCACACACACACAGTTCACCTTTTTCCTGTTATGTTGTTAAAATTCAGTCATACCAACCGCTCCACTTTCCCACCGCCAGGACTACCAACCCCCATGTACTTCCGGATACAGGCTCCCCTCTCCCCATTCCCACCATCCATCGCCTCCTCCCCATTCCCACTACCCCCATCCCCCTCCTCTCCATTTCCACCACCAATTCCCCCTCCCCATTCCTACTACTCATCCCCATCCCTCTCCCCCCCATTCCCACCACCCATCCCCATCCTCCCCATTACCCTCGGGAGCCGGAAGATGGGACGCGGATTCACCCTGATACAGAGATTTAAATTTATGAATGTGGTCACCTGTGTCACCTGCGTCCTCCTGTCACCCGCGTCCTCCTGTGTCACCTGCGTCCTCCTGTATCACCTGTGTCACCTGTGTCCTGTCCTCTTACTTCTTCTTCTTCTTCATCTTCTCCTCCTCTCCCCCCTTCTTACCCAACCTTTCATTTGTTCATCCTTCCATATATTTAATCATCGTCTACCCTTCCCCCTCGCTACCTTTCCTCCCCACACCACCTAGTCTCCCCCTCCACACCTTCCCCACCTCTCCCCACCCCCCCAAACTCCGCCTCGTGGGTCCCTTCACACACTGCACCCAAGATGAAAGTTTCTGAACTACCGACAAAACTTTCTGGACCTTCAAGACGATAGGATGAGAATAACTCTCAACCAACACCCCAACTATCCAACCAGGAGCGAACTCGTAACAATGGTTTTAAATTAGACAAATTTAGATTTAGGTGTGAGATAGGTAAATATTGGCTTGGAAATAGAGTAATGGACGAGTGGAACAAGTTACCAAACATCATCATTAACTCGAACACGCTGGATAGCTTCAAACATAGGCTGGATGGATATATGAGTGATAGGGGTTGGGTGTAAACGGGACTGCCCAGTATGGGCTAATCGGCCCGCTGTAATTTCCTCCATTCTTATGTTCCCCACCTCACAGTGCGCCCCCCGTCCACCTGATGCGTCTTACTGCGTCCTCTCGTTAACCCTAAACCCACACCTTACCTAATGTTCTAATAACCCAAGGTAACCCAACGTAACCGTTTCTGACCTGACATTACCTAATTTGCTTTGATCTGACGTGACCTAACTTAACCTGATCTAACCTTACCTAATTTAACCAGACCCAATCTAACCTGACCTGACCTGACCTGACCTAACCTTACCTTACCTTACCTGACCACTTTGGTAGGTGAATCCATTCAGGGTGTAATTACCTGGGAGCGACACTCACCCACTCAAGGTAGACTAAAGAGGGAGGGACGGAGGGGTGAGGGGTGGAGGGAAGGGAGGGGGTGAGGGGTGGAGGGAGGGGGTGAGGGATGGGGGGATGGGAGGGGAGTGGAGGAGCGTGAGATGGTGTAAGTGCAGTGATGGACTCTGTTGTTTGGAAGGACTTGAGTGCTACGTTCTTCTCCTCTTCTTCCTCTTCCTTCTCCCTTCTGAAGACACGTCGACGATTTCAGCTTTATGGCGGACTCTCTGGCCTCGCTGGGCGTCTCCCTACTACTACTACTACTACTACTACTCCACCATCACCATCATCCCCACCACCATCCTCACCACCATCATCCAAACCATCATCACCATCACTCTTACCTCCAGCACCACCATCATCATTATCGCCTCCAACAATACCACAACCTCCACCAATCAGTCCCACCATCTTCAACGCGACGACCCGGCCCCAACACCACCACCAGTCTAACCACCATCCTAACAACGCGATCTTCACCAACACCCGAACTATCCAACCAGGAGCGAACTCGTAACAATGGTTTTAAATTAGACAAATTTAGATTTAGGCGCGAGATAGGTAAATATTGGCTTGGAAATAGAGTAGTGGACGAGTGGAACAAGTTACCAAACATCATCATTAACTCGAACACGCTGGATAGCTTCAAACATAGGCTGGATGGATATATGAGTGATAGGGGTTGGGTGTAAATGGGACAGCCCAGTGTGGGTCAATAGGCCGGCTGTAATTTCCTCCATTCTTATGTGCCCCACCTCACAGTGCGCCCCCCGTCCACCTGATGCGTCCTCTCGTCAGCCCTAAACCCACACCTTACCTGATGTTCTAATAACCTAACCTAACCTAACCCTAGAGAGCCTCTGGCCATTGTTCACTTACACTAGTCAAATGAGGAAGGCGCGCTCTCTCTCTCTCTCTCTCTCTCTCTCTCTCTCTCTCTCTCTCTCTCTCTCCACGTGTCAAGTCATCAGTTACCAGCATCTTGTACTGGGAAATAACTTAACACACCTGGTAGACACACTCCCTCCTCACCTGTCGTCTCACTAATTAGCGCCAGCAGGTAAACAAGATATAACACACACACACACACACACACACACACACCTGGAAGAACGAGAAGGAGAGATTTAAAACAGGTCTTCGCACAGAGTAAGAGGAAGTAAGAGAAAATAAAGAGGAATAAAGAGGACATGAGAGGAAGATATAGGGAATAAGAGTAAACAAGAAGGAAAATAAGAGGAAGAAAGAGGAATTATAGGAAGACATAAAGGAAATAGAAGAAATAATGAAGAAAAAATAAGAGGAGAAGAAAGGAAACAGGAGAAAGACGTTGGTGTAGATGACGTCTTGGGGGAGGAGGGTAGAGGGGAAGGGGAGGGAGGGGGAAAGAGGGGAAGGGAAGGGAGGGGGGATAGAGCTCTAGGCCAGTATCATTTACGAGTATGCAACAGCTCCATGGAGAGTGATAAGAGACCTAGCTCCTCTCTCTCTCTCTCTCTCTCTCTCTCTCTCTCTCTCTCAATGGGATGCAAGAGAACGTGAGTAAGTTTTTCCTCGTTTATTTATTTGTTTATTTCTTTGTTTCTTTGTTTTTGTTCACCAGTTTGTACCTTCCGTTGTGATGGAGGGGGGGGGGGAGAGATGAGAGGAAGTGGATGGAGGGGGATGAAAGAGGGGGGTAAGGAGGGGGTAGAGGGGAGAGAGGGGGTGGGGGGAGGGAAGAGAGGAAAGGGTGGGGTGGGGGGGGGAGTGAAGGAGTGTCGGTGGTGGACAATAGTCGTGTCCCTGGGCAGAAAATGCTGTATAGAAGGTGAGGCAGCTGGTGCAGGTGTGTGCTGTTACGTGCAGGTGTGTGTGCTGTTATGTGCAGGTGTGTGTGCTGTTACGTGCAAGTGTGTGTACTGTTACGTGCAGGTGTGTGTGCTGTTAGATGCAGATGTGAGTTCTGTATATTGGATTTCAGTTGAGCAGAGGTGTGTGTGTGTGTGTGTGTGTGTGTATCTGTGTGTGTGTGTGTGTGTGTGTATCTGTGTGTGTGTGTGTGTGTGTTTCATCCTTCCTTCCCCACAATATAAAGACTAAACCATCACACACACACACACACAGGACTATCTCTAACCACACCTCAACCAATACCATCACTTTCCTATGTACTTTCTTTTTTACTTTCTAGAAAAAAATATCTAAGTGAAAGTTTCCGCCAGTTAAATCAGTTACCTGTAAAGAGAGAGAGAGAGAGAGAGAGAGAGAGAGAGATATTCAGTAAGGGAAGAAGACCACGGTCGAGGAAGTAACTAAATGGGGTTTCTCTGTCACCTGGAGGGAGTGTGCAAGGTGCCAGGCCGGGGTGCTCTCTCTCTCTCTCTTTTTCTCTCTCTCTCTCTCTCTCTCTCTCAAACCCAACAGCTTTCTCGGCCACCTTCTGACCTTTCCCCTTTCACTTTCACTCGACGATACTTTCTCCACGTCTCTCCCCCCACCCCTCTCCCCTGTACCCTTACTTTCTTTTACTTTCACCCTTCCTAGACGACCTCTTCTGTTTCCTTTCTTCTCTTTCTCTTCCTACTTTCTTTATTCCATCCTCTTCTCCCCCCTTTCTTCGTCATCTACCACTTTCTCCTTTTCCTTCCTTTCTCTCCTTCTTCTCCTCCTCCTCCTCTTGCATTGTTCGTGTCTCTCATTCCTATTTCTTATTTTCTCTCTTCATTCTTCCTCTTCCTTCATCACGTCTTTTTCCTCAGGCACTCTTCCTCATTCTTCCTCACTCCTCCTCCCCAACAACCATCCCCACTCCTCACTCCCCCCCTCCCCCCTCCCCCCTCCACACGTAAGACCAGGGTTCAGGGTCTCAGGGGACACCTTAAGACATCCTCACCTTTACTGCCACAATAAAATGAAGACTGATGCTTACTGAGGAGTGGTGCCGAGAGAGAGAGAGAGAGAGAGAGAGAGAGAGAGAGGGACAAAAAAAGAAGAGGCACACTGCTCTCTCTCTCTCTCTCTCTCTCTCTCTCTCTCTCTCTCTCTCTCTCTCCCATAATTAACACAATATAAACTTCTTACAACTAATTAATTACAAAATTCCATAACTTTTTGAATATTTTTATGGTTGAATTTTTATTAGTGGTGAAACGACGACCACAGCTGTGAACAAGGACCTGGTATATGACGCGTTTTAATCAGGTCAAATACATCATAGTTTCTCACGTGGATAAACAAAAAAATATATTTCCTTTCACTTGTAACAAATAAAGAAATGTATTTGTTTTGTTTTTGTCTCATATTCTCTTTAGATTATCCTATTTTTAACCTCCCTATTTTATTATTTATATATAATTAAATATATATAAAATAATCATTAATAATTTCATATACACGTAATTACCTATACAATTAATTTTACACGTGATTATTTTTCCTCTAATTAACCCTTTGAGTCCTGAAGGGTTAAATCATCGTTTTTAAGGGGGGGGGGGGGGAATAGTAGTCATTAAAGGGTTAAATTATCTTTGCCAAAAGGTTAAATCACACTAAAGTATTTCCACAACCACTTATAACAACCAAATATTAAAGCCCCCATAAACCACAACAGTTGTTAATTAAAGTAACAACAACAACCTGGGGTATATGTGTCGATCTCCAGGAAGTGTAACTCACAACTCTCACATCAGTCGAGTAATAACATCAGTCGAGTAATAACTTCAGTCGAGTAATAACATCAGTCGAGTAATAACATCAGTCGATTAATAACACCTATAATTATCTTCAGTAGTTAATGAATCAGTGTTATATAACGAATATAAGGTTCGATGGTAAATAATTTCTTAAGTTAAATGCACAATAACGTATCTAACCCTAAACTCCCTTTATGTAAACCTTAAATATTAAACCACTTCTCCAACCCTAAAATTACCTTAAACAAAATTATCCCCTAAATTATTTTACACCTGACGTCATAACCCAGACAGATTCACCTGTATATGCTCCATCTTAATTAATTACATCACACCTGACGTCATAACCCAGACAGATTCACCTGTATATGCTCCATCTTAATTAATTACATCACACCTGACGTCATAACCCAGACAGAGTCACCTGTATATGCTCCATCTTAATTAATTACATCACACCTGACGTCATAACCCAGACAGATTCACCTGTATATGCTCCATCTTAATTAATTACATCACACCTGACGTCATAACCCAGACAGAGTCACCTGAATATGCTCCATCTTAATTACTTCACGCCTGACGTCATCAGTTACCTGTTTACGTTAATTACAACACACCTGATCACCTTATAACACCTGAATTAATCACCACACCTCAATTACCACATAACACAGTACACCTTAATATAGCACCTTAACATAAAAGTATATTCCCCTAACTTCTATGTATTATAACTTAACAATGAACTGTACACAAATGTCTTACCAGAACAGAAGGAAGCACAGTCACTTACCTGAAACAAGAACAGAAACACGTTAGTAAATATTGATTAAACTCTATGAATAATGTATAAGATATATGATAATTTTTGATACATTAAGGAGATATTGTATTATATTCACTAACCAAAAGGCGAAGAATATGAGAGTGAATAAAATCAGTTTCATTCATTAATTAATTTTTTGGACATGTATTAAAATCAATCCCTGCAATAAAAAAAAAATTCATTTATCTTCACAAGTAAAAAATTTAAAATATTATATTTTTATAATTATTTTGTTTTTGTTTATATAAGAAAAAAAAATCCTCCAATACACAATGATGTATTAACTGACTCATACCCCCATAAACAAACACATATTTACCCCCACCGCATGACCCTCTTGCCCACCCACGCCCACCCCTGCACCACCCACCCACTCCCAAAACACACTTCGTATATATGTAAATGAGATACCGGGACGATCATCAGTGCGTGAACCTGATCTAGCTCAATAAGATCTGGCGTGACCTAACTTCTTTACGGCAAGGCAAAGCAATTCTTGGTGTGTGTGTTTGTGTGTGCTGCAACTACAACAACAACAACAACAAATCCACCTTCATAATTTTTTTTGGTCCGAAATAAAAAAAAAACATTGATATTTTTTTTTTCACCTTAAAATTCTCTCGGTAAAAGTCAATTAAAACCTCAGTGAACCATTTCGTTTCGTTCACTTTCAACTTTGTTCGATCTTAATCTCTTTTTAAACTTGGCTGAGTTTGGTGTGTTTGTGGTACTGATAATGAGACAATTTGGAGATCCTGGGAGATACTGGATTTGTTGAGAGACTTTTACACGTATTAAAGTTTGGAGACCAGAGAGAGATGTTATGTTTGGAGATCTTTGAGATATAATTAATTTGGAGAGTTTCGAGATATTAAATTTGGAGATCGGTGATACATTATATTTGGAGACATTTGAGATAATTATTTTGGAGACCTTAAGAGATATTAAATTTGGAGACCAGAGATATATTAATTTCCACGTCACCTGCCTCACGACTCACCTGAGACATGTCATTAATTAATTCCCTCCACCTCACGATAACCTCGCTAATGTGGACACGAGATAAACAGGTAAGATATTATTATTATTATTATTATTATTATTATTAATGTATATTTTTTTCATTTTCTCAGTATAACACACACACATGAACTCGTTTACTCAAGATAAAAGATACAAAACCTGATCTCTCTACCAGACAACGAACGATACTTGAGGGAGGGAGACGTTATTAGCGAGACCTTTAAGAGATGGATAAGCTCAAGAAGAGGGTGAGGCTTGTCCAGTAAAACGACCTAATTGTTAAGTACAGAGGAGGAACTACGGCATGGTCTCACACACGCCCAGGGAGGCGCGGCGTGCAGCGGTGGGCGTGGGGCGCTCAGCTTGGCAATACTTCACTTAACGTCCCACCTGTATTCAAATCAACGGATGTTGCATGATACACACAGGTATATATGAGAGAGAGAGAGAGAGAGAGAGAGAGAGAGAGAGAGAGAGAGAGAGAGCTTGCAGAACGTGCGTCCTTGCTTGTGTGTAAATCAAGCCTTACCCCCGCCCTATCCTCCTCACCCCGTTAAAACACAACACAATCTCTCTAAAAGATCAGGTGTCCATTAATTACATCGTTTAACCCTTAAATTACACCTGTATGGCTCCATCATATTACCTGCCATCAAGGTAATGAGTTGCCTCATGAACATAACTTACGAAAAAATAAAGGAATTTACACGAAGGAAAAAAAAACTGAAAATATCTAGTTTCTTGCCACTTGGGAACGTTCGACCAATAAGAAAGACGTATTATCCTCCAATTAAGTTGTAATAGGTGAAGTTGGGGAGGGGCCAAGGGACATCATTACTCTCGTCAGCCAATGAGCATCACTTCTTTAATACCTACGCTCTCTCTCTCTCTCTCTCTCTCTCTCTCTCTCTCTCTCTCTCTCGGCAAATCGGATCGCTTAATCAACTGTTCCCGTAAATCCAAATCACATCCCCTTCCCTTCCCCTCCCACCCCCTTCCCTTCCCCTCCCACCCCCTTCCCTTTCCCACCCCCTTCCCTTCCCCTCCCCCCCTTCCCCTTCCCACCCCCTTTCTTCCCCTCCCCCTATGGGTGAGATCTGCCAACCAGCCACTCAGATGATGGGCGATAAACAGAGAATGATTGGCTAATTATCGCCGAACAAATCAATATGAGATTACAATTTAGATTCACCCGCGCCGATCAGTTATTAAGAGGAGGCGTATTGTGAGATCAGGACAGACAGACAGACAGACAAAGAGAGAGAGAGAGAGAGAGAGAGAGAGAGAGAGCCATTAACGAGGCATCAAGTAGTCCACAATAACTATGACGCTTCAATCACACTCCTGTAAACAAAAAAATAAACTAAAGACCCATTTTGATAAACCTGCATCTAAAAAAAAAAAAAATTATTATATCCCTCAATAAAAACCGTTTTGTTTCTTGGTTTAAGTATACAGTACATGGTTTAATTTCAATGTGTTTTTCTGGTATATTTTTTAGTTTTATGTTTTTCTGTGGTTAATTTTTTTTTTGGTTTTTAATATTTTATTTTTTATTTCAATAGGTTTTTCTGGGTTTAAATACGTTTTTTTTAATAGCTGACCCACCATTACACACACACACACACACACACACACACACACACACTTGGGATTTCGTTACCAACAGAGACTGCAGGTGGGGTGACATATAGAATCAGGTTAACAGTGCCATCGCTCAGTGCCACAGTGCCAAGGGAGGGAGTGTCAAGTTTGATAGACGCGCTAACCATTATTACGATCAATGTGACAATTACGACCACAAAAACACGACCATCAAGTACGACCACCATTACTGTTATCCTTATTGATGTACGACCGGTTTTATACTACTACTACTACTACTATCATAAGACCACTTTTACTACTACCAACACTACCGCTACCATCACCACCACCACTACAACAACTACTACCACTACTAGTATTACCACTACTAACAACATCAATACCACTACAATCACCAACTCTCAAGAAAATCACCATTACTTATGATTATTAACCAGTCAACCTTACAACTACCACCATCAACAACCACTATCCCCAACCAACATCCTCATCAACCACCACCTATCAACCACACCCCCCAACCACCACCACTATCCTCCTCACCAACCACCACCACCAACCACCATCATTACCAGCACCCTTCCTCACGTCGTTGACCCCACCAAGATACAACCAAGTACTTAGGTCATATTAATACGAGTGATAAGACGAGGCTCACTCCCTCAATGCTGACGTGGAGACGATGGCCCGGGTCTCAGCAAATCAGAATCGGAGATGAAGCGAAAAGGTTTTATGATAGGAGGAGAGTTTTGCAGGCAAGCAGGATGGTGTAGTGACGGGATTAGGAGGGAGGGAGGGAAGGAGGGAAGATGAAGGAAGGAGAAAGGGAGAAGGAGGGAAGGAGGATTAAGAAATTGACAATATTAACAGAGAAATTCATTAATCATCATTATATATTAAACACATTATAGCTGACTTATCTTCCTATGGATTTCTTCTCCATTAATTAAACCTTCACTGTATAATTCCTGTAGTAAGGTTTAAGTTCAGGTTTAGGCTAGGTTTAGGTTAGGTTAGGTTAGGTTTTACATCAACAATAACAGGAAAGAAAAAAACAAAAACGATTCAGCATTATTAAACCAGACAGCAGAAAAAACCCACCGAACAGAAGAAGTAAACCAGAGGCCAGTTAAACTAAGACCTAAACCAGAGGCCAGTTAAACTAAGACCTAAACCAGAGCCCAGTTAAACCAAGACCACCTAAATTAATACCACTTTAACACACACAAACGCCTGGCGATAATCAATACATATTTTTTCATTAACTGCAACATCATAAATGTATACACACACACAGTCGTAGAAAATACACACACACACACAGTCGTAGAAAAGTATACACACACACACACACACACACACACACACACACAGTCGTAGAAAAACCAGTTAGAATTTATATCATATAAATTTAAACTCTTGTATACAAATTGTAGGTAATATTCCTCAGGTGTTAAGTGATGATACACCTGTACGTAACACCTGTGATGGGAGGACGTGTGTGTGTGTGTGTGTGTGTGTGTGTGTGTGTGTATGTGTGTGTGTGTGTGTGGAGAGGTGTGTGTGTGTGTGTGTGTGTGGAGAGGTGTGCGTGTGTGTGTGTGTGGAGAGGTGTGTGTGTGTGTGGAGAGGTGTGTGTGTGTGTGTGTGTTGTTAAGAGGATTAATGAGGACAACTGAGGGAAGGAAGAGTTCTGGTGGGGGCGATGTTGGAGGAGGAAAATGTTGGAGGAAAGAAAATGTTGGAGAGGCAAAAGTGTTGGAGGAGGAAAGAATATGTTGGAGGAGGAAATTGTTGGAGGAAAATGTTGGAGGAGAAAAGAAAATGTTGGAGGAAAATGTTGGAGGACGAAAACTGCTGAAGGAGGAATATTGGTGGAGATAGAAAATACTGGAGAAGGAAAATGTTAGAGGAGGAAAATGTTGGAGGATGAAAATGTTGGAGGGGAAAATGTTGGAGAAAGGAAATGTTGGAGAATGAAAATGTTGGAGGAGGAAAATTATTGGAAGAGGAAAAGTTTGGAAGAGTAAAATTGTTGGAAGAGGAAAAGTGTTGGAGGAGGAATATGTAGGAGGATTATTGTTGGAGGAGGAAAATGTTGGAGGAGGATTATTGTTGGGGAAGGAAAACACTGCAGGAGGAAAACTAAATTTGCAAGTTTCATTATTGAGGAAAAACTAATTCATTTGTGGGATTTTTAGAGGAAAGGGACACACACACACACACACACACACACACACACACACACAGTTTTTCGTATATATGGTTCGAGTTATGTATGCAAATGAAGGTCGACTCTTCCGCCTGACAACCATGAAATATGCACAACAAATTTGTACGGGTTAGAAGACACTGCAACGCCAGTGGCACGAGTTACGGCTAATGTAAACCGGAATAAACAGATTTTTGCCGACTCTAAACCGGAATGAACAGATTTTGGGCTATCATCACCCAAGACAACCTCCAATCATCACCCAAGGCAACCTCCAATCATCACCCAAGACAACCTCCAATCATCACCCAAGACAGCCTCCAATCATCACCCAAGACGGCCTCCAATCATCACCCAAGACAGCCTCCAATCATCACCCAAGACAGCCTCCAATCATCACCCAAGACAGCCTCCAATCATCACCCAAGAGGACTTCCAATCATCACCGAATCAACAGCACCATAAAGCCAATCAACTTGAGGGCTAGAGATTAGGGATCCATTGCCTCTTAGTATCTGTATCTGTCAGGCTCAGGAGAGAGAGAGAGAGAGAGAGAGAGAGAGAGAGAGAGAGAGAGAGAGAGAGAGAGAGAGAGAGAATAAATAAATCTAGCTCACAGTTACGGGATATATTACATGCGGCAAAAAATAACTCGTGTTAAACAGACGTACATTTATGGTATATGTATGTGGCTAAGATGCACACACACACGCACACACATATACACACATACACACGCATACACATATACACACACACACACTACATCACATGAAGACTCTAGCCTCCAGTACTACGCTCCCTGTCTCATATGATCAGAGTGCCACAACAAGGTCAAAATTACCCCACAGTGCCACGCTCCCTGTCTCAGATGATCAGAGTGCCACTACAAGATTAATATTAACCCACAGTGCCACTATACGGTGAAAATTACTCCCAGTGCCACGCCTCCTGTCTCCATATGAGTGGCACTACAAGGTCAATATTATCCCAGAGTGCCACCCACGCCCCCTGTCAGCCACCATCTTGACCTCACTCGTTCCCTGTCTCTACACATTACCACAATAATATATTTCCTGTCGTGTTTTATCTGTCAATTATTTTCTTGTCCAATTTCTTTGTTATCAAGTTTGTCTGACCTGTTGCTCATGGTTGTCTATTAGAATCCTTACCCCTTCATCTTCCTTCTATTATTATTTCTATTTTCTCCTTCTCCCTTTTACTCTTCTCTATTATCTCCCTCTGCTCCTCCTCCTCCTCCTTTCTCTCTTCTTTCCTGATACTGCTCTCTCTCTCTCTCTCTCTCTCTCTCTCTCTCTCTCTCTCTCTCTCTCTCTCTCTCTCCTTCGTCCCCCTCCGCTCTCTGTTATCCACCTCCTTCTCTCACCTCCTTTATCATTCTTTCTCCTTCTTCTATATCATCCATTCCTCCTCTTCATACTGTTATTCACTCTTTCCCATTACATCATTCAAAACAATAAAAAACACATATCATTCTAGTATCATTCCTAGTATAATTCCAAGTATTATTCCTTGTATCATTCCTAGTATTATTCCAAGTATTATTCCTTGTATCATTCCTAGTAGTCATTCCTAGCCATCACCGTCAAGCCAAGCCGCCACCACCGTCAAGCCAAGCCACCGTCAAGCCAAGCCACCACCACCGTTAAGCCAAGCCGCCACCACCGTCAAGCCAAGCCGCCACCACCGTCAAGCCAAGCCGCCCCACGTCAAGCCAGCCACCGCCCGTCAAGCCGCCACCACCGTCAAGCCAAGCCACCACCACCGTCAAGCCAAGCCACCACCGTCAAGCCAAGCCGCCACCACCGTCAAGCCAAGCCACCACCACCGTCAAGCCAAGCCACCACCACCGTCAAGCCAAGCCGCCACCACCGTCAAGCCAAGCCACCACCACCGTCAAGCCAAGCCACCACCGTCAAGCCAAGCCGCCACCACCGTCAAGCCAAGCCACCACCACCGTCAAGCCAAGCCACCACCACCACCGTCAAGCCAAGCCACCACCACCACCGTCAAGCCAAGCCACCACCACCACCGTCAAGCCAAGCCACCACCACCACCGTCAAGCCAAGCCACCACCACCACCGTCAAGCCAAGCCACCACCACCGTCAAGCCAAGCCACCACCACCACCGTCAAGCCAAGCCACCACCACCACCACCGTCAAGCCAAGCCACCACCACCGTCAAGCCAAGCCACCACCACCGTCAAGCCAAGCCGCCACCACCGTCAAGCCAAGCCGCCACCACCGTCAAGCCAAGCCGCCACCACCATCGTCAAGCCAAGCCACCACCACCGTCAAGCCAAGCCGCCACCACCGTCAAGCCAAGCCACCACCACCGTCAAGCCAAGCCGCCACCACCACCGTCAAGCCAAGCCACCACCGTTAAGCCAGGCTGCCACCACAAGCCAAGCAAGAGCCTCCTCACAACTAGAGATCCAGGAAAATGGCAGAGATAATCTTCCTACAAATTTCGTGGCTGTTTTATTGATTAGTTGGAAGAATAATAGCGGAAAATGGCAGGGGGAGGGGGAGTGGGGGAGAGGAGGAGGGGGAGAGGAGGAGGGGAGAGGAGGAGGGGGAGAGGAGTGGGGGGAGAGGAGTGGGGGAGAGGAGGAGGGGGAGAGGAGTGGGGGAGAGGAGGAGGGGGAGGAGGAGGGGGAGGGGGAGAGGAGTGGGGGAGAGGAGGGGGGGAAGAGGAGGGGGAGAGGAGGAGGGGGAGAGGAGTGGGGGAGAGGAGGAGGGGGAGGGAGGAGGGGAGAGGAGGAGGGGGAGAGGAGGAGGGGGAGGGGAGAGAGGGGAGGGAGGAGGGAGGAGGGGGAGAGAGGAGGGGGAAGGAGTGAGGGGAGAGGAGGAGGGGGAGGGGAGTGGGGGAGAGGAGGAGGGGGAGAGGAGTGGGGGGAGGAGGAGGGGGAGGGGAGTGGGGGAGAGGAGGAGGGGGAGAGGAGGAGGGGGAGAGGAGGAGGGGGAGTGGAGGAGGGGGAAGGAGGAGGAGGGGGAAGGAGGAGGAGAGGAGGAGGGGAGAGGAGGAGGGGGAGGGGGAGAGGAGGAGGGGAGAGGAGGAGGAGAGGAGGAGGGGAGAGGAGAAGGGGGAGAGGAGGAGCTGGGAGAATGGCTGAAGGACTTCCCCTCTTTGTGTTTGTCAATAAGCCAGAGGGGGGCGAGGAGGGGGAGAGAGGAAGAGAGGGGGAGAAGGGAGGAGGTGGGAGAAGGGAGGAGGGGGAGAAGGGAGGAGGGGGGAGAAGGGAGGAGGGGGAGAAGGGAGGACGGGGGAGAAGGGGGAGAGGAGGGGTAAGGGGAGGGAGATTAGGGGGTAAGGGGAGGAAGGGGAGATAAGAAAAGGAGGGAGAGAGGAGGGGGGGAGAGGGGAAAGGGGAAGGGGGCAGCTCACCATAGTTCTCGTCTTAGAGTGTAAACAAATTTGATCATTATGTAGTCCGGATATAAGTAACAAAGTTGTCTACTCCCGAGTGTTTATAGTGTAAGACTGACTATTTCTCAGTGTTTGTAGCGTAAGACTGACTATTTCTCAGTGTTTATAGTGTAAGACTGACTATTTCTCAGTGTTTATAGTGTAAGACTGACTATTTCTCAGTGTTTATAGCATAAGACTGACTATTTCTCAGTGTTTGTAGCGTAAGACTGACCATTTCTCAGTGTTTATAGCGTAAGACTGACCATTTCTCAGTGTTTGTAGCGTAAGACTGACCATTTCTCAGTGTTTGTAGCGTAAAACTGACCATTTCTCAGTGTTTATAGCGTAAGACTGACCATTTCTCAGTGTTTATAGCGTAAGACTGACCATTTCTCAGTGTTTGTAGTGTAAGACTGACTATTTCTCAGTGTTTATAGCGTAAGACTGACTATTTCTCAGTGTTTATAGCGTAAGACTGACTATTTCTCAGTGTTTGTAGTGTAAGACTGACTATTTCTCAGTGTTTGTAGTGTAAGACTGACTATTTCTCAGTGTTTGTAGCGTAAGACTGACCATTTCTCAGTGTTTGTAGCGTAAGACTGACTATTTCTCAGTGTTTGTAGCGTAAGACTGACTATTTCTCAGTGTTTGTAGTGTAAGACTGACTATTTCTCAGTGTTTGTAGCGTAAGACTGACCATTTCTCAGTGTTTGTAGTGTAAGACTGACCATTTCTCAGTGTTTGTAGTGTAAGACTGACCATTTCTCAGTGTTTGTAGCGTAAGACTGACCATTTCTCAGTGTTTATAGCGTAAGACTGACCATTTCTCAGTGTTTGTAGCGTAAGACTGACCATTTCTCAGTGTTTGTAGCGTAAGACTGACCATTTCTCAGTGTTTGTAGCGTAAGACTGACCATTTCTCAGTGTTTGTAGCGTAAGACTGACCATTTCTCAGTGTTTGTAGCGTAAGACTGACCATTTCTCAGTGTTTGTAGCGTAAGACTGACCATTTCTCAGTGTTTGTAGCGTAAGACTGACCATTTCTCAGTGTTTGTAGCGTAAGACTGACCATTTCTCAGTGTTTGTAGCGTAAGACTGACCATTTCTCAGTGTTTGTAGCGTAAGACTGACCATTTCTCAGTGTTTATAGCGTAAGACTGACCATTTCTCAGTGTTTGTAGCGTAAGACTGACCATTTCTCAGTGTTTGTAGCGTAAGACTGACCATTTCTCAGTGTTTGTAGCGTAAGACTGACCATTTCTCAGTGTTTGTAGCGTAAGACTGACCATTTCTCAGTGTTTGTAGCGTAAGACTGACTATTTCTCAGTGTTTATAGCGTAAGACTGACCATTTCTCAGTGTTTGTAGCGTAAGACTGACTATTTCTCAGTGTTTGTAGTGTAAGACTGACTATTTCTCAGTGTTTGTAGTGTAAGACTGACTATTTCTGAGTTATTGTGTCTGTAATTCATGATAATATGTGGGCGTGGAGACATGCTAATAATATCACACATCACACCTTTTCACATATTCGTTGAGACATTGTTACATAAATTTCATAACCGAATGACAGAACACATATCGAATGACAATCTGAAATAACTGTTGGTTCATGCTGACTGAAGTGATTGATATAAGTTATGAAGTTGAGAGACGTGAACAATAAACCGACAGTCGACGTATAGTTTGAGAATGTAACAATTGGAGAATGACATACCACCAACAGTTATTTTAGATTGTCATTCGATATGTGTTCTGTCATTCGGTTATGAAATTTATGTAACAATGTCTCAAAGGATATGTGAAAAGGTGTATTATTATTATTATTATTATTATTATTATTATTATTACAATTATTTTTACAATTATTATTAATCATTATTTATCTCCAGCGTTCATCTGGCTTTATAGGAGACAGGTCTGGGAATTCGCAGTTATTTGGTACAACAGGTGTGGCTGTCACCTGAGGCGGGCCAATTTACAGACACGTAAACACCCATTCCCTCCCCCCCCCCACCACCTTTATTTTCTGACTGGTGTTAAGTTAGAAAACTACCACCACACAACAACTACCACCACAACCACTACTTATATGTACCATCCTCACAACAACTACCACCACCACTATTACTGCTATCACCACTAACTGTCCTTACTAACAAATCTATCTCCATCTCATCACCACTACAGCCGTCACCACCACCATCACTACTACCACCCACCCCACTAATGATAATGGGTGGCCCTCGTGTAGCGAAGATGGCCGACACAAGGGCCACCTAGGTGTGACTTTGTTTAAGGTGGAGAAGCTGTCGCCAACACAACAACCACACCCTAAGTTAACGAGTTGCATGACCCAGTGTCAAGGAATAGTTCGAGAAGACCGGACAACTCGCTAACCGCACTGGCTAACCATTACCCCGGAACAAGATCCCTTGACCATTACACCACAGGTCGCCCCTAGCACTACCCCTTCAACCACCATCACCTCCTACCATCCCCGACACTAAATCTACCACCACTACTCGTATAACATCTAACTACCACCACTACCACCACCATCCCCACCACTATCACCATCACAACCACCCCCCTACCACCAGGACTCGGCTCAGTGACCCCCAACAGTGATGACAGGTGATTTGTGTTGTATACAGCATCTACGAGGGCGTGGGACGAGCACCCTCACTTGGCATGGTCCTCTCCCACGCCACCCGCGCCCACTGATGCCCACACACTACCCTCGATATAGAAACATTCGTGGCTCCACTAAACATCACACCTGAAACACACACACACACACACACAACGGACATATAGTATAGCCATATCATCGAGTATAGCATAAATCTAGTGCTTAATGATCTTATAAATACCAGGAAGAGGAGCAGAGAGAGAGAGAGAGACATCTACCTTAATCTGGTAACACTCGCTGCTGTCTTAATGGTCAGAGAAATAGACTAATAGGTCGTAGGGATGTGAGGCCATACGGATGTGGTGTTGGTGTTTACTTCTGATGATGATGATGATGATGAATGTTTCACCTCATTACTCGTCCTATGTAATTTTTCGAGCGTGAATTTTGGTGTTTTTCTCTTATTCATGATGTTATAAATTAGTTCGATATATTACTTTTATACTCAAAGAGAAAACGTGCTACATACATACATACATACATACATACATACATACATATATACACACTACACAAAGATGGAGACGTACACACACACACCATGACACGTAACTAACACACACAAATGATAGAATAACACAGATACATCACACCCACCCACCCACCCCTACACCTACCCACACCTACACCCACCCACCTCCTACACCTACCGTTTGTTTATCCTCGACATAAACAAAGTTGCCAGTGTTTGTTTGTTTGTGAGTCTCCGAGTTAGTAGTAGTTCATATCCACTCCGCTAGAGGGACGAGTCAATGCCAAGTCACCCTAGCCTCATCTATCCAGTGTCATGGGGGGGGGGGGGGGCTGGGGGGGGGGGCTGGGGGCTGAGGGGGCTAGAAACCTATCAATTTTTCCGTCTTGGCATTATCAAATTTATCTACTCAGTGTCGCGTGAGGCAGGGGGGTGGAAGGGGGAAGGGAGGGAGGGGGCGAGGATGGTGGGAGGGGGGGGGGGGCGGGAGGGAGATTTAAGGCCACAACATCATACAACGTCAACAGCCAACATACAGACGTTCACCACATCAACACACCTGGATACAGCAAGATACATCAATCACCGAGTACAGTAAATAACGAGACTCACAGATACAGTAAATCACCAAATACAACAAATTACTAATACAGTAGTTCATTAAATAGAGCCAAATACAGTAGATCACCAAAATACAGCAAATCTCCACACACAACATCAATAGAGGTAATTAATATCGAGGAGGCTTGTCATTGGCGTGAATATTTACTAATGAGCTTCAATAATCACCTTCGATAATACTAATCTGACATGAAACACCCTTAATGATCTATATAATTACTGCTGAAATATTGAGCTTCCATGACTGAGGATAATTACCAGAGTCTAATTAAGAGAGAGAGAGAGAGAGAGAGAGAGAGAGAGAGAGAGAGAGAGAGAGAGAGAGAGAGAGAGAGAGAGAGAGCCAACACAGGTAATGACGTAAGGACTCAACCCTTTCTCCAGGTAGATGGGGTAATTATAATGCCCTATATAAACTCAGACCCTCCTATAGTGCATAAGGAAACCTTTATATCCTTTTATACAAATATTGAACACAGGAGGCAAACTTCTCTTACCCTTCCTCTATAAACAAAAAACAGCTGATATCATAAGGCCATGAGTCTAACACACACACACACACCCACACACCCACACACCCACACACACACACACACACACACCCCCACACACACACCACACACCCACACACCACACACACACACACACCCACACACACACACACCACACCCCACACCACACCCACACCCACACACACACACACACACCACACCCACCCACACACACCCCACACACACACCCACCACACACCCACACACCACACCACACACCACACACCCCACACACCATCTTATGTACTCCATCCATCCATATATAATAATGGTTGCCCCTCGTGTAACGAGGATGGCCGGCCCAAGGGCCACCTAGGCGTGAATTTGCTTAAGGTGTAGAAGCTGTCGCCAACACAATAACCACACCCTGAGTTAACGAGTTGCATGGCGCAGTGTCAAGGAATAGTCCGAGAAGACCGGACAACTCGCCAACTGCACTGGCTAACCAGAGGCAAATGGCGTAAAGGAACTTGCCCATAGTTTCACCCTGCCGGGGATCGAACTTGGGTCAGCTCGTTTTGCGAGGCGAGCATGCTGACCATTACATCACAGGTCAGTATACATACATACTGTACATACATACAACATACATACATACATACATACATACATACATACCCTTATAAACCATACGAGACAAAGTTATCTCCGTTGTAAACAAAGATCAGGTGATGAGGAAAGACAATAAACTGGCCCAACCTCCCCAGGTAAAGAAACACACTATAGCCCAGCCTACCTCACCCTCCTGGATGGTGAGGAGGGGGAAGAGAAGACGAAGGAAGAGGACAAGGAAGAGTAGTACGAAGAGAAGTAAGAGGAGGATGAAGAAGAAAGAGGAAGAGGAGGAGAGAAAACAACTAATGAGGCAGTGGGTTGGTTGGTTGGTCTTAGTGTCTATGTTTAGCGAGGAGGAGAGGAGATGAGAGATCGCTGAAGGTCAGGCGGAATAAATGTTGTGCGTCTCCATCACCCTGCCACCACTACTACTACTACTACTACTAACACTACTACTACTATCACCCCTACTACCACTATTACACTGCCACCAATACTACCTCATCTACTACCACCATCACCACCATCAATACACCACACTATCAATACCACTACACTATTACCCACACGATTATCCCCACCACTGTTAAACCATTACTCACACTACCACCATCAGTAACTATAACTACCACACTACACTACCAACGCCACTAACAATAACCAGACCATCATCAACACCACTACAACTAACAACCACCACACCCACCACTACAACCACTACTATTAACCCCCCTACAACCCCTCCCACAACCCCCCTACAACCCCCCCTACAAACCCCCCTACCTCCCCTCCTACAACAACAAACTCAGCAACACAACAAATCATGGGAAACTGGGTCACTACCTAGCTTGTAAACTCACTCACTCACTCACTCACTTCATAGGGAACTGGGTCACTACCTAGCCTGTAAACTCACTCACTCACTCACTTCATAGGGAACTGGGTCACTACCTAGCCTGTAAACTCACTCATTCACTCACTTCATGGGGAACTGGGTCACTACCTAGCCTGTAAACTCACTCACTCACTCACTTCATAGGGAACTGGGTCACTACCTAGCCTGTAAGCTCACTCACTCACTCACTTCATAGGGAACTGGGTCACTACCTAGCCTGTAAACTCACTCACTCAGTCACTCACTTTTTAACGTAAAATTGTGTTGGGTAAGTAAGTGATTTTACCAAAGTATTTAATAAGATGGGCCAAGGACAATACCAGGAAAGGGGTTGGTGATTGGAGGTGGAAATCGGGAGGGAGTTGCTGTCACTTATCGTAAATCGGGAGGGAGTTGCTGTCACTTATCGTAAATCGGGAGGGAGTTGCTGTCACTTTTCAATATCGTAAATCGGGAAGGAGTTGCTGTCACTTATCAAAATCGGAAATCGTAAATCGGGAGTGACAAACCTTCCAACGGGCATCTGAAGAAATAAAAATTCGTGTGTTGTGTTTTTTTTTTGGTGGGGATGAAGGGGTGGGGATGAGGGAAGGGGGGGTGGGGAGGGGGTGGGGATGAGGGAAGGTGAGTGGGGAGAGTGGGGAGACATTATTCGGGTTTGTAGGTTTATGATTGGTTTATATTTTAAATTTTGAGGATGGTGGTTTAACCCTTTGAGGATGATCGTACTCAAGGGGTTAATATCGTACTCAAATGTTAAAAAAATATAAAGTTGTCACGACAGTTATTTTTAGACACCCAACCCACCCACCCAGACCCAACCCACCCACCTTACTCACTCACCCACCCACCCACCCACCCACACATGTAGCATTTCAGAGCAGTGACGAAATCTGATAACCTCTACAATCAAGATAAGCCTTGTGAGCACCCCCCCCCCCCTCTCCCGCCCTCTCCCTCCCTCCCTCTCCCCTCTCACCCTAACATGTGTTGAAGATGGAAAGGGGGCTGAGAGGGGAGAGCGGGGGTTTAGAGGGGGGAGGGGGGCTTAGAGGGGGAGGGGGCTTAGAGGGGAGGGGTGCTTAGACGGGTAGGGGGGCAGGTAAGCGGCAGTCGAGTACAGGAGCTCAAACAAACGCCGCCTCCTTATGAGTCAAATCAACAAACTTCTTCCCGTTTTGTTTACCTGAAGAGTCAATGTCTGAATCTCACGCTAATTTTATCCTCACGCACCTCCTCCTCCTCCTCCTCCTACCTCTACTCCTCCTATCCTACTCCTCTTCCTCCTACTTCTCTACCTCCTCCTCCATAATTTACAGCACCATTCACTCATGTCATCATCAGGCCGCTCTACTGTAGGTGTTGTAGCTCCTCCAGGTGGGTCATATTCAGTCTTCATTTACTCTTTATAACCTTCCTTCCTTCATTCCTTCTTTCCTGGTACTCCCTCCTTCCTTCATTCCCTCTCTTCCATCTGGCAAAAACTACTCTCTCTCTCTCTCTCTCTCTCTCTCTCTCTCTCTCTCTCTCTCTGTGTGTGTGTGTGTGTGTACTCATCCCCCAATCATTCTCTCACCTTTTATACGGTCTCCCTGCCTCCCTCACCTCTTCTCCCCACCCCTCCCTCCCCCTCCCCCCCTCCATCACCTCACCTCCCTCCCATCCCCACACCCCCCCCTTTCCTAACCCCTCCTCCCCACTCCTCCCCACTCCTCCCCCCCCCCCTCACTCTCACCTACACAATACACAAGTTAACCCAATTTCGTGTTATTGATTTGTACAGGTAAATTGTGTTGAGGTTATGAGTCCAGGTGTAATTTTGAGTACTGTAAATTGTGAGTCATGTTGTTGTTGTTGTTGTGATGGTCTTGTTCTGAGTGTTTTAATTGTTGTTGTGGTGTTGTTGTTGTTGTGATGTTGTTATTGCTGTTGTGTTATTATTGTTGTTGTTGCTGTTGTGTTGTTATTGTTGTGTTATTGTTGTTGTGATGTTGTTGTTTTGTTGTTGTGCCGTGTTGTTGTTGTTGTTATTGTTATTGTTGTTGTTGTTGTTGTAACCGGTGTTCTATATCAAGTTCTGAGCAGCAAAACAGCTACTGACATTCACCTCCTCAGGAATGAATGTGAATAATGAATGTGGAGAGCTACCCCCCCCCACCCCCACCCCCGCCCCCACACCCACCCCCACCACACACACGGAAGATAACAACAGATTTCCTAAAACCTTCGTGTAAAATCAGGAACAAGAGTAACTTAACAAGCCTGAATATCCGAACTGCTTGAACGAATCTCTGAACTGCCTGAGGAGGAGGAGGAAGAGGAAGAGAAACAGGGGAAGGAGAAACAGGAAGAGGAAGAGGAGATGAAGAAGGAATACGAGGAAGAGAAAGAGGAGGAAGAAGAGAAACAGGGGAAGGAGAAACAGGAGGAGGAAGAGGAGATGAAGAAGGAATACGAGGAAGAGAAAGATGAGGAGGAGGAGCAGGAGGAGGTAGAGGAGTAAGATGAAAAGAAAGAAGAGGAGGAGGAAGAGGAAGAGATGAAGGAGAGGAGGAATCCGGTGAGTGAGAGCAGGAAGCAGACGAGGCGAAGAAGGTCAACGTGAATGAAACATGACCCAGCCAACTACTCAATACTCATTCTGGGCCACTCCACCCAGGGCCACATGCTCCAGGTATGCTCATGACTAATGATGACCTTCTCATATGCACCAGGTATGCTTATTACTTATCACTACCTTCTCATATGCTCCATTCATTCATGTTGTAATGTGTGTGTGTGTGTGTGTGTGTGTGTGTGTGTGTGTGTGGGTGTGTGTGTGTGTGTGTGTGTGTGTGTGTGTGTGTGTGTGTGTGTGTAAAGTTTGGTTAGGTTAAGATATTGAAGGATGACTTACTTAAAAGAAACAAGAAACTTTAACCACACACACACACACACACACACACACACACACACACACACACACAGACACACTAAAGAGAGTTGAGTGGAGGAGATGAGAGAAGATGGAGAGAAGGATGACAGCCATTAGTAGAGAGACGACGATAATGGCTGGACTAAGGAGAGAATGGAGAAGGAGAGAATGACGGAGAATAAGAAGAGACAATTATATAAATTATGTGATAAATGTACGAGAGAGAGAGAGAGAGAGAGAGAGAGAGAGAGAGAGAGAGAGAGACTACACTTAACGTAGAGAATAATAAAAATAATAAATGCCATCAATAAATAGGTTACGGGAGACAACGGAATAAAAGAGAAGTGGATGAAGGACAAATTTGCTAAAGGAAGGGAATGGATAAATAAAGAAAAACAGATGTAAGTAAGAAAGGAAGAAAGAGACCCTATTAAGGAAGAGGTGATAGTGATGATGGTGGTGGTGGTGGTGGTAGTGGTAGTGATGGTGATAGTGATAGTGGTGGTGGTGGTGGTGGTGGTGTTAGTGATGGTGATAGTGATGATGGTGGTGGTGGTGGTGGTAGTGATGGTGATAGTGATGATGGTGGTGGTGGTGGTGGTAGTGATGGTGATAGTGATGATGGTGGTGGTGGTGGTGGTAGTGATGGTGATAGTGATGATGATGGTGGTGGTGGTGGTAGTGGTAGTGATGGTGATAGTGGTGGTGGTGGTGGTGGTAGTGGTAGTGATGGTGATAGTGATGATGGTGGTGGTGGTGGTGGTAGTGATGGTGATAGTGATGATGGTGGTGGTGGTGGTGGTAGTGATGGTGATAGTGATGATGGTGGTGGTGGTGGTGGTAGTGGTAGTGATGGTGATAGTGGTGGTGGTGGTGGTGGTGGTGTTAGTGATGATGACTATGGTGATGATTGGGTCGATAATGATGACTGTTATGACGACGATAACGGAGATATAAGAAGGGAAGATGGAGATAAACATTAATAGAGGGGACTTAAGAGGCGACCGTACTAAAGGGGAAGGAATGGGGTGTGTCGGAGGGGAGGGGGGAGAGGGGAAGGGGGTAAAGGGGAGGGGAGGGATGGGGGAGAGGGGGGTGGCTGCTCATCCAGTATCGACGGGCACCTCGGCAGCCAATATTGAGTCCCGATACTGTCCACAGCCAGTGTACGATAACGGCCTCTGCCCAACGATACCAGCATGCAAGTGATTTCTTCTTTGTGTGTGTGAGGGGAAGGGGGGAGGGGAGGATGGGCGGGGTTCGTACACTCTATCACGGATATTGTTGTACGATAAAAAGTGCACACAGTTGTACCCTACCGAGACCTACGGCACCAGCTGTCCTCAGTGATGCACGCGAGCAATAGGTTGTATTCCAGGGAGACCTCGTACTCTTTTTTTCAGATATATTGTTGTACCATGAAAATTGAATCATCGTATTTTTATCGCCGTGGGATAAATACAACCGTACTATAAATGGTCCTCCTACTGACCTCCAACAATATACGTGAGCACTTTTTTAGCCTTTGTGCTCTTCGTTATTTGTCAGTTTTACAAACATACGTAAACAGCCAATGCACGATAAAGTCCCCCCGCCCGCTGAGAGCCGCACGCAAGTAGAGAATTTTCTTCTATTGTGTTATAAATGACCACTTGGTACTTACTCACACGGACACAATGAAAAGACTCATGTGATATACGTTATTATCTTATTATTTATTATTCTCTTTATCTACTCTTACTGTTATTTCACTTCCTTCTTGTGTACAGTTTCTCAAGTATATTTTACAGGATAAACTGACGTCTTAATCGTATACAATACAGTCTTGCGGCGACCTGGCGTGGCGTACGATACTTATGACTTTGTTTTGATCGTCGTACATTTGATGGATACATTATTATACGAGCGGAAACATGTCTTACTTTTTATTCAGATCATACACAAGGCTAACATTAGTCGAAGTATCAGTAGTAGTAGTAGTAATAGTAGTAGTAGTAGTAGTAATAACATCATTGATAAAATTATTCCATCACTCTAATACTCGTTCATTCATTCACAAGTGTAATAGAAAGATGTGTTGACTCATAACTGTACAAATATTTACATTAAGAGGCCAACACCTCACGTACTGGGCACGATAACATAGTGAAGGAGCGAGAGGCCACACCACATCCATGACCTCTCAATAACACAACCACGACCTTTCAACACAATTACGACCTCTCAATCATACAAGTACGACCCCTCAATAACACTGGTACGACCCCTCAATAACACTGGTACGACCTCTCAATAACACAAGTAAGACCTCTCAATAACACAAGTACGACCCCTCAATAACACTGGTACGACCTCTCAATAACACAAGTACGACCCCTCAATAACACTGGTACGACCTCTCAATAACACAAGTAAGACCTCTCAATAACACAAGTACGACCTCTCAATAACACAAGTACGACCCCTCAATAACACAACTACGACCTCTCAGTAACACAAATACGACCTCTCAATAACACAAATACGACCTTTCAACACACGTAGACCACTCAATAAAACAATTATGACCTCTCAATACAAGTACGACCTCCCAAGAACACAAGTACGACTTCTCAACACAATTAAGACCTCTCAACAAAAGTACGACCTTTCAAACACGACCAAACATACATAATAAACCCTATGGAAGATATACGACCCCCCCTTCTATCGTCTCCCTGTGGGGTCGTTTCTTGGTTCCTTGTGATCAGAGAATGGTTAATGACCTCTGAGTGGCCATTCAGACTTGAGGAGACGGAGGGAGGGAAATTGTTATTTGTGTACGAAAGCACACAGACAGACAGACAGACAGACAGACACACAGACAGACAAATACAGAGAGACAGACACACAGACAGACAGACAGACAGAAAGACAATAACGTCATATACTGTAGACACAACGTCGGATAAATTAATGCGCGCACACACACACACACACACACACACAATGACATGACCTTGAAACAAACAAACACACAGACACCAACACATCTCTCAATAATAAATCACACATAAATAACCCATAAATCACGAATCACTAGAAACAATATATTAGTCAGTGGAGACAGCTCACTCACCAGCCAGGCGCCACCATTCTCAAAGACACATACGATATATATTTTTTTTTACTTTATATCACCACTTAAAGAGGAAAATCTAAGTTACGAGTATCTTAGAATCCATCTCTGTGACGTAGGATACCTTCTCACATCACCACTTACGAGGGAATATTAACTTATGATTATTTGAGAATCATTTGATGTAATTGCTTGTGTCTCGACCCAGCACAGTGGAGGGGTGGAAAGGGGGGGTGGAAAGGGAGAGGGGGTTGAGGGGGAGGGACGGAAGGGAGAGGAGGGGGTGGAACGGGAGAGGAGGGGGAGGGGCAGGTGGGGAGGTAGTTATCAATTATTTAAAGATCGTAATTGACGGTCATCCCTTCCAATCCCAATCAGAGTTTTTAATTGGCTAATCTGTAAGGGCATACGAGGCCCTCCCAGGGTGATATACGCGACACACAATGGTAGCTGATAGTGTGGTAACGGTGACGTGTTGTGTAGGTGTAGTGTGTACTGTAATGTGTAGGTGTAGTGTGTACTGTAATGTGTAATGTGTACTGTAATGTGTAGTGTGTACTGTAATGTGTAGGTGTAATGTGTACTGTAATGTGTACTGTAACGTGTAATGTGTACTGTAATGTGTAGTGTGTACTGTAATGTGTAGGTGTAGTGTGTACTGTAATGTGTAGGTGTAGTGTGTACTGTAATGTGTAGTGTGTACTGTAATGTGTAGGTGTAGTGTGTACTGTAATGTGTAGGTGTAGTGTGTACTGTATGGTTGTAGTGTATGGTTGTACTGTAATGTGTACGTGTAGTGTGTACTGTAATGTGTAGGTGTAGTGTGTACTGTAATGTGTAGTGTGTACTGTAATGTGTAGGTGTAGTGTGTACTGTAATGTGTAGGTGTAGTGTGTACTGTAATGTGTAGGTGTAGTGTGTACTGTAATGTGTAGGTGTAGTGTGTACTGTAATGTGTAGGTGTAGTGTGTACTGTAATGTGTAGTGTAGTGTGTACTGTAATGTGTAGGTGTAGTGTGTACTGTAATGTGTAGGTGTAGTGTGTACTGTAATGTGTAGTGTGTACTGTAATGTGTAGGTGTAGTGTGTACTGTAATATGTAGGTGTTGTGTGTAACTTAATGTGTAGCTGTTATGTGTAACATGATGTGTAATGTGTAGGTGTTATGTACTGTAATGTGTGCTGTCATGTGGCTTAGCAGGTGTCACGTGGCCTCTCGGGTGTCATGTGGTTTAGCAGGTGTCACGTGGCCTCTCAGGTGTCACGTGGTCTGGCAGGTGTCGTGTGGTTTAGCAGGTGTCACGTGGCCTCTCAGGTGCCATGTGGTTTAGCAGGTGTCACGTGGCCTCTCAGGTGCCATGTGGTTTAGTAGGTGTCACGTGACCTCTCAGGTGTCATGTGGGTTAGCAGGTATCAAGTGGTCTCTCAGGTGTCGTGTGGTTTAACAGGTGTCGTGTGGGTTAGCAGGTGTCATGTGGTTTAACAGGTGTCGTGTGGTTTAACAGGTGTCGTGTGGTTTAACAGGTGTCGTGTGGTTTAACAGGTGTCATGTGGTTTAACAGGTGTCGTGTGGTTTAACAGGTGTATAATGATGTTTTAACAGTAACACCTCGTTGGTTGAAGTCACATGGCTAAGATACCTGAAGAAGTGTGTGAGTGATGCCCCATGACAGTGAGATGCCCCGTGACAGGTGACCAACATTACCGGCCCCGCTCTTCAGAATGTGACGCCTTATCGTATCGACAAGCCAGATGAGTGATACATACTCCGGTTAAGTGAAGGTTTACGGATAATCGTGTACAAGCAATTATTCCGGTTAAGTGAAGGTTTACGGATAATGGTGTACAAGTAATGATTTCGGTTTAACGAAGGTAGAGAATCATAACGCCAACTTACCGATTCTAGGTAAGTGAGGATTTACGGATAATCGAATACAAATAACAGATATTCTGGTTATTTATGGGTAACACGGATAATCGAATACATATAATACGGCCACCGGTTAAATGTCAGTACGAATAATTTAGTACACATGATAGGGTTCGGGTTACATGTCAAAGTACGGATAATTTAGTATATATTATAGGGATTCCGGATAAGTGGCGGTGGGAAGGGCAGCAGCGGATAATCGAGGAAAATCAGATCTCACTAACTCCTGCCTCGCGTGCCGGAAATACTGATGCCAAGCAAATGATGGAATAGCAATCAAGTGACAGAGCTGTAATTAACCCTGTGTGTGTGTGTGTGTGTGTGTGTGTGCGTGTGTGTGTGTGTGTGTGTGCGTGTGTGTGTGTGTGTGCGTGTCATAAACCTATAATTGAACTAGTACAGGAGAGGCGGCACGTGAGGATTACAAACGACACGCAGCTCCATTATTGTACCTAAACGACCTGTATCCTACATAGACATGTTTCTTGGTCCTAACCACACGTGATTACCAATAGCAACTGTGTTTTAATATCCTCTCTGGGTGTATGACGTGCTCTCTCTCTCTCTCTCTCTCTCTCTCTCTCTCTCTCTCTCTCTCTCTCTCTCTCTCTCCTAAAATTCCTCAGTAACTCAGTTGGTCGCCGTCCCGTCATTCCAATAACATGTGTCGTGTTGATGGCCCAGTTAACACACTAATGAACACAGGTGACCTTCATTACCTGTACCTGGCAATAGTCGCCATTCTGTCTACCTGTCGAGGGCTGTTTATTACGTTCACGTTGCCTTATATGAATAATCACAACACTAGGTGAGGCACTGTGGCACTACTTGGCACTACCTATCTCTGGGCCATCTCTGGGCCATAACAATGAATGAACCTCAGTTCCTGGTAATAATGGCACTGTGCATACCTGTCGAAACACGCGATTATTATTGTTTCCGTGGTTCATTATACTTTGAGAAATACATGGCACTGTCTGGCACTGGCTGGCACTTACCACTACAAACAATGACCATATGAGTGATCACCTCTTAGCCTGTGCCTCTTGGTAACGATGGCTCTCTGTATTATGTACCTGTCGCGTGGTGTACTGTACCTGTAGCGTGGTGTACTGTACCTGTAGCGTGATGTACTGTACCTGTAGCATGGTGTACTGTACCTGTAGCGTGGTGTACTGTACCTGTAGCGTGGTGTACTGTACCTGTAGCGTGATGTACTGTACCTGTAGCATGGTGTACTGTACCTGTAGCGTGATGTACTGTACCTGTAGCGTGGTGTACTGTACCCGTCGTGAACTGCTTTATTTCCTCTACGATACAACACACAACCAACACATACAAAAGTGACACTCCTGGGCACTATTAATCTTCCAACTACCTGTAATAAATTATACTTCCACCTCTACCCCCCCTCCCAGGTAATAATAAACCACCTGTGTCTACCTGGCGTGGCTTCGTAATAACCCTCTATGATTACCTACACAATATTCTAAGTATACTAACTCACCCGCATGTACTAAATCATCTACCTACCACCTGTAATCACATGTACCTCCACCTCTCTACTACCAGGTAATTACGACCCTCTCAGACTACCTGGCGTAAACTGGGTACTGTTTCTGTGAAGTCATAATGCGTCAGTGAGGTGATTAAAGGGTGACGGCTGCTGGGTTCACTATACAATACTCAACTCTACTGATTTTCTTGCTGGTGGTGGTGGTGGTGTGTAGTGGTGGTGTGTGGTGATGGTGACAGTGGTGGTGGTAGTGTGATGGTGGTGTTTTGGGTAAGATACCAATCTATGAATCCACCAAATTAACCCAGTGAGTACGATAATTTTACCTTTAGAGTACGACGACTTAACCCTTAGAGTACGACGACTTAACCCTTAGAGTACGACGACTTAACCCTTAGAGTACGACGACTTAACCCTTAGAGTACGACGACTTAACCCTTTGAACACAATGGTGAAACTGTACTCATCACATTATAGTACTCAGGTCATTGTACTCAAGGAAACAAGTCATCGTCCTCAAAGGGTTAAGTCAAGGGACGGAAGGAAGGAGGATGAAGGAGGAAAGGAAGAAGGTGAAGGAAGGAAGGAATGAAGGCGAGGGAAGGAAAGAGAAGGATAAACTAAGGGTAAGACAGGGTGAAGGAGGGAAGGAAGATGAGAGAGGGAAGAAAGGAAGAAAGGTGAAAAAGGGAAGGAGGAGAATAAGGAAGCAAAGGAAGGTGTAATTAAGGGTAAAACAGCGGAGGAGGAGATAACTGAGTTGTGTCCTAATGCCTCCACAAACATCTACCTCTCCTCCATCACCCACTGCTTTTAGTCTGAATTGTAATTCTCTCTTCCTTCTTCCTTCTCTCTTCCTTATTTTCCTTATTCCTTCCTTTTTTTCCTTCACTTTCTGATTATTGCTGCGGCAGGGACCACAGCCTTCAATTTCATTCATTCAATCTCTCTACAAGGACCACAGCCTTCAATTTCATTCATTCAATCTCTCTACAGGGACCACAGCCTTCAATTTCATTCATTCAATCTCTCTACAGGGACCACAGCCTTCAATTTCATTCATTCAATCTCTCTATAGGGACCACAGCCTTCAATTTCATTCATTCAATCTCTCTACAGAGACTACAGCCTTCAATTTCATTCATTCAATCTCTCTACAGGGACTACAGCCTTCAATTTCATTCATTCAATCTCTCTACAGGGACCACAGTCTTCAATTTCATTCATTCAATCTCTCTACAGGGACTACAGCCTTCAATTTCATTCATTCAATCTCTCTACAGGGACCACAGCCTTCAATTTCATTCATTCATTCTCTCTACAGGGACTACAGCCTTCAATTTCATTCATTCATTCTCTCTACAGGGACTACAGCCTTCAACTTCATTCATTCAATCTCTCCACAGGGACGACAGCCTTCAATTTCATTCATTCAATCTCTCTACAGGGACCACAGCCTTCAATTTCATTCATTCAATCTCTCTACAGGGACTACAGCCTTCAACTTCATTCATTCAATCTCTCTAAAGGGACTACAGCCTTCAATTTCATTCATTCAATCTCTCTACAGGGACCACAGCCTTCAATTTCATTCATTCATTCTCTCTACAGGGACTACAGCCTTCAATTTCATTCATTCAATCTCTCTACAGGGACTACAGCCTTCAATTTCATTCATTCAATCTCTCTACAGGGACTACAGCCTTCAATTTCATTCATTCATTCTCTCTACAGGGACGACAGCCTTCAATTTCATTCATTCAATCTCTCTACAGGGACCACAGCCTTCAATTTCATTCATCCATCCCAGTTTCTTCCACCCCCCAGTCATTCCATTTTCAATTCTACCCACTAATATACCACATACCCATAATATAGCCCCCTAATATACCACATACCCATAATATAACCCCTAATATACCTCATACCCATAATATAACCCCCTAATATACCTCATACCCATAATATAACCCCTAATATACCACATACCCATAATATAACCCCTAATATACTACATACCCATAATATAACCCCTTAATATACCACATACCCATAATATAACCCCTAATATACCTCACACCCAAATAAGTATATAATCCTGATATAATATACTCCTCGTGTACCGCTAACGACCTTGTCTTGAACTCTAATTACTAACAGCAGTTAAGTCCAAGAATTTGTCGTCAGAACCACTTACCACACGATCATTAAAGCAGGGGGGAGGGAAAGGAGAGGGGGAGGGAGAGAAGAGGGGGAGGGGAGTGAGAAGAAGTGGAGTAGGAGCGAGGAAAGTGGAGGGGGGGGAGCGAGGGAAGGGGAAGAGAGGAGAGTGGTACGAGGGTGGAGAGGAGGAGGAGGATCGAGGGAACGGGGTGAGGGGTGGGTGAGGGGGAGAGGGGTGGGGGAGGAGGAGAGGGGTGGGGGAGGAGGAGTATTTTGGACACTATAAACATCAATTTCTTTTGCTTTACAGTTCAGAGCTTAAAATACAGTTGACTTATACACTACAGGACGAGAGAAAGGAAACAAGAAGAGATAAAAACAACAACAACAACAACAACAACAACAGCAACAACAACAACAACAACAGCAACAACAACAATAATAATAATAATAATAATAATAATAATAGTAATAATAATAATAATAATAATAATAATAATAATAATCAATTCAAAACTCGTTGATCAGTCTTCTCAAGTCTGCTATTGATGTTAAGAAGCATTTAGTAATTAACGGTATGGATACTTTTTTGACAGAGAGACAACGATCAGTGCAAACATTACTCACCGTTTTCTGCAGGCAATAGATAGATATAAATAATAGACATAGATACCTGCATGAACTTCCTCGTTTCAGAGATATCACATAGCCAACAACGATCCCCTGATTTAACGGCACCTGATTAGTTTCCTGGGGTAGATACAGTACCTGATAAATACCCTCACCAAAATGTTCTTGACCACTATAAGCATCACGAAGTCTGTAAGGAGAATCTAAAACTATTCCGAGATGACAAGTCCCCATTGTTACATCCATCGTGTCCAGGTGTTCAAGAGGGTTTTGTATATGTAAAGCCTACTGCCACTGACTGGTTCGATGCTGTAAGTCCCGTGGTTCTGGAGGGTGACCATCTTAAGAGCAATACACATTTTGTTGTAATCTGAGGCTTTTTTTTACCATCCTAACTATATATTACACAGTATAGGCTATTTCTATGGTGTCATGATATGCTGCATGATATGTGGGACACCTTTGTTATATCTCATACCCATAATATAACGCCATTTGGAGTGGAGGTACGGGGGTGGAGAGGAACGCCAGACGGTGGTAGTCTCGTGGTGGCGATGTTCTTGACAATATGAGAATAACAGGTGAAGGGAGAGGGGTAGTGATGATGATGATGAAGAGGAGGAAGAAGAGGAAGAAAAGGATTAGGAGGAGAAGGAAGACAAACAAGAGGAAGAGGAAGAGCAGGATTAGGATGAGGAGGGGAAGGAAGAAAACGGAAGGAAGAAGAGGGTAAGGAGGTAGAAGAAGTGGTGGAGGAAGAGGAGGAGGAGGAACAAGAGTGTTAAAACGAGAATCAGAAATGGAAGAGAGAAGGAGAGAAACACACACACAGTAGAAGTGGTGGGTGGGGCTGTGTTCTGTGGTGCTGGGCGGTGGTGATAGTGTGGTGATTCATGATGCTCGTGTCCACCCTACACCACCCACCCTACACCACCCACCCTTCACCACCCACTCTACACCGCCCACTCTACACCGCCCACCTACCCGCCCTGTCAACCAATACCACACATACCTCCACCCAATCTACAATGCCAGGCCCACCCGTCCAGCCACCCACCCATCCAATACACATCCTCACCCCACGCCCTCACTCCTCACCCCACGCCCTCACTCCTCACCTCACGCCCTCACTCCTCATAAGACATACACTTATACAAATACACAAGCACCAGCGGGGTATACCAATGTGTGTGTGTGTGTGTGTATAATTATTTATTCATTTCCTTATTCATTTATAATACCCAATGGTAAGAGGACTTGACAATACCAATAAACAAACACCATTATACACGTTATTCACCAAATATATACCTGAAAAAATCCATATTTTCGGGAATGTTCTGATTTATACATGAAATAAAAATGAATAAATAAGAGAGGCGAGGCACTGGAGGCGGCACAGTGCCATGGGTCAGGTGGCACAAGAATCACCAGTATCGGAATTGTTGTTGGTGACCCATTTCACCTGTGTTGTGACCCTCCTTCAGGTGCTGCTGCAACACCTCGGGTCATACACCACCCTCACCTCATCCTTCACGTCATCCTTCACCTCACCTCATCCTTCACCTCACCTCATCCTTCACCTTACCTCATCACAACTCCTCCTTCACCTCAAATCACCTCATCCTTAACCTTATCACACCTCCTTCACCTCAAATTCTCTTTCAAGTGTGTCTTATTAACTCTCTCTCTCTCTCTCTCTCTCTCTCTCTCTCTCTCTCTCTCTCTCTCTCGTCTTGCACTGTTTCCCTGGAGGCAGTCAACGTGTGACCACCAGGGTTCATGCCATTTAAGTCGTACCCTGTATAATAAATTTCCCTCCCTCACCCTCCTACCTCACCTGCTTCTACCTGCACCTCCCTTACCCCCCTACCTCACCTGCTTCTACCTGCACCTCCCTCACCTGCCCCCCCCCCCCCCATTACTGTTGCTACTGCCACCCACCACAAGCGACCCTCCCGTCCTCCTCCTGGTTAGTACGTGTATAAAACAAGACTAACCTAACCTAATCTCACTAAACCTCACCTAACCTATGACTATTCCTGTATTAATATTCCTAAATTAAACTTGATACCTGGGGTTTACCTGGAATTACCTGCGAATTAAACCCTTAAATCAATTGTCTCCAGTTCTCACCTGTGCTCTGAACCCTGAGTGAGTGAGTGAGTAGGATTGTGAAAGTGAAAGTTAGAGAGTGAGACTGAGAGTGAAAGTGAGAGAGACTGATAATGAAAGTGAAACCAAATGAGTGACAGTAACAGTGAGTGAGACTGAGTGAGTGACAGTGAAAGTAAGATAGTGAGAGTAAAACTGAGAATGAAAGTGAGACCAAATAAGTGAGAGAGAGAAAGTGAGAGAGTGAGAGGAAACCATTAGCTCTCTGCTAATGGTTATGGGTCGTCCAACTGTAGGCCAAACTCCTACCGATCTAAACAGCTCGACAAAACACAACAGAAATTATCATCATTCATTTGTTTATATTTTAGTTTAATTATCAACATATACATTTTATACAAATTTGATTTATATAACCATAAGCCACACTTTAGGTAATGTTCTACACAACCTACACTCAATACACCCAGCAGGAGCTATACCTTAACCTACACTCGATACACTACACCCCAGCCTACACTCACTACACCCCAGCCTACACTCACTACACCCAGCAGGAGCTATACTTTAACCTACACTCGATACACTACACCCCAGCCTACACTCAATACACCTCAACCTACACTCAATACACCCCAGCCTACACTCACTACACCCCAACCTACACTCAATACACCCAGCAGGAGCTATACTTTAACCTACACTCGATACACTACACCCCAACCTACACTCAATACACTCAGACTTTGACATTCTACTCGGGTAAATGTCACTGCAATCACTTCACCTCAGCGCAGTCCCTCACAACCTAGCCCAGGGAGGAAATTGACGCTCTTGGTTACTCACACACCATTAGCTCGTCACTCACACATTCCGTTACTCATATAACCAGTCACTCAAAAAACCCAGGTCAGTCACATAACCCGTCACTCAGAAAACCAGGTCACTCACATAACCCATCACTCAGAAAACCAGGTCATTCACATAACCCATCACTCAGAAAACCAGGTCATTCACATAACCCGTCATTCACATAACCTGTCACTCACACATCCCGTCAGTAACATAACCCGTCACTCACACAGCCCGTCACTCACTATCCCTCACCCTTCAACAGACCAAACCAACAGGCTTCAACCCTCATGCATGACGTGATATATATATATGAAAACTCCACCACTTCTATTCTTCAGTTTGGAGCTCGACCTTAGACTTGAGATGCCTGGAGCGTTTATCTTATACACAAATATACACACACGAGGAAGACGACTCTCATAAAACACACGGGTTGATGTGTCTCTCTGTTTTCTTATCGGCATAAAACACAATAAATTATGTCTATTGCTCTGACAGGTCCACACACGGTATGAGAACCTCTGTTTTATGGCCAGGCAGGGCGTGTTGACTAGGTGGTTCAGGCAGTCTTATGTTGGCTAGTAGGGAATATTTATTAAGTGGATGAGGGATATTTATTAAGTGGATGAGGGATATTTATTAAGTGGGTGAGGAATATTACGTGGGTGAGAAGTATAGATAAAGTGGATGAGAAATATTTATCAAGTGGCTGAGAATAATCTTTCATTACTTGACGAAGAATATTCACTAAATGGAAGAGTAATATTCACTACACCAACGAGTAATATCCACGCTACACCAACGAGAAATATCCACGCTACACCAACGAGAAATATCCACACTACACCAACGAGAAATACCCACACTACACCACCGAGAAATACCCACACTACACCAACGAGAAATACCCACACTACACCAACGAGAAATACCCACACTACACCACCGAGAAATACCCACACTACACCAAAGAGAAATACCCACACTACACCACCGAGAAATACCCACACTACACCAACGAGAAATACCCACACTACACCACCGAGAAATATCCACCACCTAGGCAGAGAAATATCCACTAACAAGAAAGAAGAAGAGGAGGAAGAAAATACCCCTGCATGACCGCGAGGGAGGAAGACAAACCTGAATCTTTGATATATTCATGACTAGTACAGATTACACCCCGTTTTTGTGACGCTATTTATAAAGAGTGACAAGACCGGTGCTGATGCCGGCCCCTGAGCCAGCCACGCAACTCTCGGGGCAGCAGTGAGGAAGATTTGGGTGAGGGATATTATGTGATGTGAGGGATATTTGATTACGTGGGTGAGGGGTATTTGACTATTAGGGTGAGGGGTATTCAATAAACAGAATTTCCCCCACCTTAAACAGAATTTCCCCCACCTTAAACAGAATTTCCCCTGTCATCAATATAAAAAAGAAAAAATAAGAGAGACAAAAATACTAACGAAACACACACACACACACACACACACACACACACACACACACACACACACTAAGATAAAAGCGAGTGTGAGAATTCTAACCTTGAACGGGATTGCGTCAAAAAGCAACAACAACGCCCCGAACACTAGAGGCGCCCCTAAATAGCACCACGTGACGATATCAAGTGTACAAGGTTCGGGGTTTATGCCATCAAGGTAAATTCTTGAGGCAATGAGCAGTGTGCCAACAACCTGTCACCCCCCCCCCTCCCCCTCCCTCCCCCTCCTCCCTTTAAAGTATATACGTACACTGTATATACCTTAAGCGGCCATTATACATCCATGGGAAAGTATGTATATCTGTATCTATTAAGCATCTATAAGCATATATACCTGAGTCTACAATAAGTCTCTATTATAATATAGTATAGAATAACATAAGAACACATATATATACCTGACTCTTCATGAATATTATATATGTCACGAAAAACAAACCATATAGAGTAAACGCCATAACAAAATATAAACGTCAGAAAAAATATAGACATTAGAAAATATATAAATGTTAAAAAAACAAAAACAATATAAACATTAGAAAAAGTATAAGTGTTAGAAAAAAGATAAACGTTATAAAAATTATAATCATTGGAAAAATTAATTTGAACGCCATTTATTACCTGAAACGCCATAAAAATGTAAAATTCAACGCCAGGACAAAGATCATCATCACTAAAGATAAAAATAAACGAGAGTACAACAAATACCCCAAAATAGGTACAGACGGACGGACGGGCGGACGGACGGACACAGAGAGAGGTAAAAATATAATAATAATAATAATAATAATAATAATAATAATAATAATAATAATTGCAATAAAATCGTCATACAGGTATACAAGTGGTCAGGACAACAGGAAAAATACACGAAAATACAGACACCAATCGAGAGTAACTGAAGGAAAGTTCTTGGTCATTTAGAGGTCGAAACACGTTACTGTACAGAGGGGGAGCTGCCTACCTCACCCAAGACAGCGCACGGGGAAGCCAGCTACCTCACTATAAATAACAATGGTTGCCTCTCGTGTAGCGAGGATGGCTGGCCCTAGGGTCACATAGGCGTGAATTTGTTTAAGGTGTGTTAGCTGTCGCCAACACAACAACCACACCCTGAGTTAACGAGCTGCATGACCCAGTGTTTATGAATAGTGCGAGAAGACCGGACAACTCGCCAACTGCACTGGCTAACCATTACCCCGGATTACTATCCACAAATTGATTAACATCCAGGTTCCCAATTACTGCTGGGTAGACAGAGGCAAATGGTGTTAAGAAACTTGTCCATAGTTTCACCCCACCAGGGGATCGAACCCGGGCCCGCTAGCTTGCGAGGCGAGCATGCTCACCATTGCACCACCATCACTATAAACGTGATGGACATCACACAAGGCTATCTCCCTCACCACACACAAGAGAGAGAGAGAGAGAGAGAGAGAACCAGTGCCAGACCACAAGACCACAAGATTAATTAGTTAGACTGCTGGGTGGCGGGTGGCTGGGTGGCGGGGTGGCAGGTGACGTCTCTAAATATAAATAAAACATATTAATTACAGGTGTAAAGTAGGCGTGGCTCTGTGACACCTGGAGTAGGGGGTGTGGCCTGGTGACACTTGGGGTTGGGGGCGTGGCACTGGTGACATCCGGTGGCCCCTAACTCATTCTCCATAAGGTACTTAATTAAGTCGACCTGACCTGACCTAAACGAACCAGACCTGGGCTTCTGAGGTTAGGTTAGGTTTGGTCCTAAGATCAACCATACAGATACACTCAGATGGACCAGTAACCTAACCTAACCTAACCATACTCCCATTATGACGTTGTGTTTTTATCATCTATCTCTGCTTCTTCCGCCTCCTTCACGCCATCCTCCTCCTCCTTCTTCTTCACTCCCTTCTTCATCACCTCCTGCTCCTCTTCTGCCTTCATCACCTCCTGCTCCTCTTCTGCCTCCTTCACCTCCTGCTACTTAACTTTCTCCTCCTCCTTCACCTCCTCCTTCTTCTATTCCTTCTCCTCCCTTTTTATGGTCTATCTCACTTCCTCCTCCACCTACCGTCCCTCCTCCTCTTCCTCTTACGGTCGACACCAGCCTCGCCCAGCCCGACAATTTCTTTGGACATGAAACCACGAGAAAAAGTTCCCTTCGCTCCCCTGGTGACGCTGACCGAGTTTAGCGTGATCTCTATTAGCGAGTTCTTTAACAGCGAGTTCTTTATTACCGAGGTCTCTATTAGCGAGTTCCTTTAATAGCGAGGTCTCTATTAGCGAGTTCTTTACCAGCGAGATCTCTATTTGCGAGTTCTTTCTCAACGAGCTCCTTTGTAAGCGAGTTTTCTTTATTCTGAGGTGTTAGCGAAGTCCACTGTTAGCGAGTACTGTTAGAGAGTTGTTTGCTTGAGAAAATATTTTGTTTACCAATTCCTCACTTGATGTTGGTAATGGTGGTAGATGGTGACCCCAGTAATAGTGGTAGATGGTGGTAGATGGTGACCCGAGTAATAGTGGTAGAAGGTGACCCCAGTAATGGTGGTAGATGGTGACCACAGCAATAGTGGTAGATGGTGACCCCCAGTAATAGTGGTAGATGGTGACCCCAGTAATAGTGGTAGATGGTGACCCCCAGTAATAGTGGTAGACGGTGGTAGATGGTGACCCCAGTAATGGTGGTAGATGGTGACCCCAGTAATGGTGGTAGATGGTGACCCCAGTAATAGTGGTAGATGGTGACCCCAGTAATGGTGGTAGATGGTGACCCCAGTAATAGTGGTAGATGGTGACCTCAGTAATAGTGGTAGATGGTGACCCCCAGTAATAGTGGTAGATGGTGACCCCAGTAATAGTGGTAGATGGTGACCCCCAGTAATAGTGGTAGATGGTGACCCCAGTAATAATGTTGGTTGGTCAAAATTACAGAAAAAATAAAATAAATAAAATAAAACGAAAACAAACACAAATCTTATCCATCTTCACTATCTCTCGGCTGTTTTAACGAGACTCCAGCGAGAAACAAAACATCTCGCTAACTGTCTCAAACTAACCAGCGGAACGTGGGTGTGTAGTTAAGCTTTTACAAGGCCGGAAGGTCAAGGTTCAACCGGCATAACGAGAGAGAGAGAGAGAGAGAGAGAGAGAGAGAGAGAGAGAGAGAGAGAGAGAGACCTATTATGCGTTATCATCTACAACTGGACAGGTAAAGAAAGATAATTAAATATTCCCAAGTAAAACCAGTGATAGGTTAATGATGACTTTGTGATGAAGGGAGGGGAGGTGTGTGTGGTGAGGGAAGGGAGGGGAGGTATGTGTGGTGAGGGAAGGTATGGGTGGTGAGGGTAAGTATAGGTGGTGATGAGTGGAAGTAAGGACATGGAGTGGGGTGGTGAGGACGAGTGAGAGGGCGGTGGGTGGTGAGGCCGCCCGGTGAGGTCGAGCAACATACTGCAGGGATCAATAAGCTATTAAGACGGCAGGCAGCACCATCAGAGGCGGCCACACCTGCTCATGTAAACAAACACACTTACGATAACTTACCTGTGTGACCCCTGATAATTTACCTGTGTGACCCCTAATTAGCTGACGACTGTTACTTCATGTTCTTTCCATAACTGGTACGGAGTGAACGTATTTAGTTAACTGGTACGGAGTGAACGTATTTAGTTAACTGGTGCGGAGTGAACGTATTTAGTTAACTGGTACGGAGTGAACGTATCTAGTTAACTGGTACGGAGTGAACGTATTTAGTTAACTGGTACGGAGTGAACGTATTTAGTTAACTGGTACGGAGTGAACGTATTTAGTTAACTGGTACTAGTGAACGTATCTAGTTAACTGGTACTAGTGAACGTATCTAGTTAACTGGTACTAGTGAACGTATCTAGTTAACTGGTGCTTAGTGAACGTATCTAGTTAACTGGTACTAGTGAACGTGTCTAGTTAAGTGGTATTAGTGAACGTATCTAGTTAACTGGTACTAGTGAACGTATCTAGTTAACTGGTACTTGTGAACGTATCTAGTTAACTGGTACTAGTGAACGTATCTAGTTAACTGGTACTAGTGAACGTATCTAGTTAACTGGTACTAGTGAACGTATCTAGTTAACTGGTACTAGTGAACGTATCTACTTAACTGGTACTAGTGAACGTATCTAGTTAACGGGAACTAGTGAACGTATCTACTTAACTGGTACTAGTGAACGTATCTAGTTAACTGGTACTAGTGAACGTATCTAGTTAACTGGTACTAGTGAACGTATCTAGTTAACTGGCACTAGTGAACGTATCTAGTTAACTGGTACTAGTGAACGTATCTAGTTAACTGGTGCTGGGTGAACGTATTTAGTTAACTGGTATTAGTGAACGTATCTATATACACAAAAATGAACCTTCGAACCTTTGGGAATCTAAACTTGTACACACACACACACACACACACACATGACCCCGTGAGGCGTGACCTATGGCCGTGGGGTCACCAGGTACCTCTCGGCCTCAGAAACTGACCAGTGAACAAGCTATTGAGAAAAGTTTCCAATGGGAGGAGGAAGAGGAGGAAGAAAAATAGAAAAACAAGAAAGAAGAAGAAAAGAAGAAATATGGGTCTTGATAATTCTTGAGATAAAGAAAGGAATAACAAATTATGGATCCACACACACACACACACACACACACACACACACACACACAGTAAAATATCCCCTTGAGGGCTAAATCTTCTCAAATTCTTTCACTAGACTTTTATAGAAGGAAAAAAAGAAAAAAAACTTATATTGAGGGTAAAGGGAAGAAACTTTTTAAAGAGAGCCTCATTTAATATTCTCTCCCTGACGACACCTCGGGAAGTCACAGAGAATCTCACCAGGATTCTCCCTCCCTTCCCTAGCGTCTTGAAGGAGGGGGGGGGGGGGGTTGCTGTTGTCTCTCAGATTAGTTAACTCGGGGTTGTTTTAGCGTGCTTTATATATGGATTGGTTTATTATTTGTCGGTTTAGTTGATCTGTTACCTATGGGGAGGGTTTATTCGTTACCTATGGGGAGGGTTTATTCGTTACCTATGGGGAGGGTTTATTCGTTACCTATGGGGAGGGTTTATTCGTTACCTATGGGGAGAGTTTACCTATAGGGGGGGTTTACCTATGGGGAGGTTTACCTATGGTAGTATTTGTTACTTAAGGGATGGTTTACTTATTACCTATTGCCTCTGTGTGTGTGTGTGTGTGTGTGTGTGTGTGTGTGTGTGTATTCGTCCGTCAAGGTCAAGTGTACTGTGCGTCTCCTCTCACCTGGTTAGTACACAATCATTATTAAGAGTCCCTACACCTCCCTCCCTCTCTCACCACCCCCCAACCCACCTCTCACCACCCCCCAACCCACCCCTCACCACCCCTCAACCCACCCCTCACCACCCCCCCCCCCCCTAATATATCGTGGCCAAGTTTGGAAACAAAATTTATGGGCGTGTTCAGAAAATGAAGTCCTCACCTTATCAGTGACGTCAGAGATAAATTCGACCAATCAGGCCACGTCTGTGACTCTCCCCTGATCAAACGAGCAGCCAACCCCAAGATCTGTTTTTGAGATTGTTCCCGCGAAGAAGTTTGTAAGAGGCACGTTGATTGGTTGATGAAATGGTAGAAAAACATTGATGACAGATATAAGGTTCTCATTGGTCATCAATTATCTACTGGTTTTAATTAAGGCTGCCTATTTAACGACCAATGTGTTGTAATTTTCAAACATTGTAGCTAAAATAACCAAATATAACCAATTTCCAACTAACGTAACCAAACCTAAACCTGTAACTACGCCTAAAATAACCAAAACTTGCTTATTTTTCACCTAACCTAACCAAACCTAACATGACAATATTAATATGACAAGTAAAATTAACATGACAATTAATATTAACATGACAGAAAAGATAAGAGAGAGAAAGAAAGATAAACATGACAGAGGGAGAGTACAGACACAGGTACACACACACACCCTATAAGAAACATGAGGATGGATGGCGTCAGCAGCACAATGACCCCGGCAGGTGAACCAGGCATCAATCTAGTGTCAGCGAGAGAGGTGACACTCCTATCGATGTACAGTGTGTCATGGGTCTTGGGGCTTTCACCTGGACACTGATTAAGGACACTGCTGGGACACACTAGTCACTGTCACTCCATGTTACCTTGACCCACTCACAGGTGTGTTGCAACCTGTAGACTGAGGCGGGCTGGTGGTGGTGAGGGAGGTGGTGTTGTGGGGGTGGAGGGGGTGTTGTGGGGGTGAGGGGGGTGTTGTGGGGGTGAGGGGGTGTTGTGGGGGTGAGGGGGTGTTGTGGGGGTGAGGGGGTGTTGTGGGGGTGAGGGGGGTGTTGTGGGTGTTGTGGGGGTGAGGGGGGTGTTGTGGGGGTGAGGGGGTGTTGTGGGGGTGAGGGGGGGTGTTGTGGGGGTGAGGGGGGTGTTGTGGGGGTGAGGGGGGTGTTGTGGGGGTGAAGGGGGTGGACAGATAGGCAGGAAAGGTAGACTAATTATGGTATAAAAAATTAGAAGATTGGTCCTTACCTGAGCCGCGGCGCGAGGTTCGACTTCGATGATTTCATCAGAAGAGGAGGTGCTGGCCTTGCGGCTATGTGAGGCCCTGACCTGGGAGACGGGCGTGTGGCGGTGCGGGGTGGTCTCTTGGTCAGGTCCCGGCGTGAAGGACCGCAGGGGTATACTGTCCCCGCGACCCCCCAGCTTGTGGATGTCGTCCAGGAGGCTGTTGATGTCGGTCAGGTCCTTGTCCGGGGGGTCACCGGCCAGCAGGGTGAGGGGTGTTGTCTCCTCAGGGTCGTCCCCCCCCAACTGTTGGCCGCCTCCGCCGTCTCCCGCACCGCCCCCCACGCCGCCGCTATGCTCCCGGGGCGCCGCTGGTCCGCCGTTGCAGCGCCCACTGTCCCCGATCTCACGCATCACGTCCCCGCCGGCTCGCGGCGACCACCAGCACATGGGGGTCCGGCCCGCACACACCAGCCCAGGGCGACCCTGCAGGGGCCTGGCCCCTTCTCCTGCTAGTGAGGGCGGTGGGCGGTGCTGCGGTCATCACAGGGCGCGCCGGCGAGCCCCGTAAACGCTGTTCACCACCATCACTACACACACCTCACTACACCATCTCACACACTCATTCCACTAATCTCTTGTGGATTCGTTGTAGACTTTTAATACTGCATCAAATGGCACTGCGTTCACTGGTGTTTCTTTTGTAGGGAAGGCACGATGTATTGATTATTGGTTGATCAACAGAACGTGTTGCTATTATGTTTTCATGTGTTCATCTGTAACTGAAAAGGTACCGAATTATTAAACCGTCACGACGTCGATCCGCAGACAAGCACCACCCTGTCACGCCTCCATAGTGGCAACCAATCTGTCCCGGCCGCCAGAGTGCCAAAATACTGCCGTTATTATTGAACCTCGCCACCAACACAACAACACAATACACAGCGCTCGCCCTCACCACCGTGACAGTATGGTACACAGGTCGCCACACTGACCTCCTTCACCTACGCAACACATGGTGTAAGGGCAGAGTGTAACAGAACCCACAATGTCACCTTTGCCTTTCCGTAGTGACAACGGTGTGTATTGTGGCCATATTTTGAGCGAGTCACTGCAGCATCTCTGGCAAGTGCGGCGCGGGTAGCTGCAGCGGCGGCAGGAATGCCACTGATGTTTCATTATCTAATACTTGACGCATTTTAGAGAACGGGGTCATGGAGGAGTGTTTAATATATGTTACGGGATGATGGTGGTGGCCTGGTTTATGCCCCACTGTGTCTGTCTAATCAGCTGACTGTAAGAGCCTCCACAAGACCTGTAATTGAGAGCACAAATCTCTCCGTATCTCTGTATGTCTCTCTCCAGTATGTTGAGAGAGGAGAGACTATCACCGACCTGTCTCCACTGCTCGTATGATCCACCTAACCTTGGCCAGAAATACACGGTATAAGTTCCTGCTTTCGTGTACAGGTTTGAGGGCCACAGAGAGTTTACAGGCACCCACTCTCTCTGCCCGGGACCTAACCCACAAAGCCTTTAAGCCAAACCACACAACACACGCCACACCAACACGCCACACCAACACACCACACCACAAAAAGAACGACTCATGAAAGTTTATATAGAGGCAGAGTAAAAATTTTCCCCTATGATGTAAAAAAAAATAAAAAACAAAAATCTCCACTACTCTCAACTTACGGGTTCACGTGTGTGTGTGTGTGTGTGTGTGTGTGTGTGAGTATGTGTGTGTGTGTGTGTGTGTGTGTAAAAGAGACGTTTACTGGGTGTCCATGAGTGTAAACATGAGTGTCTTGCTAAAACGATTATAAACACAAACACAATATCAACGTCTTCTCCACACACACACACACACACACACACACACACACACACACACACGTCCCTAAAACAATATCTCGCCACCTTAAAATTCCTGACATGACTTCTACAAACCGTTAAGAATACCCCTTAAAAAACCTTAAAACCCCTGACATGACCCCTTAAACCTCTTGACATGACCCCTTAAACGCCCTAACATGACCCCTTAAATCCCCTAACACAACCCCTTAAACGTCCTAAAATAACCCTCTAAACCCCCTAACATAGCCCCTTAAACCCCCTGACATGAACCCTTAAACCACCTGACATGACCCCTTAAGGAGAATGAAATACGATTAATGTTACTTATTATGCCGAGACTAGGGGACACAGATCACCCCTTTAGTATAGGAGAGTACTTCAGGCTCTCTCTCTCTCCTCACCTACCTTCCCCTCACTTCCTTCCCCTCACTTTATCTCCCCTCATCGGATCTCTTTCTCTACCTCCTCCTCCTCCTCCTCCTCCTCATTCACCTCCAGTCTTTCATTTCCATCCACATCTCTCTCTCTCTCTCTCTCTCTCTCTCTCTCTCTCTCTCTCTCTCTCACACACTCTCTCAAACCCTCTCTCACACTCTCTCTAACAGACGAATTAATAAAAAAAAAATATAATAACTTCGAATAAAAAAAAAATATTGTGTCAGGAATAAAACCACGACTTAAGACTATCAACACGACAACCACGGCTCATAAGTAGTCGTAGTAGTATAAACGACACAACCCGCGGCGTTTATAAGGTGTAGAACGCCACTCACACACCCTACCAGTTATAGACGAGGCCAGAAGGATGGTTGTGTGATCCCTTGCCAATATGTGATTCGATTTATTTTTTTTTTGGGCACATATTTTTTTTTTCTTCGCTACTCTTATGATTATTTTGACTTAGATGATTATAGATGAAGTAAATATGACTTATACTTACTATAATTGTGTTAAATGTAACTGACTATAAGATTCGATTGTTTATAGTTGATTAAATATAGAATTCTACCTCCCACGAGTGTTAGGAATTTATAAACAGTAAGACTTAAAAACCGCAACACATCAGAAGCACAACACATGAGATACAACACACTATAAATTAGACAAGACATAACACATCAGACACACAACACAAAACACGCAACACATCAGAGAGACACAACATATCAGACACAACACACTACACAACACATCAGGCAACACACTACACACAACACATCAGAGACACCAGGAGGGTTATCGAGCACACAGGCTTGTTAAACCTTATCTAAGTGTAGAACCGAGGGTAAGTGTAGGGCCGAGGGTAAGTGTAGGGCCGAGGGTAAGTGTAGGACCGAGGGTAAGTGTAGAACCGAGGGTAAGTGTAGGGCCGAGGGTAAGTGTAGAACCGAGGGTAAGTGTAGGACCTAGGGGAGACACATGTACTGTATTACATGGTGAGGGGAAAGAGGGGGACACACACACACACACACACACACACACACACACACACACACACACACCATAACCAACTCTTCTCTCCATACCTCGGTCACCCACCCCCCACCTCCATCTTCCCCTCACCCCCCGTCTCCCACACAGTAGTGAAACCAGCGTTCACACCTGATGACCCCGCGTGGCCAGACCCGGGCCAGGTAACTTAGGTGATGCCCTCTACTTTAACCTCTCTCCACCACCCACTCCACCACCGCCACCCACTCCACCACCCACTCCACCACCCCCTACCCACCCACACACCTAACTTTTAATTATTATTTGTATGGAAAGATATGTATTTTTTTTGTGATTTCTTTTATCTTTGTGTTTCTGCTTCGTTTATTGGACGAGACTCTATGGTTGTTATTAATGTGTGTGTGTGTGTGTGTGTGTGTGTGTGTGTGTGTGTAGAAAGTCTCTCACATAGTCCTGTCATCATCACTACATTTTCTTGTTTACATTCTACAACAACTGTCAAACTTCACTCCACTCACAGGCATCTCTCATACCACGCTATACCAGCCTCGTGACCCCATCAGCGAGTGTCATCCCATCAAGCCCCCAAAACTAAAATACCACAACAATATAAACCATACCAATACCACCACCCCATCAACTACCACCCCATCTAACCCCCACCAAACACCAGTAAAACACCACACACCAGAGGATCGATTACAGGTATACAAAACAATCAACACCAGCCACTTTGTCCCCTACTTTAAGCGCTAAAAATACCTACAGCGAACACACAATAAGATGGTGCCCCTTCCATCCTTCCTTCCCTCCCCCATCCCACCCTCCTTCCCTCCTCCACCCCACCCTCCTTCCCTCCCCCATCCCACCCTCCTTCCCTCCACCATCCCACCCTCCATCCCATTCCATCCCTGTCTCTTTCCCTCCTTCTCTCTCCCCCCATCCCTCTTCTGTCCTTCCAAACCCTCCCTCCTATTCCTCCTCCCTCTCTTACCTTCCCTCCTCCCAAATCCCTCCTCCCCCTCCTTCCAACCCCTCCCTGCCCTCCTTCCCGTGTCTCCTTAAGTGAAGGTACGACCACTTCAAGAGGCCCTACCTGTTATTCCTTCTCTACAACAAGGACTTAAGTGGCTCCTGGGCCAACTGGGTGATTTGTTTATTGATTGTCTTGTTTATTGATTGTTTTTGATTGATTGATTGTTTTGGTTTTGTTTATTGATTGTCGTGCTCATTGATTGTTCTGTATTGATTGTGCTGGTTGTTGATTTTACTTATAGATTGGGTTGTTTATTGATTGCTTTGTTTATTGATTCTCTTGTTTATTGACTGTGTTTGTTACTGATTGTTTGGTCTATTGATTATGTTAGCTACCTGTTTCTTGATTGTCTTTGTTTATTAACTAGTGTATTGTTTAGTGGCCATCTTAAGTTTGTTTACATACACAACCTATACACATTTGTTTATCGACCTAAACAAGAACACAGGCCAGAGAAATTGGTCATTACTCAACAAAAACAACGAAGAAAATAACAACAAAAACAACAACGACAAAAACAACAACGACAATAATAATAAACTTGAAACAGCTGAATAATATATTGAGTGTATGTATGTATGTATGTATGTATGTATGTATGTATGTATGTATGTATAGTCGCCCACAAAAGTCCTGTTGCCTCTTTTCTCAGCCCACAAACCCCGGCATTGAGACTAGTGAACCCGAAGTAGTAGACTGATGCATTATTCTGTCCATAAATGCTTCGGGATTCACGAGTCTTGAGGGTTCGTGGGTTCAGGAGGAGAGGCGACAGGACTTTTGTGGGTGGCTATACAATACATACATACATACATCCATACATACATAAATACATACATACATAAACTCAATGGTATATACACTCTTACAAAGTCACAAACAAAAACACATAAAGGATACACACACGCACACACACACACACACACACTGCAGGAAGAAGAGACAGTCGTGATATAAGACACTCGCGCCTCCCAGCTTCACTTATTGTGTACCAACGAAAAAAAAAAATCAATAAAAATAATAAAATAAAAAAAGACGATATTCAAAGTTACATCATTGTTTACTGTTTATTGTTTACTGTTTATTGTTTACTGTTTACATACCTTGATCGTTGTTTTTGTTTGTTTATTTATTTGTTGTTTTTGCTACGTATATAAATCTATATATTATTTAACTTATACATAATTGTTATTGTTGTTCACCCTCCACCTCCCTCACCCTCCACCTCCCTCACCCTCCACCTCCCTCACCCTCCCTCACCCTCCGCCTCCCTCACCCTTCACCTCCCTCACCCTCCACCTCCCTCACCCTCCACCTCCCTCACCCTCCCTCACCCTCCGCCTCCCTCACCCTCCACCTCCCTCACCCTCCACCTCCCTCACCCTCCCTCACCCTCCGCCTCCCTCACCCTCACCCTCCACCTCCCTCACCCTCCCTCACCCTCCGCCTTTTAATCATAGCACCCGGGAGAACCATCACAACTAACGCTACCACCACTAACACTGTCACCACTACTACCACCACTAACACTGTCACCACCACTACCACTACCACCACCACCAGAACCATCGCTACCACAACTAACACTGTCACCACCACTACTACCACAACTAACACTGTCACCACCACTACCACTACCACCAGAACCATCGCTACCACCACTATTACAACCATCGCTACCACAACTAACACTGTCACCACCACTACTACCACCACAAACCACGACTAATTCTATCACAACCATTACCACAAGCACTACAAGCACTACCACCACCACACGGTAAAACTGCCCGTACCTCACTGTTGATCACAAGTGACGGGATATTCATTCTCTCTCTCTCTCATCACACTAGTGCCATGTGAGGGCTGCCATCATCACACTAGTGCCATGTGAGGGCTGCCATCATCACACTAGTGCCATGTGAGGGCTGCCATCATCACACTAGCGCCAGGTGAGGGCTGCCATCATCTCCCAAGAGGACACCTTCAACTTTTATCATCACAGTCGTCGTTGGAGACCTTTGTTCCCGCCTCCAGTGTACAGGGACTCAGGCTGTGAAATGGCGACCCAAATACCGTGACGACGAGCCTCAGGTCTGTATTTCACTGAGCAGGACACCGGTGAGAACTGAACCAGCTGGAGGGTTATACGTTTACCGCTCTACGCCTCGGTTAACGCTCGCCTGCCTCACTCACTCACCGCTCATACACCTCACAGCACCGTTACATGTTACTGAGACTCTCATATATTACCCAGTAAGAAGTATTGAGGCGGGCTTAACTGTACATGTGGTAGGGGTGGGTCTCTCTCTCTCTCTCTCTCTCTCTCTCTCTCTCTCTCTCTCTCTCTCTCTCTCCACGCCTCACCTCACCGATTTACGTCCTGTTGACTTAGGCTGTGGACGTGCACGGACAGCCACTACACTCAGCGCCTTTAAAAATCACTGCAGCAGTTTTCACATTTCCTCCAGCCAGCTGACATGGTTCTCTCCCTTCAACACACACACACACACACACTCTCCCTGAACCTCCACAAGTTGGCGATAAAATTTCGACAGCCGCCACGTTCCTCGCTCATAAACAATGCATTCAGCTGGGATAGTCTCAACGTGACCATGTTGTTAAGTGTGCCACCGCCGTCCACCGCTGGCCACTGTCCTGTGAGAGAGAGGCAAGTCCCACCCCAATTCTCTCCTAGCAGAACACGGAGTTAGTATTGCTGCTATCGATCCCTAAAACACGCTTCAAAACTTTTAGAACTACAAGGTCTCTAACGTAACCTCTGTGTGTGTGTGTGTGTGTGTGTGTGTATCTTGTCACATACACACACAGTGCCCCCCTACACTCAGCTGTTGCTTCACACGGTACAACTCGTCAACAAAAACTTCATTAGCAACAGTGAGAGTTATGTGTGGTCAGCTGCCCCCCCCCCCCCCCCCCCCCCCCCACACACACCTTGTTTACGTTACCAGCCTCGAGACAACACCATTTCGGGAGGGTTGATGACCATTAAATGAGTGAATGTTTTGTCCTCTCTCTCTCTCTCTCTCTCTCTCTCTCTCTCTTGCAGCCCTCAGCATGAGAGAAACGCGTTGGTAAAAAAGGAGAGAGAGAGAGAGAGAGGTAAGAGGTTTTGACTCACCCAGGACAGGTGTGACAGACAACCAGTTAATGTCTCCGCCAGGTAAAGGTAGGTGTCTTACTTACCAGCGCCTCATCACCACACCTACGCCCACTTAACAACCTGTCACACTCTCTCTCAAACCTTAAGACCAACGAAGGATTCTGACTTACCGTTCACGATCATTTAAGAATCTGCCGTATATATTATTTAAGGTATGGAGGGAATTTTTACTACGTTTAACAGCTGTAAATATGTTGTTTTCAGTCGCTGTCTTGGCTCTCTTATGAATCTATCCCGTGTGTTGCTTCCTCATGGGAGAATCTATTGTACACGTATGAAATGATTCTATTGGTTATTCTTCACAAAGAAAAGATTCTATTTAGGAACACGCAAGAGTGTGTGTGTGCACCAGTGACAAGATATCACACACACACACACACATACACACACACACACACACACACACACACACACACACACACACACACACACACACACCATCTCTTCTTGGCAAATCAACCAGTTCTTCGAAGGCGCTTGTCACAGCCTGGGGGAGAGGGAGAAGGGGGTGGGAAGGGGTTAAGAAGGGGAGAGGGGGAAAAACTGATGCCGGCGTTGGACAGTGTTAAGAATCCATTCATATCTATAACACATCTCCCCTTTGCCCCCTTACCAATACCCCCATCTCCCCTTTTCTCTCCTCTAACACCTCAGTTCTACCTCATACACCTCCCCCCCCTCCTTCTCTCACCCCTAATCCATCACCACCCCTTTACAGACCCTCCCCCCCCCCTCCCTTCCCTCTGACCACCCCTTACACAATTTCCCTCCCTCTCACCCCAATCCATCACCACCTCACCTCCCCTCATTCCCTCTCCCCTCTTCTCCTCTCTCACCTGTCACCTGCTCCCCCCCCCCTCCTTCTCCTCACCTGGTTGTAAGGTGTGGTGAGGTGACCTTGTGGTGAGGGGGGGGGGAGGGAACAACAGCTGGTGACGATGATGGGAGGAACAACAACAAAAAACAATAAAAACAGAAACGAACTAAACACAATCCCTCCTTCTACCTCCCTCCCTCCCTCCCTCCCTCCATCCTTCCTTTCTCCTCTATTTCCAGCTTCTATTCTTTATTCTCCCTTCCTCCCTCCCTTCCTCCTTTCTTCTCTATTTCTGGCTTCTATTCTTTATTCTCCCTCCCTCCCTCCTCTCTATTCTCTATTCCTCATTCTCCTTCCTTTCCTGCATCTCTATCTTCTATCCCTCCCTCCATCTCTATTCTCCCTCTCCCTCCTTCCATCTCTATTCTCCCTCTCCCTCCCTCCCTGCCAAGTCCATATTTACCTGTACTGAATACACAACTTCATTTGCTCCACCACGTAGACGTCCAGTAACACGGGGTCGGCAAACAGTGGCCCCGTGACCCTAGTGGACGATACTGATGCCGTGTAGTGGGTGTAGGAGGGATGTAGTGTGAGGGGTGTAGTGGGTGTGGGAGGGGTGTAGTGGGTGTGGGAGGGGTGTAGTGGGTGTGGGAGGTGGTGTAGTGGGTGTGGGAGGGGTGTAGTGGGTGTAGGAGGTGGTGTAGTGGGTGTAGTGGGTGTGGGAGGGGTGTAGTGGGTGTGGGAGGGGTGTAGTGGGTGTGGGAGGGGTGTAGTGGGTGTAGGAGGTGGTGTAGTGGGTGTGGGAGGCAGAATAGGTGTTACATGATACTCAGTGTAATAATAATAATAATAATAATAATAATAATGACAATAATAATAATAATAATAAGCTCTTCCATTAACTTCATAATTATTACGAAAGTCAACACCGACAGCCCGGCGAGACACACACAGGGTACAGCCGGTAGGTACACACACAGGGTACAGCCGGTAGGTACACACACACAGGGTACAGCCGGTAGGTACACACACACAGGGTACAGCCGGTAGGTACACACACACCTCGGCCCAGGCGTTAACCTTTCAGTCCTGGGATTAAAGGTAAATATTTTACCTAATTCATAATTAAACACCTGGCTCAGCAGTAACACACAGTGATACCTGGAGGTGTTCCTGGCTGAGCAGTAACACACACAGTGATACCTGGAGGTGTTCCTGGCTGAGCAGTAACACACACAGTGATACCTGGAGGTGTTCCTGGCTGAGCAGTAACACACACAGTGATACCTGGAGGTGTTCCTGGCTGAGCAGTAACACACACAGATATACCTGGAGGTGTTCCTGGCTGAGCAGTAACACACACAGTGATACCTGGAGGTGTTCCTGGCTGAGCAGTAACACACACAGATATACCTGGAGGTGTTCCTGGCTGAGCAGTAACACACAGTGATACCTGGAGGTGTTCCTGGCTGAGCAGTAACACACACAGTGATACCTGGAGGTGTTCCTGGCTGAGCAGTAACACACACGGTGATTACTTTGTTGAGGTAACCAATACAGTTCTCACCTGTAATCTTTCGCCTAATTAACTCGTTATGGTTATACCTAAACAGGTAGTGAGGGGGTGGGGGGAGGGGGTGAGGGGGTGAGGGGGTGAGGGGAAGGGGGTGAGGGGTGGGGGTGGGGGGGACGGGGGTGAGGGGGCGGGGGGAGTGAGAGGGGTGAGGGTGAGGGGGGTGAGGGGGGTGAGGGTGAGGGGGTGGGGGTGAGGGGGTGAGGGGGTTAGTGTGTTGAGGTGCGCCGTTCACTCCCTCACGACCCAGGTGTTGGTAAGAGTGTATGCCTCTATACCACGACCATAAGAACAGAATTAACATGATGAGATATATATTCTGTTGGGACGGCCCTCTCTTTGTCCTCCTCCTCCTCCTCCTCCTCCTCCTCCTTTTGGCCTTCCCCAATTCTTCCTTACCCCCCTCCCCTATTCATTCTCTGGCCTTCCTCTCCACCTTTCATTCCTCCTTATCCTCTTACCCTTACTGCCTCTTCCTTGACTCCCTCTTCTTCTTCTCCTTTTCTTCCTTATCCCCTCCTCCTTCTCAGCACATCCTTTTCCTCCTTACCTCCTTTGCCTTCCCTTCCTTCTTCTCTTCCTTAGCCTTCTGTCCTTCCTTCCTTCTCCTTATCCTCCATGCCCTCCTCTCTTCCTCCTGCCCTCCCACCCCCTCCTCTCCTCCATCCCTCCTTCCTCTTTTCCTCCTCCATCCTCCTTCTATTTCTTCCCCATGAGCGGCACACACACACACACACACACACAAACAACAATATCCCTTAAATAAAGACCAATTTATTTAACAACGGATTAATTAGAATGGCAAGAGTAAAAAAAAATAATAATACAAAAAGTAAAAGAAGTAAAAAAAGTAAAAAAAGTAAAAAAAAAAGTAAAAAAGAAGTAAAAACAATAAAACAAAGTAAAAAAAGTAAAAAAAAGTAAAAAAGTAAAAAAATAGTAAAAACCAAACAGTAAAAAAAATAAACAAAATCCTCAACACTATTTGTAATTGTTTTAAAAGAAAAACAAAAAGACTCGGATATTGTCCATCAGTGAAAGAGTTGATGACTGAAGATGTTTCGTGCCCTATTATTGTGTGATAAGACATGGCTGGAACAGACAAATGGCTGGGCGATAGACATATAGGATGGGTAATAGACATATGGCTGGGTAAAAGACATATGGGTTAAACCATCGTCCTCAAAGGGTTAAACCATCATCCTCAAAGGGTTAAACCATCATCCTCAAAGCGTTAAACCATCATCCTCAAAGGGTTAAACCATCATCCTCAAAGGGTTAAACCATCATCCTCAAAGGGTTAAACCATCGCCCTTCAAGAGTTAAGTAGTTCCAACCATGTACCAGCTGTTAAGGACATAAACTTAAGGTAAAAACTAAGTTGACAAACATTCCCCTAAGTTAATTATGTCTCCTAATTGGTGCTAAGTGAACGTTACTGATTAAGGTACAGTAATGCCTTGTTTCGTTTGAGTAGTCTTTTATTTTTGTTTCAGTTTAAGTTAGGTTTGGTTAGGTTAAGTTAGGTTAGGTTAAGTTAGGTTAGGTTAAATTAGGTTAGGTTAGGTTAGGTTAAGTTAGGTTAGGTTAGGTTAGGTTAGGTTAAGTTAGGTTAGGTTAGGTTAGGTTAGGTTAAGTTAGGTTAGGTAAGTGCATTCATACTTCCACCTTCACCTTTGTTAAATCTTCCTCTCACACACACACACACACTTCGTGGTCTACCGGATAAATAGTTTATGTGTCACGGGTTTATGTGTGTTTCTTGAGGCTGTAGCAGTAGTCACCATGTCACCATAACCTAGCTCTAGACGCTGCACACAAGAGGAACGAGAACGACAAGGACAGGGCCATGGGGAGAGAATTCAGAACGTTGATCAAGGCAGCTTCACTCCTCTGGTGTTCACAACCTCTGGGGGGATGGGACCAAGTGCAAGATGCTTCTACACCAGGCTCGTGGAGGTGCTATCTGAACGGAAGCAGCAGCCCAGAAGTTACGTAACAGGAGAACGAGAGCATCGGCCCCAAAGCCGACAACAGTTGCAGATATTGACTATGAGGCAACAGTCACTGAATGCCGCATAGATCTGCGGCTCAACTAACTCAACACAGCAGAGGGCAGCTACTTATGTATTAGGATATTAAGTTTAAGGTAATAAAATGGTGGCGAAGGTCTGGCTATTGGGGGAGGCTGGAGGCCACGATTAAAACAAAAATAGTAGTATTAATTGTTGCTGTGTGTGTTTATTGAGGTGGTTATTGTTTCTGTAAGACTTAAGTGTAGTTGTAGTTGTTATAGCTATTTACAAATCTGTATCGTTCATGAGGTTGTTATTGACGTTGGTGTTGTTTCATTTAACCATTGTATGTTATGAGGTTGTAAATAGGCTTGTTATAATTAAGGCGTTATCTTCCCCCTGTGTGTGTGTGTGTGTGTGTGTGTGTGTGTGTGTGTGTCCATGAATGATCACCTCTTCTGTGTACGACCTTCATTGTCCTCTATTGAAAACGTATCTCCCATTCACTTCCCACACGGCAACATACGACTTCACCCACACACGTTATCACACTTACGTACTTCAAGTCCTTCTCACCTACTTATATAGGGCAGTGCATTCTTATTCACGTAGTTATACACCGCAGTACTTCGCAATCAGCTGATCTATGTAAACACCAGTCCCCCCCGGTGTTCAGGATCAGCTGATCTATGTAAACAATAGGTCCCTCCCGGTGTTCGGGCTCAGCTGATCTATGTAAACAATAGGTCCCTCCCAGCACACGCTTCATCCATTACCGGGAGTATATTCAGCGTCTATATATATACACCTACTGTATTTATCTTAGTAACAGTGAGGAGGAAACAATATGAGAGGAGTGTATCTCATAGAGACTACACGCCCTCCACAACACACGCCCTTCCCACCATGACACGTCCTCTGCACCACACGCCACTCCCACCACCACACGCCACTCCCACCACCCCCTACAACTCCCACCTCGAATAAGTCAGGAGGCCATGACTCAAACCGTGGTGGTGTAGAATGTAAACACACAACACCCTCGCTGTAACCCGTCACACCTAAGGTAGATGCATACACACATTACCTGCCGACTGTATCTGCCTTCCTCACTAAGTCTACTCTCTTCTGATCTTAAAACATCCACAAGAGTTAGTTTCCGGGTTGTTGGTCACAGTTCTCAATTAAGGAGAACTTTTTTAATACCTAATATGGCTTACACTGAGACACACTAATATGGCTTACACTGAGACACACTGGGGTAAATATTTCTCAACAATGACGTCACAGTCAGGTGGTGTACACATATGCCGGAGGGAGAAGGAGGGTGTTGTGTGTACCAGCCAGCAAACACAACACTGCATATACACCCGGCGGCCACAACACTGCTATGTAAAGGTGTAGCAACACACTGAGGAGGGGAGGCACACACCCGGGCCAGCCCAGTCGATGGTGGCAGCACTTGGCACTCCGCACCACACACTGACTGACTGACTACACCGTGTGAGCCACCCCGTTAGTGGCCCTCCCTCCCTCTATCACCCTCCCTCCCTCCCTCTACCACCCATCGCCCACTTTCCTCCCTCATGGGTTATTGAGATACATTGCGTTTGTTATCGGTTCAGTTATTTAATCCAACAACACACGTTCACCTCTAGCGGCACACAACTATCATAATGGACCCTAGACTGAGACACTCTACCCCTGATAAATGACCCCAGGGTTAGTATCAAGTGTGTCACCAAAAATACATACATCTAGCGACACTCTCCCCCGGCCAGTGATGCCGTCATGACTTAGTGTACAGCCTGGCCAAGACACCCCCCCCCCTGCCTCCCACCATACACTCACCCTCTCCCTCCCCCATACACTCACCCTCTCCCTCCCCCATACACTCACCCTCTCCCTCCCACCATACACTCACCCTCTCCCTCCCACCATACACTCACCCTCTCCCTCCCACCATACACTCACCCTCTCCCTTCCCCATACACTCACCCTCTCCCTCCCACCATACACTCACCCTCTCCCTCCCACCATACACTCACCCTCTCCCTCCCACCATACACTCACCCTCTCCCTTCCCCATACACTCACCCTCTCCCTCCCACCATACACTCACCCTCTCCCTCCCACCATACACTCACCCTCTCCCTCCCACCATACACTCACCCTCTCCCTCCCCCATACACTCACCCTCTCCCTCCCACCATACACTCACCCTCTCCCTCCCACCATACACTCACCCTCTCCCTCCCACCATACACTCACCCTCTCCCTCCCACCATACACTCACCCTCTCCCTCCCCCATACACTCACCCTCTCCCTTCCCCATACACTCACCCTCTCCCTCCTCCTTCCTTAATCTACCCTCTCACTCTCTTCCTCCTCTTCCCTCCCCACAGTCTTTCACCTCCTTCCTATTCCTCCTTCGTTCCCTCCCTCATTTCTCCTTCACCCTCTTCCTTCTCCCCTTCCCTCTCCATGTATCCCCCATCACCTTCTGCACCAACCTCTTCTACCATTTACTCACTTGATACATCCATTCCATCACATACTCTCCTTCCCATTTCTCTCTTCCCTCCTTCACTTTCTTCTCATTCCTCTCTTCTATCCTCTCCCATTTTTCTCCCTCTCCTCCTCTCTTTATTCCTCTTCTTCCTTCTATTATCCTCTCTCTCTCTCTCTCTCTCTCTCTCTCTCTCTTCCTCACACCATCTTCTTTTTCCTTCCCTTCTTCCCTTCCTCCTCTCTTCTTAATCTCTTCCACTCCTCCTCTTCCTCCTCCCCTTCCTGGCATTATGTACCTCTTACTTCCTCTTCACTCTTCCCCAACCCATCGCTCATTCTTCCTCCACCACATGTCTCCTCCTCTTCCTCCCCCCACGTGCCACACATACCTCCACACCACCAACCTCTTCCTCCCTCCCTCCCTCCCTCCCTGCTACCTTTCCCATCCTCAAATAACTTCTTCCTTTCCACCCACACCCTCCTCCTTCTCCCTTTCTGCTATAACTCATTTTCCCCTTCCATTTATTCCCTTTCCCTTTTCTCACTTTCCTCTTCCCTGCGTCCCCTCTCTTAATTTCCCTTTCACTTTAGTCATCCTCCCCTCTATCCCACCCATCCCTCAATCTCCCCTCACCTGTGTACCTCCCTCCTTTAATTTCCCCTCACCTGTGTACCTCCCTCCTTTAATTTCCCCTCACCTGTGTATCTCCCTTAATTTCCCCTCACCTCCCTCTTCCCTCACCTGTGTACCTCCCTCCTTTAATTTCCCCTCACCTGTGTATCTCCCTTAATTTCCCCTCACCCCCCTCTTCCCTCACCTGTGTACGTCCCTCCTTTAATTTCCCCTCACCTGTGATTGTCCCCTCCCCTCCCTTCCCCTCGGTTGCACTTCTGGTCGTGTTAATTTTCAATCATTGGGTGGCACCATTTAATGATCAATATGCAAATTAATCAGCATTTAGCAACAGAGGTTTGGCAGCTGACCACCTACTAGCTATGACCCCCCCCCCTCCACCCCTCCACACCCCCCCCAACCCCCCCCCCTCTCTCTCTCTCTCTCCTTCTCTATAGTTACTAAGTGGAGGAAATAAACGGTAAATAAATACTAATAAAAAAGAATAAGTTACGTCAATAATAATAATAATAATAATGATAATAAAAGAAAGTAGAAAAAGAACAACAACAGAAATCAAAACACAGACAAAATCATAAACAAACAAACATATATAACTCACCAGAACAATAAACAAAAGAGGATCGCATTAACAGCAGTATGATTCTCTCTTAACAGTACTGGATACCTTAAGTCACAAGAGCAGCAGTACAGTACACAGTATTTACATCAGTGTTTACAAAATCTATTGAATACACCCTCGGCCACACCCCTGACCACACCCTGCCCGCACAGCCGACCACACCCTGTCCATAACAAATGTATTATGATATATATATGAAGTGAATGTGTGTATATAAATGTGTGTGTGTGTGTGTGTGTGTGTGTGTGTGTGTTTATATATATTTGCCTATGTCAAGATAATGATAATCCCTTGTATTGAGAGAGAGAGAGAGAGAGAGAGAGAGAGAGAGAGAGAGAGAGAGAGAGAGAGCATACAGTGTTTTATGTGTCATCTCCGGCTCTTGACACACACACACACACACACACACACACACACACACACACACACACACAAAGAATCATTTGAATCAATAATTCTCGAGAAAAAAATTGCAAGCGAGATGTAAACATGAGCCTGATGACGTATATGGCCGATGATTGGTTTACAGCAAGACAAATGGAAGCTGATTGGTTGACAGTACGATAAGTGGCCAATGATTGGTTGACGGCAAGATAAATGGCAGCTGATTGGTTGACAGTACGATAGGTTGACAGTTTTTATCTTAACGAAATTAGTCCTGGTGATTGGCTAACAGGATATCTTGCTACGTATTCTGATTGGCTTACCGACAGTGAGTTGACAAGCGTTTGGGAAGGAAGACAGTGTGAGGGAGAAGATGGTGATGGTGGAGGAATGGAGGAGACGAAAGATAATACCGTAGGAGTGGAGGAGAAGGAGAAGAAGATAATGGTAGGAAAGAAATGAAAAAAAAAACACCCAATACATGACCCGTACACCACCACACCACTCACTCATAATTCCGGGTCGCACGCATGACGTCAATATATATAGCACTAATAAATATATAAATAAAACAGTCGAATATAATATGACCCATAAATATCATATTCCATCACCCTTCCCACACACCGCCATTATGATCGGGAATATGGGAATACTCGGTGAATATTCCAAGACACCGGGAATATTATCACCTGAGTTGGAATATTAATTAACTGGGGAATTGTGTCTTCAGTTGATGTCAGGCAGGTGAGTGAAGATTGTGTTTTTGTTATTGGTGTTTTTCTTTGTGTTTTACTTGTGTTTAATTTATGTTTGTTTTGTGTTTAATTTGTGTTTTGTTTTGTGTTTTACTTTGTTTGTTTTGTGTTTAATTTGTGTTTGTTTTGTGTTTAATTTTTATTTGTTTTGTGTTCTGTTTTGTTTCATTATTTTTTTTTCTTGTTTGACTAGATTGATCGATTCTAATTTGTTGAGATAAATGTTTGGATGTTTACAGTCTCTCTCTCTCTCTCTCTCTCTCTCTCTCTCTCTCTCTCTCTCTCTCTCTCTCTCAAGTAATCACGTACAGTCTGCTAACCATCGTACAGACACGAACAAAAGTCCTTTACTCAACCGACATTCAGAACTCCTACAACGAAACCCCGAACCGCTAAAACGAATCTCCGAACCGATACAACGAATCTCCGAACTGCTAAAACGAATCTCCGAACCGATACAACGAATCTCAGAACCGATACAACGAATCTCCGAACTGCTACAACGAAACTCCAAACCGCTACAACGAATCTCCAAACCGCTTGCCTACCCACAGATGGCGTGGTAATATCTCACCGACGTTTGGCACAGCTTCGACCACGAGTGTATAGGAACTTTTGTCCGCCGCTGTACATTACTAACAAGAAGTGATGAGTCGGCCCAACCCATCCATAACTTCCTTCCTTTACTCATGATAAGGATCTTTATTCTCTCCTTCCAATTCCCATTATTCTCCTTTCCCCTCCTCCCCCCATTCACCCTATTACTCTTTCTTTCCCCCTCCATCTACCCCATTCATCACTATGTAACCTTTCTTCTCCTCTTTCCCTTCCTTTTCCTTCGCCTCTTCCTTCTGCGCTCTCATTCTTCTCACTTCCTCTTCCTCCTCCACTCCTCGTCCACCCCTCCTCACTTCCTCTTCCTCCTCGTCCACCCCTCCTCACTTCCTCCTCCTCCTCCCCAGCCCTCAAATAACCCTTCCTCTTTCCCTCATTTACACAGTACTAAAGAGTAGACAGATGGGGAGGAGGGGAGAGGGGGAGCTCGTTGTTTCGATTGCAACACACACACACACACACACACACACACACACACACACACACACACACACACTCTTAGCTGACCTAACGTAATTGAAGGTCGAGTGGCACGCCCCTTCCGACTACCCCACTACCACAGCACCTCCTCTTGCCCCCCTTACCCTCCTTCGCCCTTGCCCTCCTTTCCCCTTACCCTCCTCCCCCCTTACCCTCAACAACTTTCTAATTACGGGTGTCTCTTACGACTTACTGCAACTGTTACCCGCATAATACCAGGGTAGGGACCACACCTCCCCCCCCCCCCCCTCCCGCTATATACTTGGCGTCGTCGGGTACACTGGCACAGGTTCGCTAGCATCTTCAGTCGCTGGGTTTCTCGTTCCTTCGTTTCCTCGTTCGCTGACTTCCTGTTCGCTGAATGGTCACTGATTTCATTGCTTGCCGACTTCCTCTCTCAAGATACACACACGCACGCACACACAAACATACACGCACACGCACGCACGCACACACACACACACGTGAACATTGTATGAGTGTTTTAATATACGGGCCGCTGATTCACCAATTGAACTTCAGCTTAATGATTATATTTCTACCTTTTGAGAGTATGAGTTGTGAAGGAAGGAAGGGGAGAGGTAGTGGGAAGAAAGGGATGATAAAGAGAGAGAGAGAGAGAGAGAGAGAGAGAGAGAGAGAGAGAGAGAGAGAGAGAGAGAGATGCATAAGTTAAACTCACAAAAATATATCTTTCCTTAGTTATCATGTAAGCTCTTAACCCTTTCCTTACCGCCTCGTTAAATAACTCAATTAAACATGAATTACCCCGCCCCCCCTACAGACAGACAGACAGACAGAAATGTGCCACTTCGACGAAGCGGTAAAATAGAGGTTAATTAAGAGTCATTTAATATCATAGTCCCGAAAGATGGAAGATGACAGGTGAGGGAAGGGGGGAGGGGAGCTGATGGTGAGGTGGGGGAGGGGTAGTGGAGGGGTGGTGGTGGAGGGGTGGTGGTGGAGGGGTGGTGGAGGAGGGGGGAGGGGTGGTGGAGGGGAGGTGGTGGAGGGAAGGTGGAGGAGGGAATGTGGAGGAGGGGAGGTGGAGGAGGGGGGCTGGAGGTGAGGTGGTGGAGGGGAGGTGGTGGAGAGGAGGTGGTGGAGGGGAGGTGGTGGAGGGTGGGTGGTGGAGGGGAGGTGGTGGAAGGGGTAAGGGAGAGAAGGTGGTGGAGGGAAGGATGTAGAGAGGGAGGGAAGATTTTAGAGGGAGCGAGGGAGTCATGTGGAGGGATTGCTGTGAAAAGGGAGGGAGGGAGGGAGGGAGGGAGGGAGGAAATGGAGAACAGGTATAGGCAGTGGGGAAGAGGGAGAAGAGGTTGATAGTGTGAAGGACAAGGAAGGGGGGAGGGAGGGGGAGGGGGAGAGGGGGGGAGGGGAGACTGTGTTAGACAATCATTGGCACACGTTGCTGGCCATATTTAGCTCTGACCTGTTTATATCATTTAATGTGATTGTAGCGAGTGCCCTCCACCACCCCTCCACCACCCCTCCACCAGCCCTCCACCAGCCCTCCACCACCCCTCCACCACCCCTCCACCAGCCCTCCACCACCCCTCCACCAGCCCTCCAATAATGCGCCATCACCCCTCCACCACCAACATCCCAACACTTCGTCACCATCACTCCTCCAACACTACACCATCAACACCCCTCTAACACCCCCAACAACACACCACCAACACTCCTCCAACACTACGTCACCATCACTCCTCCAACACTACACCACCAACACCCCTCTAACACCCCCCAACAACACACCACCAACACTCCTCCAACACTACGTCACAATCACTCCTCCAACACTACACCATCAACACCCCTCTAACACCCCCAACAACACACCACCAACACTCTTCCAACACTACGTCACCAACATTCCTCCAACACTTCACCAACACCCAAACAACTGTACTACTCTTTTCCATCAAGTCTTTTCCACCTTTCACTTCCTTTCCTTCTCCAACACGTTCCCATGTCGAAGAGAAAGACGTGGAAGCGAAAGGAAAGAAAGGAGGGAGAGAAAGAGAAGAGGGATTGGGAAAGGAGATAATGACAGGAGGGGGAAGAAGAAAGGAGAGAGAGAGAGAGAGAAAAGAGACAGACACACAGAAAATGAGAGAAAGGAAGAGAGAAAGAGATATAATTGAGAGAGAGATAGAGAGAGGAAAAACTTGAAAGACTGGGAGTAAAAAAATATATTAAAGAACATAGAATAACAGAAGATTGAATAAAGAAAAAAAAGAAAAATGGAGTAAGGAATGAAAAAAAGAATTAAAGAAAATAGAATTAACAACAGACTGTGGGATAAGGACTGGCCGAGAAGTTATAAGTTACAACCCTCATAACGTTTTCTGTGTGCAGCGGCCTTGTGACATTATCTTAGGACAGGAATGAGTTTATATAATATAGTACATGCCGTTTAGTAACAAGCGAGTGTTTGTGTGTGTGTGTGTGTGTACAACGCAACTAAGGAAACAACTGCCCCCCTTCCCAGACATTAACGAGACAGCCGTACAAAGGCGTAAGTCTTCACCCACTACCGGTCTCCACTCCAGAGACGGCACCAAGGGGAGGAGCTGTCCCCCAGGGCGTCTCTTGGAAAGTAGGTCTGGTCTGTGAGGCGTGGGACAGACAGACAGACAGACAGACAGACAGACAGACAGACAGACATACACACACACACACACACACACATACGTACATACATACATACATACAATTTCTCCACTACGTAACAAGTTCTTAAGAAATGAGTTGAATAACACAGGTGAGGCCATAACACGGAAGAATAACACGGTACTGCAGTAATGAGAGCCACGCCAGCACACACAGGTAAGTACACTTCTCGAGACGCTAATTAAAGTGTTGCGTGATCGTATATCTCAGTAATAGGCATGTCTCAGTAATACCTAAGTCTCCCCTTAAAAAAAGAATCTATTACGAGTTCGTTTTCTCTACCACGCAAGATTACAGTGTTGTACCTTGATAAATTACCCGAGAAAAATAATTAAATAAATAAGTATAATATATTTTAATAATAATAACAACACCCTAAGGAAACATATATGTACACCGGTACTTAAATGTATTTTTCTAAGTAAGGTTCCAGTGGTATAATTTTGCTATGTCAGCTTTGAGTTATGTTATAGTAAAACTCTTGGAATATACACTTAAAATTTCAATGACACATTTCACCGTGTGTGTGTGTGTGTGAGTGTGTGTGTGTGTGTGTGAGTGTGTGTGTGTGTGTGTATGGTCTTATCATCCGGCACACCTATGTTTACCTCTCACCTGTAGAGAATGACAGGTGTTCTTGTCTTAATTACCAAATAAATAAGGCCATATATCCCCCCATACTAATAGCGATCATTTCTTCACTCCGTTCATCATCAGAGAGCTTGAAGGCGGTGATGTTAAGGGCCAATTACCTGTGTCATGGAACAGGTAAACGTCAAATTAATTACGAATGCAAATGATAAACCGGAGTCAGGTTAGGTCACAAGATGCTCTCTCTCTCTCTCTCTCTCTCTCTCTCTCTCTCTCTCTCTCTCTCTCAGACAGACAGACAGACATCTCAACCATGGACCAGACCCCTACATCAAACACTACTGCACCTAAAGGAGGCAGAATGTGTCGACCAGTCCGAGTATCGACCAAACGGGGCTGGTTACCCAACTATTCATCCAACCAACCCCGAACCTCCCACCTCCATGCCTATCCACCCGCCGCCTATCCACACACACACGTACCAACCACCCTACCAAATCCACCTCCAAATTCCTTCCTTCTCATCCAAATCCCTACTTCAACCCCCCTCTTCAACCCCCCTCTTCAACCCTCCACTCCTATTCCCACTTCAATAGTAATAGAAAACACACGTTCATATCCTACAGTACACACACTAGTCCCAGTACAATAAATACAAATAAAAACCCTATTTATATATATGACTATCCCACATTTCCTACCTCCACTTTGTTGTGAAATTCTGTGCAAAAACACCCATTTACCTCTGTGTCAAACTAGGGGCCGGGAACACCCTCTTTAAAATGGCTAACAGTATCGAATTCCAGGGTTTATTTTTTATTTATTTTATAATTGGTGTTTTTTGTTTTTGTTTTTTTTGGGGGGGGAGGGATTACGTTTGTGTATACAGTATGTTTTTGGTTTATTTGTGTGTGTTTTTAAGCTGTTTTTTGTGGGGTGTTTTAATAAAGGTTAGTGTGTGTGTGTGTGTGTGTGTCCACCATTCTACTTATCCACCTCTCCAACTCGACCCTCCATTATCTCCTCCCTCTGCCTTCCTCAACTGCCCTGTTGTTCCCTCCTTCACTAGGCTCTCCATCCTTCACCACCCATCCCTCACCACCACCCATCCCTCACCACCAACCATTCTCTCCCTCCACCACCAACCACTCCCTCCCTCACCACCAACCAATCCCTCCCTAAATCACCTCACCACCAACCATTCTCTCCCTCCACCACCAACCACTCCCTCCCTAAATCACCTCACCACCAACCATTCTCTCCCTCCACCACCAACCATTCCCTCCCTCACCACCTACCACACCCTCCCTCTCTCCCTCACCTCACCAGCAGTCTCCCCCCCCCCCTTCCTTCTCACTACACAATGGAGAGCTTCAGACTCGACGGTGCCAGCCAGAAGCTCCTCTCTGGCTCCCCTCTCGGCCTAGCACAGTGCCACCCAACGCTGCAGTCATCCCAGTGAGTGCCAATAGTGCTAACCCGATCTGCTGTCATCCCAGGCTGTCAGGACGTGTTTGGTTTAATCTATTTGTGTATTAATTTATTCAGTGACTGTGTTGTATTCGGGTTTAATTACTGTGTTGTTTTAATTTATATCACCTGAGGATTAGACACCCTAGCTTATTTCACCTTATAATTAACCACCTTAATGTTAACTTGAGGGTTAATGATAGGTTAGGTCAGGTTAGGTTAGGCTAGTATTAGATTTTATTAAGTTAGGTTTGATTAATTTAAGTTAGCATTAGGATGAAGCACCTCTGGAAAACCCGAGACCAGCTGGAATACCTGGAATATCTCTGGAACACCCGGGACCAGCAGGGAATTACCAAGTCTTTTAAAAGTTCCAGGTCTTAGCAGAACAAAAAAGACCTTTGGCACCATCTGGACAGCTGGGATTCTAGATGGTTGGGGAATTAACAACAGCTCTGGAAGGTTCTTGACAACCTGGGACCCTCTATGAACCAGCTGGGAGCCTCTTTGAAACCAGCTGGGACGGTCTTTGAAACCAGCTGGAAACCTATATGAACTAACTGGCAGTCTCTGAACCAGCTGGGAACCTCTTTGAAACCAACTGGGAATTTACATAAACCAGCTGGGAACTGTCAGAACCAGCTGCAACCTCTATTAACGAGCAGGTGCCACTATGAACCAACTGAGACCCTCGTTGAACCAGCTGGGAATCTATGGGAGCCTCTATGAACAACCTGGCAACCTGTGTGAACCAGCTGGGAACCTCTGTAAACCAGCTGGGAGCGTCTTTGACCATCTGTGAGTTAAACTGGTTATTTCCCCCGCAAGGAAACTCAGCTCCAGGGTCGATGGTCCTAAGTTGAGCCGGACCAGTGGTGGGATGGATGGTCACTCGGGAGCCACACAGATGCGGTGGGCGCGTGGACGGGGGTAGGTAGGTGGGTAGGTGGGTAGGTGTGTGGGTGGGGAAGGAGGTGGATGGGTGGGTAGGTTGGTTTTATAGTAACTGAAATAACTTTAGCGAAATGTTTACTAGTTTAAATTCAACGAGATGTTTAGTCATTTGAACTAAAATTATTCTTACTGACTTAGATTTAACGAACGGATATTTGATTTCTTTAGTTATAACGAAGATATTGTTCTCACTTTACGATAAAACAATTTCGTTAAGTGACTTGGAAGGAGAGGCGTTGAACCATGAGGCGGTTACCGAAGAAGCTCGTGTTAAAACATGGCTTTTAACGAAGATGTCTTCATCAAAAAGGTTTTAACGAAGAGAAGTTTATAAAAATGGCTTTAACCACGAGGTGTAAGGATGAGGGTGTAAGGATGAAGGTGTAAGGATGAGGGTGTAAGGGTGAGGGTGTAAGGATGAGGGTGTAAGGGTGAGGGTGTAAGGGGGAAGGTGTAAGGGTGAGGGTGTAAGGGTGAGGGTGTAAGGATGAGGGTGTAAGGATGAGGGTGTAAGGGTGAGGGTGTAAGGATGAGGGTGTAAGGACGAGGGTGTAAGGACGAAGGTGTAAGGACGAGGGTGTAAGGACGAAGGTGTAAGGACGAGGGTGTAAGGACGAAGGTGTAAGCGAGTATAGAAACCAAAGATATACGTAAGGGAACTTTACATAGACCTTCCTGTCCTGTGTCGGGATGAGAGAGAGAGAGAGAGAGAGAGAGAGAGAGAGAGAGAGAGAGAGAGAGAGAGAGAGAGAGAGTAGGTCCAGGGCGGCCAGCTCCGGACCACCGTAAGTAATACCTGTGGCAGCTGCAGGAGGCTTGTGAGTGATATACTGAAGGTGTACCGGGGCCTCACCAGCACTGACTAAGGACACGTCCCCCACCCTACAGTACACCGCTCTTTAAATCACAGAAACCTAACCTAACCTAACCTAACCTGACCAAAACCTGACCAAAACCTAACCTAACCAAAACCTGATAATATACTAACCAATTATTTCCCTTTACAAATTAAAAAAAAAAAAAAACGCACGATAAAAAACAAAACAAAAACAAACAAACAAACAAACAAACAAACAAACAAACAAACAAACACCCTCACCAAGAACAACAAATCCCTCCCTAAAACATATCAATGAGTTAATTATATCACAGCCTCCAATTACAGTGTTGGTCATCAGTCAACACCCTGATGATGTGTGTTGGTGAGGTGATGGATGTGTCTCTCTTTCCCTTACCTACCTTCCCTCCTTCCACTCCCATTTCTCCTTCCTTCCCTCCCTTTCCTCCTTCTTTCCTATCCCTTTTCTCCTTCTCTCCCTCCCTCCTCCTTCCTTCTTTCTCTCCCTTCCTCAAAAAGATTCTCCCGTCTGAGAGTAAATTCACGTCTTTGATCACTCTCTCTCTCTCTCTCTCTCTCTCTCTCTCTCTCTCTCTCTCTCTCTCAATACGGATATAAATAAATTCAATAAAAAATAAATAAATATATTCTTCCTCTCTAACTTCATTCCTTCCTTCCTTCCTTCCTTCATTCCCTCTGTCTCGTTACCTGTCACCTGAACTTCCATTCTTTTCCCTGAATAACGAAAACAAGAAAAATCTCGCCGCCATGAACGAGGCGACACACGAGGACTGAGAGAGAGAGAGAGAGAGAGAGAGAGAGAGAGAGAGAGAGAGAGAGAGAGAGAGAGAGAGCCACAAGAACAATATTGAGCAAGACGATAAAAGAAAATTGCTTATAACCATTCAAGTTAAAGTACCGTGTAATTACTACGGCCTGACTATGGCACTGAGAGATGCCGCTTCCCCCCCCCCCTCCCATGACACAGTGCCAGTATGGGCGACCAACAACGCCTGGCACTTCCCTCTACATGACACCGACACCGTAAAAATAACAGTGCCAACACGGGCAATGAGATTCGCCAGGCATGTTCCTCCACTTACCAATCTTATGTCATCACTGGCACAAGTTCTACGGCACGGGCGTTAAAGGACACGGTCAGAGTGCTTAGCTGCAGCATATGGGACTCAGAACACAGCATGTGGCACTCGGAACACAACATATGGCACTCGGAACACATGTGGCACTTGGACACACAACATGTGGCACTCGGAACACAACATGTGGCACTTGGACACACAACATGTGGCACTTGGACACACAACATGTGGTACTCACAACATGTGGCACTCGGACACACAACATGTGGCACTCGGAACACAACATGTGGCACTTGGACACACAACATGTGGCACTCGGAAACACAACATGTGGTACTCACAACATGTGGCACTCGGACACACAACATGCAGTACAAGAAGTACCTCCGTATTTCAGTATATAATCACGTAAACATATAATGGTCGTTACAAGTGGCACTTACTGTCTGGCACTGAGAGAGAGAGAGAGAGAGAGAGAGAGAGAGAGAGAGAGAGAGAGAGAGAGAGAGAGAGAGAGAGCCAAGTGTTTCCTCAACTAGTGAACGAGACCGTCAGGTGATTAAACGACAAAGGAATTCCACACACCGCAATGGTTCTCAATGGCATAGATCCTTCACGGCCTAAATGTCCCGTCACCTCTCAAACGTCCGCAGTCTCTGATGGGCGCCGCATGCGACTCTAGCAGGATACACTTGCTCGCGGGTATGACGAGCGCTGATTGGCTCTCACCACAGTGAACTGTGTCAGTGTGACATTCCTAGACCTGAGTACGACCAGGACCAGTCAGAGTACGTCAGGCCCTCGTACGCGTGGTTTTGGCCAAGATGTGACCCGCATTACGTCTGCCTGTCACCGTGACGTCACAAGGACTACCCCCCCCCCCCCACTCTCTCCGTGCCAGAAGTTGTCACCGGTGTCGGGACTATCGGCCACAGGTTATTCTTACTTATGTTGTATGTTATTGTAATGTTATAATAATAATAATAATAATAACAATAATAATAATAATAATAACAATAACAATAACAACATCAATAAAAATAACAATGACAACAATAACCACACACACACAGGCGCGCACACACACACACACACACACACACACGGTTCCCCATTGGAGTCATCAGGACGAGAGATGAAATTGTGCACCAGTAACAGCGGCACACTACCTACTGCTGAGTGGAGGGTGTGCACAGTGCAGGTGGTGGTGAGGTGTTGTGCACAGTGCAGGTGGTGGTGAGGTGTTGTGCACAGTGCAGGTGGAGTGAGACAATAATAATAATAATAATAATAATAATAATAATAATAATAATAATAATCAAGTGAAATAAACTAGTTGGCCTAATCTTCAGGTGACCCGAAATCGTTACCATAGCAACCATCTGAGAATCTTACCTTATTCGGTATTAAAATCCTAAATTAACTCGTACTCAATTATCACAACCAGACGATAGTTATGTTAATTTACGGTTAAATCTTCGAAATTTTAACAAGTGTTTTCCACGTCATCAACAAACGTTCATCAGTTGACCAATAAATATCGTTCCATCAATAACAGGATTATGCAACGAGCTTATTTCCACCTCAGTGCCCGGCGGAAGGTCTAAATATAGCTCCTTACTACTGCTGGTGCTCTAGGAGGGGGGGAGGAGGAGAGAGGAAGAAGGGGGAGAGGAGAAGGGGTAGGGGGTGTCGCGTCTATATCCCTCACGCTCAGGAAACACTGAGGCCGGAGGTGAGGGGGAGGGGGACCGACCTTGCTGACGTCACACCTACCGAATAGGGGAAGAGAGGACCCATGACGTCACAATAGACTGCAACGTCACGAGCGCCCTGAACCAACCAGCATCCGGCACTTGTAAACGTATTGAAGCTTTTCCCAGTCGGAGTGCTGGAGGTACAGTGACGTCATAGTTTAGGCAGCCAACCAGAGTCCAGGGATGAAATCGAGCTTGTGGAGTCTTGTACCTTTAGTTTCCCTCAACCCCCCCCCCCCCCGCACCACCGTCTGTGCTGAGGTGCCGGGCCCAGCCAGCTAGGAGCCCCCCGTCTCACTCCCGTCTACATCTCAAAATATCCGGCTACAAAAACTCTCCTTAACCTCCAACACCTCAAAATATCTGGTTTATATGCCCTTTATGTCCGGAATGGGAATGGTGCTCATACCAGTATACTCACACACACCAGTATACTCACACACACACACCAGTATACTCACACACACCAGTATACTCACACACACCAGTATACTCACACACCAGTATACTCACACACACCAGTATACTCACACACACCAGTATACTCACACACACCAGTATACTCACACACACCAGTATACTCACACACACACCAGTATACTCACACACACCAGTATACTCACACACACCAGTATACTCACACACACACACACCAGTATACTCACACACACCAGTATACTCACACACACCAGTATACTCACACACACCAGTATACTCACACACACCAGTATACTCACACACACCAGTATACTCACACACACACCAGTATACTCACACACACCAGTATACTCACACACACCAGTATACTCACACACACACCAGTATACTCACACACACCAGTATACTCACACACACCAGTATACTCACACACACACACCAGTATACTCACACACACCAGTATACTCACACACACACACCAGTATACTCACACACACCAGTATACTCACACACCAGTATACTCACACACACACACACCAGTATACTCACACACACCAGTATACTCACACACCAGTATACTCACACACACCAGTATACTCACACACACCAGTATACTCACACACACCAGTATACTCACACACACCAGTATACTCACACACACACCAGTATACTCACACACACCAGTATACTCACACACACCAGTATACTCACACACACCAGTATACTCACACACACCAGTATACTCACACACACCAGTATACTCACACACCAGTATACTCACACACACCAGTATACTCACACACACCAGTATACTCACACACACACACCAGTATACTCACACACACACCAGTATACTCACACACACCAGTATACTCACACACCAGTATACTCACACACCAGTATACTCACACACACACACCAGTATACTCACACACACCAGTATACTCACACACACCAGTATACTCACACACACCAGTATACTCACACACACCAGTATACTCACACACACCAGTATACTCACACACCAGTATACTCACACACACCAGTATACTCACACACACCAGTATACTCACACACCAGTATACTCACACACACCAGTATACTCACACACACCAGTATACTCACACACACCAGTATACTCACACACCAGTATACTCACACACACCAGTATACTCACACACACCAGTATACTCACACACACCAGTATACTCACACACCAGTATACTCACACACACCAGTATACTCACACACCAGTATACTCACACACCAGTATACTCACACACCAGTATACTCACACACACCAGTATACTCACACACACCAGTATACTCACACACCAGTATACTCACACACACCAGTATACTCACACACACCAGTATACTCACACACCAGTATACTATCATAAATTAGTTTAATAAGACTCTAAAAACTTCAGAAGTTAATCACAAACATTTGCCTTAATAATTCTGGATGATAAAATAAATATAACTATGATATAATACCAAGAAGTTTTATAAAAATACTATACAAAAATATTTTATAATATCTCAGGTGATCGCAGGTAATTTCCTCATCATTAATTATAATCATTAATTATTTACCTCTTATATGACTGAACTTTTATTAATAAACAGACAGGATATATAAACAGACGGTCATACAGACAGGATATATAAACAGACGGTCATACAGACAGGATATATAAACAGACAGACATACAGACAGGATATATAAACGGACGGTCATACAGACAGGATATATAAACAGACAGACATATAGACAGGATATATAAACAGACGGTCATATAGACAGGATATATAAACAGACGGTCATACAGACAGGATATATAAACAGACAGACATATAGACAGGATATATAAACAGACATACAGACTGGATATATAAACAGACAGACATACAGACAGGATATATAAACAGACCTGGCACTCCCCATCCCCATCTGGCACTCCTCATCACCATCTGGCACTCCCCATCACCACCTGGCACTCCCCATCACCACCTGGCACTCCCCAACACCACCTGGCACTCCCCATCACCACCTGGCACTCCCCATCACCACCTGGCACTCCCCATCACCACCTGGCACTCCCCATCACTACACTGTTACTAACTATTATATAAGTACACATTACTTGGCGTAGTTATCCTCTTAACTACTTAATCACCACACACGTCACAGATGACCGCGTTAATCACCTTTTTCATGCATCTATTTATCTTTGTTTAATTCCCTCAATACGTTAGGTCAGGTCAGGTTAGGTCAGGTTCAGGTCAGGTCAGGCTAGGCTAGAGGCGGTGTGTCTTCCACACTAGATGAAATATTTCTAATTATCTACATAATTTCCCGACAGGTAATGAAGTGTTGTGTGTGTGTGTGTGTGTGTGTGTGTGTGTGTGTGTGTGAACCAGCAGCGTAAAGATGAGAGTGAGAGAGAGAGAGAGAGAGAGAGAGAGAGAGAGAGAGAGAGAATTACCTCACTTACCAGGGAGAGACTTTAACAGAGTTACATGTGGCCCGGCAGGAAGGTGTAGAGGCGGCCCACTGTAAGCATCCGCCCAGGTGTGCGTGTGTGTGTGTGTGCGTGTGTATGTGTGTGCCGAATTTTGCTCCACCCTGTATATGTCTAACCTAACCTAACCTTACCTAACCTAACCTAACCTTGGAATCGGAGTTACACCTCGAGAATAGAAGTTCTATATTTAAACACTGACCCTCGACCTTTGACCTATGACTTAGCGATACTAGAATAGCCCCGTGACCTTTCAGCCCCATATAGACAAGGTGCCTATAGTCCACATCGGGGTAGACAGACGGACAGACGGACGGACAGACGGACAGACGGACAGACGGACAGACAGACAGACGGACGGACAGACAGACAGACGGACGGACGGACGGACGGACGGACGGACGGACAGAGAAACAGACAGGCAGAGGGCAATAGAACTAATCTCTGGGGAGGGTAAAGTAATCTCTGGGGAGGGTAAAGTAATCTCTGGGGAGGGTAATAAACACACACAGGCTATAAAGTTTATCTCCCAGCTTGTCTGTCAAAGCAGAGGCCCCCCCCCCTCCCCCAGGACGGAGTCATCAATCATCTTGAAGTCGCCGCGTATCTCCCCATCCTCTCCCCCCTGTTTCCTCCCCATCCCCTCCCCCCTGTTTCCTCCCCATCCCCTCCTCCCTGTTTCCTCCCCATCCCCTCCCCCCTGTTTTCTCCCCATCCCCTCCTCGCTGTTTCCTCCCCATTCCCTCCTTCCTGTTTCCTCCCCATCCTCTCCCCCCTGTTTCCTCCCCATCCCCTCCTCCCTGTTTCCTCCCCATCCCCTCCTCCCTGTTTCCTCCCCATCCCCTCCCCCCTGTTTCCTCCCCATCCCCTCCTCGCTGTTTCCTCCCCATCCCCTCCTTCCTGTTTCCTCCCCATCCCGTCCCCCCTGTTTCCTCCCCATCCCCTCCTCCCCATCATTCCCCCATCCCCTCCTCGCTGTTTCCTCCCCATCCCGTCCCCCCTGTTTCCTCCCCATCCCCTCCTCCCCATCATTCCCCCATTCCCTCCTCCCTGTTTCCTCCCCATCCCCTCCCCCCTGTTTCCTCCCCATCCCCTCCTCGCTGTTTCCTCCCCATCCCCTCCTTCCTGTTTCCTCCCCATCCTCTCCCCCCCTGTTTCCTCCCCATCCCCTCCTCCCTGTTTCCTCCCCATCCCCTCCTCCCTGTTTCCTCCCCATCCCCTCCCCCCTGTTTCCTCCCCATCCCCTCCTCGCTGTTTTCTCCCCATCCCCTCCTTCCTGTTTCCTCCCCATCCCCTCCCCCCTGTTTCCTCCCCATCCCCTCCTCGCTGTTTCCTCCCCATCCCCTCCTTCCTGTTTCCTCCCCATCCCCTCCCCCCTGTTTCCTCCCCATCCCCTCCTCGCTGTTTCCTCCCCATCTCCTCCTCCCCATCATTCCCCCATCCCCTCCCCCCTGTTTCCTCCCCATCCCCTCCCCCCTGTTTCCTCCCCATTCTTCTCCCTATTCCACCCCCATCACCCCAGACCGGCGACCCATCTCCATTAACATTCCCCATTTAACTCGAGAGATTCTAGTTCCCACCACCACCACCACTATCACCACCACCACCACTATCACCACCACCACTACCACCACCACCACTATCACCACCACCACCACTACTACCACCACCACTACTACCACCACCACCACTATCACCACCTTCACCACCACCACCACTATCACCACCACCACCACTACTACCACCACCACTATCACCACCACCACCACTACTACCACCACCACTACTACCACCACCACCACTATCACCACCATCACCACCACCACCACTATCACCACCACCAATACTACCACCACCACCACTATCACCACCATCACCACCACCACCACTATCACCACCACCACTACTACCACCACCATCACCACCACCACCACTATCACCACCACCACTATCACCACCTTCCTCACCACTCACCACCTTCCTCACCACTCACCATAACTACCACCACAACCCCCCACAGACCCCCTACCACAAACCCAACGTATCTCCTCCCCACCACAACCAAAACCTCCCCCTCCCTCCAACAGTGACGTCACAACCACACCCTGTAGCTTATTGATTACTCCGTGACGTCATAACCACAGCCTGTAACTTATTGATTATCCTATGGCGTCATAACCACTTCATAGCCAATTGGTTCTAAGCTCCCATGTCACAATAACAGCCTATTTTTTATTGGTCCTACTATGACGTCACAATCACAGCCTGTAGCCCATTGGCCCGAGTGTGACGTCACAGTCAGACTATAGCCTATTGGTCCTACTGTGACGTCACAATCAAAGCCTGTGTCCTATTGGTCCTACTGTGACGTCACAATCTCCTTACCCACCAATACCATAGACTGAACATATTAGGCGGTAAGTCACTCTCACCGAGTCAACGTTTTAACAACCTGAGCCCAAGGGAGGGTCTCCCTCTCTCTCTCTCTCTCTCTCTCTCTCTCTCTCTAACACACACATACACACTCAACACACACACTTAATACACACACACACACACACACACACACACACACACACACACACACACACACTTAATACACACACACACACATTTAATACACACACATATACACTTAATACACACACACACATACACACACACACACACACACACACACACACCACTCTCCACCTCAGAGTTCTTCAGTATCGGGTGTGGCTTACGCCCTTGTGTCTCGGACGATCTTAGTATTGAGCTGCAGATGATTCGTCACAATAAAACTCGGGCCATTTACAGCTTTACATGTCATTAGTTATACCTGTGTGTGTGTGTGTGTGTGTGTGTGTGTGTATTAAGTGTGTGTGTGTGTGTGTGTGTGTGTGTATTAAGTGTGTGTGTGTGCTGCCATCTAAACGCTTCCATTAATAATACGTACTGCAATATTATTCTCCTCATGGCTCATGTAACTCGAATACCCTGAATAGCTTCAAACAATGGTTGGATGCTTATATGAGCAATAGGGGTTGGGTGTAAACGGGACTGCCCAGTATGGGTCAATAGGCCCGCTGCAGTTTCCTCCATTCTTATGTTCATCAGTTATCGACGTCTCTTTCTACATTAACGACTAACTTATTTATTTCTCTTTAATAGCTCAAGTTACGAAGGTTGGAAGGTCATCGTCTAGTGGTTAAAGTTTGGTCAGGTTAGGTTAGGTTTTTCGGTTAAGTTTGGTTAGGTTAGGTTACATTTTTTGGTTGTTAGGTTACATTTTTTTGGTTAAGTTAGGTTTTTTGGTTGGTTGGTAGGTTAGGTTAGGTTAGGTTAGGTTAGGATAGGTTAGGTTTGGTTTGTTATTCTTCTATGTCAGAAAGTCATCACGCTGGCGGTATGAGAGAGAGAGAGAGAGAGAGAGAGAGAGAGAGAGAGAGAGATCCAGCCACGTCGACGGGTAACCACTGTTAAATACCTCAGAAGTGTACTACCGACTACCTAATTGTGGACCCGGGACAGTGCGTTACCGTCAGGCGGGGGACATGAACACCCAACATACTAGGAGGGGGAGAGGAAGGGGGAAGGATGGGGAGGGGAAGGATGGGGAGGGGAAGGATGGGGAGGGGGAGGATGGGGAGGGGAAGGATGGGGAGAGGAGGGGAGGGGAGACACAAGAACTCCTTAGTGTGGCGAGGTATTAATATGTAGTAGCTGTCTCCAGAATGTGTGGCCCTGCCTGCAGACGCCAAGGACTGGGGAGGGAGGGGAGGGGTAGGAGGGAGAGGTGAGGATGAAGGAGGTGACGGGAGGGAAGAAAGTGTGGAGTGGGGACGATGGAAGGGGTGGGATGGAGAGGGAAGGCAGAGAGTGAAAGGAAGAGGTAACACAAAGGAGAAAAGAGAGAGAAAGATGGAAAGATAGAGGAATAAGAAAGAAACAACATCCCCACGCCCACCCTACGCCCACTCCACATCCACACGCGTCCATCCCCACACACTCCCACACGCCCATCACCACGCCCACCGCACACCCATCACCGAGTGGATAATAAGTCTTCGTGGGATACGAACCAGGGGACGTGTTGGTGCATATTCAAGATGGCACCGATTGGCACCACGCCTCCACGAGTGTCTCCCCGCCAGGTAGGTTGTCTCACCTGGAGGCTCGTGACCCAGTATAAATGATGGTGTTCTGCTCACTAATACACACCCAGGTCTGTGTATAGCCCTGGTTCCTCTACCTAACCTAACCTAGCCTCACCTAGCCTCACCTAACCTAACCTAGCCTCACCTAACCTAACCTAACCTAGCCTCACCTAACCTAACCTAACCTAACGTAACCTAGCCTAACAATATCAAAAGTAGTACTCAAGGGGTTAAAACACTGTATTCACGGGGTTAAGATATCATACTCAAGGGTTAAGGAGCCGTGCTTAGGGGCTAAAGAAGAATAAAATGAGCAAAATAAAAAAAATAAATAAAATAAATAAAAATCAAATAAATACATAAATAACGCCTATGTAACAAAAATAAAGAACATTTAATTATATTTAGTCAAAAAATAAAAAGATTTCTCCTTACATCACAGTTCCCTCACCAGCTCGCCCTCAAGTAGAGACAACAACAACTACTTAAGCGTAATTATTCCCCCTTAAGCTTGAACTTTACGCTCCATCACGGCTTGGGCGGGAACAGCTGTTGGTCGATCCTCGCCTCCTGGATATTGGCGCCAAGCTACGTCCTAACCCCGTGTTCTTATTGACTGAGGATATCTACACCATAGCCAGTGGGACCTAGCTGCGCGTCTTTATCGGCTAGGACCTCCTGACGTAGATATCCTAGCCGCTCGGATATCTACGTCAGGAGGTCCTAATCCACTGTTCTTATTGGCTGAGTATATCTACGTCATACCCAGTAGGTTCTAACCCAGCAATCGTTTGGCTGTGGGTATAATGTATAAACGTCAAAGGCAAAAAGGTCGAAATCCAGCATTTTTATTGGCTGAAGATGTCTACGTCATAACCACAAGGTCCTAACCCGGCGATCATATTGGCTGACAGGTAAATTTAGTCCCTGGCAACGTTTCCACCAAAAGTTGGAACGACGCTATTGGCTAAAATTCATCACATTTATATCCCGAATCTATATACTGTATAGTCAGCATAATATCACTTTTGGAATTATATTAATTTTAAGATAACAAAATTTATTCTTATCAGCTACAGGTATATAATTACGATAGTCTTTCCATGTTGATATTCTCACACCAATTTGCTGCCAAGGAACTACACTACTGCTCTATTACTCCGCTATATTTATGACAAACTAATTACGTCGGGATTTTTATTTTTTTGGTGTTTATTCATAAAAGAATCATTTTTCCTGTCGTATATATTATTATTCATTAAAAAAATAGTGTAATCTTTTTTTATAATTAATACTCATTATAAAAACTGTTCTCCGTCAGTGTTTTGGTGAAGAATAAACGTTATTGTTTTAATACTAATTAATCTTTATACTGGAAAGAAAGGTGAAGGGGAAAGACAGACAGACAGACAGACAGACAGACACAAACAGGCAGACAGACAGACAGACAGACAGAGCGATTCCTTAAGCAATCTCCACCCTGACACTAGGATAAGTACTCCTCCCCCTCACCTGCCCGGCACCTCCCTCTCACCTGCCCGGCACCTCCCCCTTACCTGCCCGGCACCTCCCCCTCACCTGCCCGGCACCTCCCTCGCTAATCACATCAGGTCATCATCATCATCACGGCATCAAGTGCTGCTCGACACCCATTACCCTTCAATGAGGCTGTCACCCACTGCCCCTCACCCATTGCTGGTGACCCACTGCCTCTCACCATTAATGAGGCTGGGAGTCGATGCGCCACTATTGCATATGTAAATTAAGGACTTGTGCCCAACCTTCTCCTGACACCAAGAACTACGGTCCCCTAGGTAGTACATGTACTCTGGTATCATGATAGTACATGTACTCTGGTGTTATGATAGTACTCTTGCTGGTGGTAGAGTACATCATGTATTCTCTGATACATGTACTGTGTTAACTACAGCTGTAAGGAATGTATCACATGTACTCTAAATGTACTAGTCAGAGTACATTCACAGGTTATATACACTTAAGACACCTGGAATATATCTTACAGGTGTATTGGCAGCGTAATTTCACTGGTACTGTTAGCAATATATCCAGGTGACAGTAATTGGTTTTGTGTGTGTGTGTGTGTGTCCTTGACCTACTTCCACAACTACTACCATCACCACCACCACCACCACCACCATCATCATCACCACCACCACCATCACCACCACCACCATCACCACCACCCCTCATGTTAAGTGCCTGTTGTGTTAAAATGTGTGGCAATATTGCACTCAGGTAATTTACTGCTATATTAACGCTGAAAATTAACAATGACAACACACACACACACACATAAACGAAAGTGTGTGTGTGTGAGTGCGTGTGTGAGTGAGTGAGTGTGTGTGTGATGGCTGGCATACGTATTGCCTTATTAGGATATCAATTGGTAGTTACGGACACAAACATCACATACACCAACACTTACCCCACATGAAGTCTTCCCGCTGGCCAACCACAACACACCCTTACGCGGACGACCAATAAACTCCCTCCACCGTCCTCCCGCCTCCCTCTCACTGGTTATCGCCACCGAGAGCTTCATCCAATCAACGTCGAGCTTTCATATACGCTTAACGTTACATCCACTCACGACTCAGCTTTTATACATGAGAAAGTTGTTACATCCAATCAAGGGTAAGATGTGATTCGTGTCCAGGCAAGACGAGTGACGAGATGGGTAAGTGTAGGGCCTAGGGTACTGCATAGGGTGGGGGGGGGTATAAAGGCTCTGGGGGGGGGGGATTATTAAGGCTCCTGGGGGGTGGGGTGGAGGGGAGTACTAAGGCTCTGGGGTTTATTAAGGCTCTGTGTCACTCTGATGGATGTAGTAAATGAGGAGGAATATTGTTTTCATTGACGTTTTACTGTCATATTACACGAACAATCCGACTCTCTCTCTCTCTCTCTCTCTCTCTAGGAGGCGTGTGGGAATTAAAACCAGGAGACCTACCACTACCACCATCACATCTACCCTACTACCACCATCGACACAAACACTAACCACTATTCCCACCACCATTACCCCCATCGACACCCTAACTACTATTACTATCACCACCACCACCAATCTCATGTCTTCTATCTGGGAAAGGAGGGGTGGAGAGGGGGAGCCAACTGGGGGAGGAGGGGTGGAGAGGGGGAGCTAACTGGGGGAGGAGAGGTGGAGGGGAGCTAACTGGGGAGGAGAGATGGAGGGGAGTTAACTGGGGGAGGAGGGGTGGAGAGGGGGAGCTAACTGAGGGAGGAGGGGTGGAGAGGGGGAGCTAACTGGGGGAGGAGGGGTGGAGAGGGGGAGCTAACTAGGGAGAAGAGGTGGGGAGAGGGAACAATTTTTCCTGAAAGTTTTCGAGTGTTTTCGTTTTTCAGTGAGGCTGAGGACTGGTCAGCGAACACGACCCATGAACCTATTCTCTCTCCTCCTGACACCCACTCACCCAGCCTTTCACCCACCTATCCCCTCTATCCACCTTCCCACCCATTCATCCACCCCTTCACGCCCCCCATTAGCCAATCAGCCACCGCCTCCACCCCCCCCCTTTAACATTATACAGAGAAAATTACACAATTTCTAGTCTTCCCATCACTAACTTTGGGGTCCTCCCTCCCTTTCTCCCTCTCCCTTCCTTCCTCTACTCTTTCCTACTGCCTTCTCTCCCTCCTTCCCTTCCTCTCACCTCTACTCCCCCTCCACTTCCTCTCACCCCTCCTCCTCCCCCACCCTCCCCCTCCACTTCCCTTCACCTCTCCTTATCCACTTTCCTCCTTCCTCTCACCTTTCCCATCCTCCCCTTTCCTTTCATCTCCCCCTTTCCCGTTCTTCCTCCTTTTCCCTTCCTCTCACCCCTCCTCCCCTTCCTCTACTATTTTCCTTCTCTCCCCCTACCGTTATCACTCCTTACTCCTCTTCCTTCCCCTTCTTTACCTCTCTCTCTCTCTCTCTCTCTCTCTCTCTCTCTCTCTCTCTCTCTCTCTCTCACGCCCACCACCCACCAACACCGTATCTTCAAAACCCATCCCTCCACCCACCAGCGCCGCATCCTCCTCCACCCACCAGCGCCGCACCCTCCTCCGCCCACCAGCGCCGCACCCTCCTCCACCCACCAGCGCCGCACCCTCCTCCGCCCACCAACGCCACGCCCTCCGCCCACTGCAGGTCCTCTAGCGGTGACAGTCTTTGAACACCACACACGAGACGGAAGGGCTGGCAGCAAACAGTTTCAACAATCAATAACAAGGCCGCCTGTCTAGTGGTCTCGGGAGTCCCTCGTGTTCTCAGGGGTCCGTCGGTTTCTCAGGGGTCCGTCGGGTTGTCAATGGCCCGTCGGTTTCTCTGGGGTCTGTCGGGTTCGCTGGAGTCTGTCTGTTTCTCTGGAATCCGCCGGGTTCTCAAAGCTCCGTCGTGTTCTCAGGATTACGTCGGGTTCGTAAAGATCCGTCGGGTTCTCATCGGTCCGTCGGGGTCTCTCTACACCCACTACCGTCTCTGAGAATCTTAACATTACATTAAGTTTCTTCCCTTACGATACAATAACGACATATTTAACTACGGTAAAATCTCTCAGTGCAATTATGACGTCACTCTGGCCATTAACCCCCCCCCCCCCCACCTCCCTTTAAGTGAGTTAGTTAAGGGGAGGGGAGGGAAGGGGAGGAGAGGGAAGGGGAGGAGAGGGAAGGGGAGGAGAGGGAAGGGAGATATGGTGACACAAATCTTTGATAATCCAAGACGACCAAATGGGAGAGAGAGGGAGAGAGAGAGAGAGAGAGAGAGAGAGAGAGAGAGAGACTACACACAACATCATCTCACTAGGGACACAGTTCGGCCACGTCACAGAAACCACTTGAGAGGTCCTAAGAGTGGTGTCCTCTCTCTCTCTCTCTCTCTCTCTCTCTCACAAGACACGGTGGTGGTGGGTCCATCTCCTTGAAATTAGGGACAACTTCTTACAAGGTGGCGTGAGCGTCTCAAAGGGGAGAGAGAGAGAGAGGGGGGGGGGGGGAGCAGCGGCGCTCACAAGACTCCTCACAAATTATCCATTACCAAGACTCCTTCCCAAAGACTCACAAGCGACCATAAAGACTCATAATTCCATCAGTCATGTTAGTTAAATATTGACGGGAGATAACTTAGGTAGATGTGTAAGATTTATCTTTAATTATTATACAGTAAATTATTGAGACTATCCTAAGAATGACGAGAGTCGTATTAAAAAAACAAAGTTAATCCGAGGTAATTCCAAGTACTGTCCAAACACAAGCACCGGAGAGCCATTTGGTACCGAGAATATCCTGGTATTAGTGGTATTAGACGTCATCATCTCCATAGAGGGGGTGAGGGGAGGGTGAGGGGAGGGGGAGGGGAGGGGGACGGGTGGGGGGGAGGTGGAGTCACATTAAGTGGTTTATATTACTAAGACGGGAAACTCCAGCTAACACTTGCAGGTGCCAACGTTCGCTTATTACCATAATTATAATGCATGATATGCCTCCATGCTTGTCCAGGGTACGGGCTGATGTAGTGTGTGTGTGTGTGTTGATGAAAGGTAATAATAATAATAATAATAATAATAATAATAATAATAATATCACCCCACGTCTAGTTAGCTGTCAGAGTTGCTCCTCGAACTTCACCAAGGACGACCTGTACTCGATAGCTGAGGATCCACCTCAGTGTGTCAAGTCTCTCAACTGCCGGCAGGTCCCTGAGAGGTTTGGCCTCCCTCACTCTTTCTTCCTTGCTTCCTTCCCTTCCTCCCACCCCCTCTTATTCTTCCTTCTTTTTTTCCCTCCCTCACTCACACTTCCCTCCTCCCCCCCACCCCTCCCTCGACGGCTGTTACTCTCTCCCCGTAACTCACAAATTACCAGTTTCAGAGAGTAACTTACGAGGTACCACAATGGCTTCCCGACACCCTAGACCACAATTACGTCACCTATTTCCCTTTGTCGACCTTTGAGAGGGTGTTGTCTTAGGGTGATAGCGGGTGATGTCTTAGGGTGATGTCTTAGGGTGATGTCTTGGGATGATGGCGGGTGATGTCTTAGGGTATCAGAGGTAAGCAGTGTCTTAGCCCTCGTGCGTGTGTGTGTGTGTGTGTGTGTGTGTGTGTGTGCGCGTGTGTGTGTGTTATTTTCTACCCTTACTATCTGTTGTTGCACCTGGGGGGAGGGGGGTGGAGGGTGAGGGTGGAGGGTGAGGGTGGAGGGTGAGGGTGGCAGGTGAAGGGTGCTGAGGGGTCAGGACAGGTGTGTTACCTTGAATACAATTGAGATTAAACAGCTTTAGGGAACAGTGTCAGGTAATGGTGATGTTAGCACTACCATGATGTTAACAATATATCCTGTTAGCACTGCCATGATGTTAACAATATATCTTGTTAGCACTGCCATGATGTTAACAATATATCCTGTTAGCACTGCCATGATGTTAACAATATATCCTGTTAGCACTACCATTATGTTAACAATATATCCTGTTAGCACTACCATGATGTTAACAATATATCCTGTTAGCACTACCATGATGTTAACAATATATCCTGTTAGCACTACCATGATGTTAACAATACCTCTTATTGACCCTTCTTCCCACGCTTTATTCTTATTTATTCTCAATTTTCTTCTTTCCCTCCTCCTCTTCTTTATTCTCTGTTCTATCTTTCTACTGTCCTTCCTTTTCTCTCCTTTCTTCCCATCCTCCGTTCCCTACCCTCTTCCTTCTCCCCCCTCTCCCCCATCCCTTTTATCTCGTTTCCTCTTCCCCATCATCTTACTCCTGTTTTTCCCTCTCCCTCCTCTCCTCGTTTCTCCCTCTTCGCCTTCCTTTCCTTACCTCTCCTTCCCTCCTCTCCTTCTCTCCAGCCTTCATCCAGCCGCCCTCACTCACTGCTAATTAATATTCACGACATATTAAAGCGAGAGGTAAAATCGCAATAAATTTTCTCCATAATCAGGCAATGAGTTCCACTCTCGAAATGGAACCACGACAGGTCTGGCACATAGGTCTGGAACCACGACAGGTCTGGAACACAGGTCTGGAACCACGACAGGTCTGGCACATAGGTCTGGAACCACGACAGGTCTGGAACATAGGTCTGGAACCACGACAGGTCTGGAACATAGTTCTGGAACCACGACAGGTCTGGAACATAGGTCTGGAACCACGACAGGTCTGGCACATAGTTCTGGAACCACGACAGGTCTGGAACATAGGTCTGGAACCTCGACAGGTCTGGAACACAGGTATGGAACACAGATCTAGAACCACGACAGTTCTGGAACACAGGTCTGGACCACAAGTCTGGAGCCAAGATGAGTCTGAAACCATGACAGGTGTGGAACCATGATAGGTGTGGAACCATGACAGGTGTGGAACCATGACAAGTCTGGAACCATGACATTTCTGGAACCATGACAGGTGTGGAACCATGACAGGTGTGGAACACAGTCCTATACCATGATACACAGCGGGATTATAGAATACGGCCTCGCTACTGTTTTTTCGCGTAGTATTTTTTCTGAATAAAATTTTGTCCAGTGGAGAAAATGAGTGATATATTTTGTCCGGTGGAAAACTTAACTGGTGGCAGTAAGTGAGGAGGTAGTAGTGGTGGTAGTAAAGGAAGGGGTAATGGTGGTAGTGACAGTAAGGGAAGGGGTAGTAGTAGTGGTGGTGGTAGTGGCAGTAAGGGAAGGGACAGTGCGGGTAGTAGTAGTGGTGGTAGTGGAGTAAGGGAAGGGGCAGTGCGGGTAGTAGTAGTGGTGGTAGTGGCAGTAAGGGAAGGGGCAGTGCGGGTAGTAGTAGTGGTGGTAGTGGCAGTAAGGGAAGGGGCCAAGACTCGTCGGTTCATGCCATAAAGTAAGTGTTGACTCCAGCAGAACTAGACCAGAGACTATACAGGAGGAGGAGGAGGGGGAAGAGGAGGAGGGGGAAGAGGAGGAGGGGGAAGAGGAGGAGGAGGACCCGTGGCCGCAAGATTTGACAGGATCGCAACAGCCAAGTAATAAAATAAAGGACTTCATGTATGCGTCCTTACCACGGTTCCTTCAGGGCGAGTCTTCCCTGTGTGTTCGTTCCTCTCTGTCTCATCTTTCTTAGTCTATTCCTCCTCCTTCTCTTTATCTTCTTCCTACTCCTCCCCTTCATTCTTTTTCTACTTCTCCTTTTCTCTTTCATCCTCCCCCATCATTCTCTTATTATTCCTCTTTCTTCTCCTTCTTCCCTCTCCTCCTTCTCCACCATTTCTTCATCCTCTTCCTTTTCATCTTTATCCTCCTCCTTCCCATCTTTTTCTTTCTCCTCCTTCTCCTCCTCACCTCTCTTCTTCCTGCTCCACCTGTTTCTCTGTTCACCTGTCTGTCTGCCTGTCTGTCTGTCTGTCTGTCTCCAAAACATTATTATTGAGCTAAACAAAATATTAAAACACAATCACACAAACAACGACTAAATAAACACAGAACGAATGGCTTCCTAATCACCCGAGGCATTACCAATTCAAATGTTTCTTTATTTAGAATTAAAACTACATATTCATTAGTCGTAAAACACTCGTTCAGTCAAAGGCAATTTCTTCAATAGCTGTCACACACACACACACACACACACACACACACACACACACACACACACACACACCTATTCAGGCACTGCTCCTGCGGCGCAGCTGCCCTCCTTGGCCATGTTCGGCCATTTCACCGGGATATCAACATAATCAAAAGAGACAATTTCATTTCGGAAAGAAGTGGGATCAGTGTTGAACAGTGACGAACAGTGTTTAAGCCAGTGAATTCAGCACTAGACAGTACCAGTGACCCACCAGTGAGATAAGCACCCCTGGGAACTGACCACCATCTTCTAACCGGATGTTAATCAGTCCACCCTGGGAACAACAGTGGGTCAGCTTCACACCTAACTACGAGTTAACACAACACCACCCAGCAGAGAGTGAGGTACTGTGACACCACCTTGTGTCCCCATGACCACGTGAGGTCCTTCATATTAATACCCGAGGACGAGTCACTACACCACGTGGCCTACGTGACCTCACACAGTATGGCAAGAGACCAGCCCGGGCCATCAGCTGTAAACTATAATAATTTGTCTGTTCAGTTCATGTTCCTTCTCCTTTCAGTAATGAAAGCTTTTGTTAAACGACCCACCCACCCCATGTCTGTGTATGTAATAAGTTATTTATGTCTAATGCATATTTTCAGCCTTCGTGCTGCAGAACCTTTTAAAAAACCGTTCATTATTAATTACTATTATTATTATTATTACTATTATTATTACACACACACACTGAAGTGAATATTAACTACGAAAATTTACTCACTTACTTCATTCGTATTTCCTCTATACATACTTACTTCACTCTTACTTATTTACTTTATATTTACTTTATCTCCATATTCTCACCCAACACTTATTAGTCACTTACTCTCTCTCTCTCTTCCTTCTACCATATTTTCCTTCCTCTACTCCTCCTCCTTCGTTTATTCCCTTTCCTACACTCTTCACTTTTCCTCCTCCTCCTCCTTTTTCTTCTATCTCCCTGTTCAATACTCTCTCTACTTATCCTCCTCTTCTCCGTCCTCCTATCTTCCATACTCTCCCCGCCATAGTGCCACTTCCCGACCCCACCCCTTCCCACTCCTCCCAGCCTCCCCATCCCCCCCCCCTCATACCTCTCCCTAGTCCTCTATAAACTCTCCCCCATTCCTCACTTTCCCCTATTCCCCTCTTCCATTATCCACTTCCCCCTCTCCCCCACCTTCCTTTTCACGCCGCAGTGGAGAAGGTGACGCAATGTGCCCCCTCTTCCTCTTCCTTCTCCCTCTTCCCTCTTCCTTCTTCCCTCTTCCTCTTCCTATCATCATCTTCATTCGTCTTTATCTCCCCTTGACTTTATTTATTTTCTGTTTCTTCTTATTTTCTTATTCGTTTTCTCCCTTTCCTGTAATTTATCACCACCTTTCTCTATTTCCATCTCTCTATCTCCATCTCTCGTTCCATTTCTCTTCTCTATTTAATCTTATTCTCGTTATTTCTTATCCCCTCCATTTTTATCTTTTCTCTCTACCATTATTCTCCATTTCCATCCCCTCTCCCTCTTTTATTTTCATTACTATTGTTGTGCTCTCTCTCTCTCTCTCTCTCTCTCTCTCTCCACACAGTCTGTCTCTCCACTCAGTCTGTCTCTCCACACAGTCTGTCTCTCCACACAGTCTGTCTCTCCACTCAGTCTGTCTCTCCACTCAGTCTGTCTCTCCACTCAGTCTGTCTCTCCACTCAGTCTGTCTCTCCACACAGTCTGTCTCTCCACTCAGTCTGTCTCTCCACACAGTCTGTCTCTCCACACAGTCTGTCTCTCCACACAGTCTGTCTCTCCACACAGTCTGTCCCTCCACTCAGTCTGTCTCTCCACACAGTCTGTCTCTCCACACAGTCTGTCTCTCCACTCAGTCTGTCTCACCACTCAGTCTGTCTCTCCACACAGTCTGTCTCTCCACACAGTCTGTCTCTCCATACAGTCTGTCTCACCACTCAGTCTGTCTCTCCACACAGTCTGTCTCTCCACACAGTCTGTCTCTCCACACAGTCTGTCTCTCCACACAGTCTATCTCTCCATACAGTCTGTCTCACCACTCAGTCTGTCTCACCACTCAGTCTGTCTCTCCACTCAGTCTGTCTCTCCACACAGTCTGTCTCTCCACACAGTCTGTCTCTCCACTCAGTCTGTCTCTCCACTCAGTCTGTCTCTCCACACAGTCTCTCTCTCCACTCAGTCTGTCTCTCCACTCAGTCTGTCTCTCCACTCAGTCTGTCTCTCACTACCTCTACCATTTCTCTCTCTTCTCCCCTTTTCCCTTTTATCCAGCTTTTCCTTCTTCTTCAGGTACCTACTCTTCTTCCTCCTCCTCTTCCCCGTGTTCTCCCCTTTACTATCTCTTCCTTCCTTCCTTCCTTCCTTTCTTACTTCCTTTTACCTCTTGTATTGTTCGTTCCCATAAAATTTCCTCCTTCTCTTTCTCTCTCTCTCTATCTCTACCCATCTTTCTTGGCGATTTTCCCTCTTTCCCTTCACATATTCTTTGCTTCCTTCCTTCCTTCTTATTCGTCTTCGTCTCGTTCTCTCCCCCCTCCCTCCATTTTCCTTCCCCTCCTCCTCCTCTTCCTCTTCGTGTTCTTCTTCGTCCTCCTCTTATCTGAGTCTCACCTTGGCATTCTGCTTTGCATCCTATTTTAAGAAACAATAACCTCCTTCACCCCTGCCCCCCCCTTAACCTCTCGCCCCCCCCTCAACCTCTCGCCCCCCCCCTCTTCCTCTCTCCTCCCCCTCTCCTCCTGTTCTGCTTCTACCCATGAGAGGGAGGTCAGGATGGAGAGGCAGCTAAGGTATATATCTCTCACTCCCTCCTAACCTCTCCTTGTGCTCCTGCCCATTAAAGAGGGAGGGAAGGAAGGAAGGAGTAAATGAAGGAGGGAGAGGGGGAAGGAAGGGGAGGCGGAAGGAAGGAGATAAGAAGGGATGGTTACTGGGAGAGATGGAAGGAGGGAGGGAGGTGAGAGGGAGGGAAGGAGGTAAGAGAAGGCCTACAGCACAACCCTACCTCATGCCCCGCCTCTCACTAAATCCCCAAGGCTCCACCCCCACCCCATTCCTCGCCCTTCCCCACCTCACCCCCCAAGTCCATTCCCCCACCTACCCCACCTCTCCCCAAACCCCCACCTAGAGGATCAATAGAGTTAAGATAGAGGTCGCCTTGTAGTCATATCGGCTGGAACTCTTAACACAAGTGGCTCCATAATGGCGAATTCAGAATCCAATTTTACTCTCGAGGAACCACCACCCCCCCCCCCCACCACACCCCCCCTCCCCCCCAAATCCCTGTTTTGTTGGTGTTGTTATTTTTATTATTTTTTTTCCTCTCAATCTCGGTTTTTATTGCCTTTTTCTTGTTCTTTTTTATTATAACTTTTTATTCATTATTTACTTGTTAGTATTTTTTTCTGTTTATTTTTTATTGGTATTGTTATTTGCTGTGAATTATTATAGTGTTTATTCATATATTTTACTGGATTTATCATTATTTGTCTATTTATCATTAACTTAGTGTTTATTTTATCATTTATTAGTTACATATCATCATTATTTTGATAAAGGAACAACACTATAACTTTTCTGTCTTATATTAACGTCATCATCATTAATGTATTGCAACTATGATATAAATCAAGTGGTTCTCGTTTTGCAATAATTACATGCAACACTGTACTGGGCAGGAGGAGGAATGACCCCGTTGATGACCTGACCAATGACCTCGTGACCCCGCTGCTGACCCCGTGACCTTTGCCTTTGACCCCAAGCTGTATGGTGTGCTAATATATATACATACACACATACATACATACATACATACATACATACCAAACCACCCTCGTAAAGTGGCGGCAGTGGCTTGAAACGTCACACTCAGAGGACCAATCAGGATCGTGTTTCGGCGTCCTGATCACAACTACCTGCCATTCAAGACGATAAAATCACGACCAGATAAGAAGAGAGTTTACGACGACCCTCGCTGCAGGGACGTGGTGGTCGTGGTTGGGTAGTGAGGTGTGACTCGTGAGGAGCCTTTACGCCCTCGTCATGTGAGGAATACACTGTTAATGGGAGAGCTTCGTCAGGAGAGCTTCGTCAGCAGCGGTATACGGTCACCCAGCAGTTGCCGTCACTGATAGTACATGAAGTCAGAGAGAAATGGTTATATATAAATATATTCGTGTGTGTGTGTGTGTGTGTGTGTGTGAAGTTCTGAACTGTATATTGGCAGGCAGACAAACAGACACAGACAGACACAAAAAGATAATAAGTATATTTAGAACAACGACGTCAAAACTAAGGCCCTGAACAGAACACTTCCCCCTCCTCCACTACCCCTCCTAGCCCCCTCTTCTACCCCTCCTCTCCTCTCACTTCTCTTCATCCCCCCTCCCCTACCCATCCTCACCCTTTCCTACCCCTCAAATCATCAATTCTCTCCTCTCCCCCTTTCCTACCCCTCCAATGATCCCTCCTCCCCCCTCTCCTCTTCCCACCCCACCCCTCACCCCTCCCCTGGTAATGTACTGTCTCTCGGTCATCCTTCTAAGGGGTGACTCCCACCAGGTGCCTTAGTATCTGCTCTACTTATGTATCTTGTCACTAAGGCCGTCGACCGGGTGACTCTTGCCTTAGGTTAGCTGGGCAGAGGTGATGGTGGTACTCAGGGACACTATCTCGACCACTGGGACACCATTTGGACCACTGGGACACCATCTGGACCACGGGGACACCATCTGGACCACGGGGACACCATCTGGACCACGGGGAACACCATTTCGACCACGGGGACACCATCTGGACCACTGGGACACCATCTGGACCACGGGGTAAACCATCTGGACCACGGGGAACACCATCTGGACAACGGGAACACTATCTGGACCACGGGGACACCATCTGGACCACAAAAACACCATCTGAACCACTGGGGACACCAACTAGACCACTGAAACACCACTTGGGACTATCACAATTAAGACGGGTGCTGGGAGACCGAGTGATCGAAGTGATGACAGTGGGTGACATTAAGACGTGTGGGGAAGCATCAACCACCTCCCACGGGCGTCACACCTGAACATTACGCCGTATAAACATTTCATTAAGGTGCATCGTAATTAAGGAGACACGATTCAGATCACTTCTCATATATCATTGCGCTCTAACGTCTGTCTGTGGGATATTGCGACTGGTTAACGCCTGTCTGTGGGATACTGTTGTTGGTTAATGCCTGTCTCTCAGATATCATCAAGAGAAAAGTGAGTGAGTGAGTGAGCCATTCGTTAAAGGCTTCTCCCACTACCGCCCGGGACCTCCAGTACTGTAGGTCTGAGAGCTTGAGAGAGAGAGAGGTGGTGGTCCTGATTCTCACTCTTGTTTATGCATTAAAGAGTTCATGATACAACAACTGGGGAAACCAAACCTAACCTAACCCAAAATAACCTAACCTAACCCCAAATAACCCAACCTACCCTACCCTAACCTAACCTAAACTACCTTACCTTAACCTAACCTACCCTAATCTAACCTAACCTATGTGACACTGGCGATATTCTGCCCGTAAACACACACACACAGGGCCAGTACGGGCATTCAGGAGGGCTTAAAGAATAGCAACGCCAGACGTACCTTCGCCAGTCTTTTTCCGGCACTATTAATTTCCCCTTTTTTCCCCTGGTGTCGGTATTAGCGAGAGTCAAGCCCCTTGGTAACCAGTTGAGCCTTGTCGCCTGTTCTTATGTCACCCATTTGTTATTCATCCTCCCCTCCCCTCTCCTCTTCTCTCTAGTCGGCTACCCTTCCCACATCCCCTTCATCCTCCCCCTCATCTCTCACCCCTTCCCTTAGTCGGCCACCTTCCCCATTCCCCTCCTCTCCCCCTAATCGATCACCCTTCCCACCTCCCCTTCACTCTCCCTTCCCCTCCCCAGTTCCCTTTCATTCCTTTCCACCTCCCTTTCACCCTCCCACCCCTCTCCTCCTCCCCCTACTCCGCCAACCTTCCCACCTCATCGTCCCCCTCCCTCGTATCCCCCCGTGTGTGTGTGTGTGTGTGTGTGTGTGTGCGAGACCATTCACGAGACACGAGATATACCACCAAGAGACCGAGATATTTATACCTTTACGAGACAGAGATAAAAACAGCTCTTAATGGCTCAATGATAAAAACTTCATTCCTTCATTCACTTATCTTCCTCTCCTCCTTCCTTCCCTTCCTTCGTGTATATCTTCCATCACGTCTCTCTTATTCGTGTATTTATCACATTTACTCTCGTCTCTCTATTACAGCGATAAATACACAGTTGAACTCACAAATATATCGATATATGCATAATTATATAAGAAGACCTAAACTGTTGCGATATTCACAACAAAACACTACAACACTATAGCCATATATATAGGTTATGTAAGTGGACTAACAGCCCATTAGCGATATATATACATAAGTAGACTAAAATAATATAGCGATAAATGTAAAAGTAAAAAAAAAATAGCGATAAATCTAGAGGTAAAAAAAAATAGCGATAAACGTAAGTCAATAATATAGCGATATAATTGAACTCAAACATCAACCTATGTAAGTAAAAAATATATATCGAAATTCATATATAACTCGACTATAAAGAAAATAACGATATAAGCGAACAATAAAGAAAATAACGATAAAAGCGAACTATACACAGTGATTGGTCGTGTTCCTCACTCTCAAGATTTTAGCTGTGTGACGGCCGGGGCATTAGCAAGTCAAAACAACCCCTCGTTTACCCTAGAGGATAACGTTACGGTATTGAGGGAGCATTAACCGTGATTTATAGTGAAGGGGATAATGTTATGGTATTGGGGGAGCATTAACACCCTACATCCTACACATGCAACATCCAACAACATCCTTCACGACAAAAAAATATTAGAGACTGTCCGTGTGGGGGGTCTCCGTGTGAGGGTCTCCGCGTGAGGGTCTCCTATAGCCTCTCCTCATCTCCATCCCTACTTGATAAATAGTGTCGTTGTGGTAGCCCCGAGGAGCCAGCCACCAACCCACAACTCTCCCGCCTCCTCACGTCTCGCTCTGCTGTATCCCCTAGATGGCCACCGTTGCCAAAAATACCACGAACCAACACTAAAACTACATTATCATCATTAAAATTCTAAAAACCACATAACTCTAACCAAACATTTCCTGAATTAATAAATATTGGTTAGTTTAGGTTACATTTGGCTAGATTTGATCCTAGTTGGTGTTGTGTGTGAGAAATAGTAGCCTCGTAGCCCTGTTCGTGGTATGACTCTTATTCTTAGGCTCAAATATACACAACCCAGTGTCTGACCTGACCTGACCTAACATGGCTTGACGTGACCTGACTTAACCTAACCTGAACTGATTTGTCCTAATCTAACCTATCCTATCCTAACCTGACCTAACCTAACCAAATCCGACCTGAGCTGTCCTCTACCTAACCTAACCCAACAGCCTACGGACGCGCCATCAGGAAACAAGGCTCGTCATTCGCTTAGGTTAGACTAGGTTAGTTTAGGTTAGGTTAGGTTAGGTTAGGTTAAATATAAACCATAAGCATTGCTCCTGATCTCTCTCTCACACACACACACACCCTGACAGTAAGTAATGCGTCACACCTGTTCTTTGACACAGTAATACACTCATTAACTTATTCTTTTCAAAAACTGTTGAATAGTGAACATTTAAAACCCGTAACTCCGCCGAACTACACAGCTAAACAAACAAATAAACAAACAAACAAACACCACTCTAGTTAAGGGGAAATTTATGACACGATGTTACGATAAACCCGAAGGTGAAAGAGGTGTCCGTCGGGGAGGATCACTCACCTGTGTTTACCTGCGACAACACGTGTTATCAATAAAGTCTTCGGTAATCGACCATCGCATTTCACTATAGTCCAAAAAAATAATGGAAAAATATACAGTCAGAAAAATCATGTACGTATTACGACTGTACGTACATGTGAGAGTGTGAGTGTGTGTGTGTGTGTGTGTGTAATCTCATATACTATAAACACGTCAGCTTCCGTTTCCAAATCACATTAACTAAGACGAGAGGAGGGAACAAAAGTTATCAAGACACCGGCAGACAGATGACCACAACACACAGCGATAAGTGGTGATAAGAGCGGCGGGCGGGAGAGGGATCAGAGTCATCGCCGGTGAGGGAGGAACACACGTCACAGTCTGTTGAGGCGACAACTTGTGTGACAGAACCGACCGTGAGTTGGTGATGGTGGGGAGAAGGGTGGATGGGGGTGGGGAGGAGGGTGGATGGGGGTGGGGAGGAGGGTGGATGGGGGTGGGGAGGTGGGTGGATGGGGGTGGGGAGGTGGGTGGATGGGGGTGGGGAGGAGGGTGGATGGGGGTGGGGAGGAGGGCGGATGGGGGTGGGGAGGAGGGCGGATGGGGGTGGGGAGGAGGGCGGATGGGGGTGGGGAGGAGGGTGGATGGGGGTGGGGAGGAGGGTGGATGGGGGTGGAGAGGAGGGTGGATGGGGGTGGGGAGGAAGGATGGGGAGGGTGGGGAGGAAGGATGGGGGGGGGTGGGTACTGTAGGTTGTCACCGTCACGCAGCAGATGGTAAACCGTGTAGGTAAGTGAGATTACATTGTCAAAACGAAACCTAAGAGCGATGCAAAAACTGTTGGCAGAGAGACAGGGCGGGGCGGGGAGGGGCGGGACGGAATGGGACGGGGCGACAGGTGTGTGGTGTTGTGGTGCAGCTGGGTCCTGTATACACACACACACACACACACACACACACACACATATATATATATGCATGCAAACACAAGGTGATACTTGCCTCATGTCTCCTCATTTTAAAAGTGTATGACGTGTGTGTGTGTGTGTGTGTGTGTAGCATCAAAACAACCACTAACACCATAACCACAACAACCACCACCTCATGACTCCTGTTTCATCGCCGTAAGTTAGAGCGTCTCACACTCCCCGTCCACACCACACCCCCTCCTACCACCAGCCTCCTCCCCCTCCCTCAACACCACAATAACCTCACCCCCTACCCACCACCCACTCCCTACCACAACTAAAAATACCGAAGCCCCCCCCACCAACCCCTACACGCTGGGTCATACAATTTACAGGGAATAACAATAACTCGGCTGGCGTTATCATGCGGGGCGATAGGTCTTGTGCCACGCCTTGCCTCCCTCAGATAAGAGACGCACACATTCTCTCTCTTTCACACACACACACACACACACATGTACGTCTCCTCCTCCTATTGTTGCTCTCTTTTCTTGTCGTTGCCTGAGAACTAGTTTGAGAGAGAGAGAGAGAGGGGCACTATCTCTCTCCCCATCTTTCAGCTTCTCCTTCTCCTCCTCCTCCTTTTTCCTTCTCCTCCCTTTGTCGTCGGGGGAAGATCTAGTTAAGGGAATTGGTGGAAGAGAAGCGAGTAGCTAGCCTCCGCCTCCCCCTCCTGATGGTGGTGTACTTTAAGGCAGGTGTCCCATATATTTAAAAAGCTGGCGTGGGTGAGGAAGAAGGGGAGGGAGGGAGAGAGAGAGGAGGAAGGTGAGGGAGAGGAGAGGGAAGGAGAGAAGGGGGGGGGGGAAGAGGGGGAGGAAGAGGGAAAAGTTCGCCTTGTTCTTCATTTACCCCAAACAGACGGGATGAAGGAACAACAGACAATAAAGATGAAAGATACGCACACACACACACACACACACACACACACACACACACACACACACACACACACACACACACACACACCACACACACCCAAGCATCAGGTTACTATGTCCCTATTGACCTCACCTGTGACCTAATTAAGTCACGCGTCTGCTAATTAATAACAGATTTTATAAAGGTTATATAATAGCGACTTAAACAATGTAAACAGAGGAGTGGAGACAGCGAGACAGTGAGAGAACGAGACAACGAGAGAACGGATAGTGAGTTAACGAGATACCGAAACACAGCGAGATAGCGAGAGAACGAGGTAACGAGAGAACGAATAGCGATTTAACGAGATAGCGAGATAGCAAGAATAGGATACAGAGAGTTAGAGAGACAGGTAGACAGGAGAGGCGCTAACAAGAGAAGAGACAGCAGAGTAACCTGGTAGACGATAACATCTCATGCCACAACAACAACAACACCACCACAACCACACCAACAACAACAACACACCACCACAACTCCAACACCACAACAACACCAACACCACCACAACACCACCACCACAACACCACCATCACCACCACAACTCCATCTGACAGGCTCTCATACCAGTCTTTTCTAAACTGTATATGAAACACAGTTATACAGTTAGTAGCCATAACTGTATAGAGATAAGCAAACAATCTTATTTACTACAGGAAAACAAGAAGTGTATTGGAAGAACAAATACTGTCAATGTATACAGCCTTAACAACATCAACCTAGAGAAGTCGACTTGTGAAAGAGACTTAAGGGTACTTGTAAGCCCGGACGTACGGCCTAAAAACAGTGCGTTAATGTTCGAAATAAGGCAAACAGAGTATTAGGTTTTATATCTAGAAGTGTAAATAATAAGAGTGCGGAGGTCATATTGCAACTATATCTTGCGCGAGTTAGGCCGCACCTCGATTATGCTGTTCAGTTCTGTTGCCCTTATTATAGAATGGATATCAATTCACTGGAGTCGGTGCAGCGAAGAATGACGAAAATGATTCCGGGACTTAGAAACCTTTCATATCAAGATAGATTAAAGAAACGAAACTTGCATTTCCTAGAAAGACGAAGAGTGCGGGGAGATATGATAGAAGTATTTAAGTGGGTGAAAGGAATCAATAAAGGAGATATAGATAAAGTTCTTATAATATCCGAGCAGGCTAGGACTCGAAGCAACGGATTTAAGTTGGATAAGTTTAGGTTTAGGAGGGAGATAGGAAGGAACTGGTTCACAAATAGGGTGGTAGACGAGTGGAACAAGCTTAGCAACTTTGTAGTAAATGCTGGAACACTGGAAAGTTTTAAAAGGAGACTAGATAGATTCATGGATGACAGAGAGTGGTAGTAACTCTCGACAAGAGCTGCCATGCACAGGCCAACCGGCCTATTGCAGACTCCTTATTTTCTTTTGTTCTTTTTATGTTAGGACATCTGTAGTCGGCGCTGCCCGCTGACGCAGTCGTGATCTCTTGAGCATGAGGACAGCTGCCAGCCAGGTTTGTCGGGCCCTCCCCTTCCCCATCTCCTCCTCCCCACCTGGATTTATCAACATCCTCCCACCAACAGTCCAGTGCAAAGACTGACCATCAACCCACAACTGATTTACAAAAGTGACAATTTCGACTCGAAAGAAAGAAACAACTGTTAGAGTGACAATTGTGCTTAGCGGTCAATGTTGACACACCCAGGGTCCGCCGTACACTCGCCAACACTGGATGAGAAGCCAAGAAAGACTTCAAACGACATCAGGAGATAAATGAGGACTCCCTACTCCACCCAGGTGAGGAACTATGAATTCCTAACTTCATCACATGAGGAACAAGAACCATCTCCAACACCCCGTGTGAGCTGGAGGACCTACCCGGACCACGTGGTACATCTGCAGCTGTAGTGAGGTAGCGGCTTAGCAGCCAGGTACAACGGCCATCAAGACAGTGGGAAAGACTTTGTTGGCGCCGACATCAGGTCACAAGAATGTTTACAGACCAGCTCCCACAGTACCAGATCTTAAGTTAGTCTACATGTTGACTCTATGTTTCTTATGTTTTTGTACTGAAAGCTTTTGTCAATCAAGTGACCGACTCCCCTATTCCACCATAAGTAACTTATCATCTCTGTTCATTGTATAATTTCAGCCTTCAGGCTGCCATGTTATCTTAATAAACCGTTAATTATTATTATTATTATTATTATTATTATTATTATATACTCAGACAAACACGCAAATACAAACACATTCTAACATATAAACTGGCACAAACACAAACACTAACATATATACCCAGACAAACACACAAACATAGACACTGACACAGAAAGGAAGATAAGTATAAATTCCCTTGAAGAAAAGAGACAAAAATAAACACAGAAGAAGGGAAGTGGAAAAGGAAGAGAGAGAGAGAGAGAGAGAGAGAGAGAGAGAGAGAGAGAGAGAGAGAGAGAGAGAGAGAGAGACTCAACACACACGAGCGCATAAACGGACCAGCCTAGAGGTACAGTGAGCAGGTGAGCAGGACCCACCCAGGTGAGTAACAGCCAGTATCTGCTAGTAGTTACACCTGCTGTTCCGATGGAGTGGTGAGGAGTTACAGCGTGGGAACTCAAGAGGCAGCACGTTACTCTGATACTATTCCATAATGTAAAGTTATATTTCTTGATAATTATAAATACAAAAAGGTAAAATAATAATAATAATAATAATGATAATAATTATAATAATAATAATAATAATAATAATAATAATAATGATAATAATAATAATAATAATGAAAATAATAATAATAATAATAATGATAATAATGATAATAATAATAATAATAATAATAATAATAATGAAATAATGATAATAATAACAACAACAACAACAACAACAACAACAATAATAACAACAACAATAATAACACTAAAAATACTAATAATAGCAATAATAATGACAACAATAATAATAACAATAACGCTAATAATAAATAACAACAACAATAACGCCAATAAACAACAATAACAATAATAAGACAGTCATAAAGGCTACAATAGCGTCCAAAACTCGACGTTAGGACAGGAGAAAGGTGACACAGCTGCCTAATTAGTATGCATTAATGTCTGTCTGTCCTTGACGCCTTACCACACACCAGAGGAATCCACAAGCAAGAGCAAGTGTTTTATACCGCCAGAACAATGTGGTGTGTGTGTGTGTGGTCCCCCCCCCCCCCACACACAGCTCCTGATTACTTTACAAACACACAAACACTGAATTACTGTGGTTTATGGTCACTCTGTTTGTCTGTTTGTTGTTGTTTGTTCTTCTCTTTATTGTGGTCACGGACGAGTTGCTGCTGCCACCGCCACGACCAAGGAGAGGGGGAGGGAGGGGGGAGGGGGGAGGGAGGGGGGTCATACCTCCCTCACCCCCCAAAAGGTATAAATAAACAAAATAAAATCAATAAAATTCATGGCGTCGAAATGTTACTTATTTCCCCCAATTTCACTTTCTTGTCTCTCTGTCTGGCTGTCTATGGACACGGACACACACACTCACGCACACTCACGCACGCACTCACTCTGGCACACGGACGGGCGGGCGGACGTACATGATTGCGCATCGTAAGTGGCAGAAGACGATATATAAATACAGAATAAGAATAAGCAACACAGACCGTGAGGGCAAATAATCCTTGAGAGTCGTCCAGTTAAAGACAGGAGCCACGAGGCGAGAGAGAGAGAGAGAGAGAGAGAGAGAGAGAGAGAGAGAGAGAGAGAGAGAGAGAGAGAGAGAGAGAGAGACTATTGGAGATGAAATAAGAGACAGATGGAAAAGAATAAGAGAAAATGAAACATGAGAGGAAATGAGATAGAGAAAAGAAAAAGAGGAAGAAATCTGGAGATATAATGGGAAATTAAATGAATGAGATAGAAAGAGGAAGCAAATAAGGGAAAGAGAGACAATGAGAGAGAGGAGGAAAGACACGACGAGAGAAATAAAAGAGGGACGGAAATACAGGGGAAAAAATAGAGAAAAATAAAGGGGAAAAAATACTGTAATCCTGCTGGCAGCCAAAGGAACAGTGGGGGTGGGGAAGAGAGGGAGGGGGGAGAGGGAGGGGGGAGAGGGAGGGGGAGGAGGGAGAGGGAGGAAGGAAGGAAAGGAATGAAGGAAGGAAGGAAGCAGGGAGAAAAGGAGGACGGGAAGGAGAAAAGGTTAGACGGAGGTGGGGAGACAGACAGACAGACAGACAGGAAGGAAGGAAGGAAGGAAGGAAAGGACGGACAAGCTGACTCCCTCCTCCTTGCGGGTTGATCGGACAGAGACAAGCGGCGCGTAAGAATTAAAGGAGACAAGAAAATTGGAGAAAGACCCGAAAATTGACAAGATGGAGTATTGGTGGGATAAGTAGGGGGGGGAGGGGGGAGGAGGGGGAGATACGGGGAGGGGGGAGATACGGGGGGGAGGAGGGGGAGATACGGGGGGGAGGAGGGGGAGATACGGGGAGGGGGGAGATACGGGGGGGAGGAGTAGTAGTAGTAGTAGGGGGAGGAGGAGGAGGACGAGGAGGAGGGAGAGGGGGAGGAGGAAGAAGAAGAGAAAGGAAAGCTGCTGTGCAAGAATGAGGCAAAAGAGTTGGAAATATTACAGAGATGGAGATGAGTGAGGGACGGTGATGATGGATTGAGGAAGAAGAGGGGGGAGAGGGGCGGGGAGGGGCGGGGAGGGGCGGGGAGGGGGGAGGAAGGGCGGAGGGGAGCAGGGGGTGAGATATAAGTGAATAAGGTAAAGTTTGGGTGTGAGGATAAAATATTATGGTCAGGAGGGAAGAGATGAGAAGAGAGAGAGAGAAAAAGTAATGGGGTCAGTGAGAGAGATGGGAAAGACACGGGAAGGAAATGGGGTCAGTGAGAGAGATGGGAAAGACACGGGAAGAAAATGGGGTCAGTGAGAGAGATGGGAAAGACACGGGAAGAAAATGGGGTCAGTGAGAGAGATGGGAAAGACACGGGAAGGAAATGGGGTCAGTGAGAGAGATGGGAAAGACACGGAAGAAATGGGTCAGTGAGAGAGATGGGAAAGACACGGGAAGAAAATGGGGTCAGTGAGAGAGATGGGAAAGACACGGGAAGAAATGGGTCAGTGAGAGAGATGGGAAGACACGGGAAGGAATGGGTCAGTGAGAGAGATGGAAAGACACGGAAGAAATGGGTCATGAGAGAGATGGAAGACACGGGAAGAAAATGGGTCAGTGAGAGAGATGGAAAGACACGGAAGGAAATGGGGTCAGTGAGAGAGATGGGAAAGACACGGGAAGGAAATGGGGTCAGTGAGAGAGATGGGAAAGACACGGGAAGGAAATGGGTCAGTGAGAGAGATGGGAAAGACACGGGAAGAAAATGGGGTCAGTGAGAGAGATGGGAAAGACACGGGAAGAAAATGGGGTCAGTGAGAGAGATGGGAAAGACACGGGAAGAAATGGGGTCAGTGAGAGAGATGGGAAAGACACGGGAAGAAAATGGGGTCAGTGAGAGAGATGGGAAAGACACGGGAAGAAAATGGGGTCAGTGAGAGAGAGTAGAGCGCTGAGGATGATGAAGGTACACTGGGTCTGGGGAGGTAAGTGTGGTGGGGAGGTAAGTGTGGTGGGGAGGTAAGTGTGGTGGGGAGGTAACTGTGGTGGGGAGTTAACTGTGGTGGGGAGGTAACTGTGGTGGGGAGGTAACTGTGGTGGGGAGGTAAATGTGGTGGGGAGGTAACTGTGGTGGGGAGGTAACTGTGTTGGGGAGGTAACTGTGGTGGGGAGTTAACTGTGGTGGGGAGTTAACTGTGGTGGGGAGTTAACTGTGGTGGGGAGGTAATAGAATTGGAGAACAGGGGAAGAAGAAGGGAGAGGGGCATTAATTATGAGAAGAAGAAAGAAAGAAGAATAAGAAGAAGGAAGAGAAAAACACCAAGTATAATAAGAAAAAGATGACGAAAAATTTGAAAATAAAATAAAACAATTAAATAGGAAAATGGAACGAAACAGAGGAATAATAATAATCAGTAAACAAGACAGACACACAGAGCCAAAACACATACCATTACATCGTCCTGATCTCCTTAACACAGAGGGAAGATATCGTACTGGTAGATGAATATTCTATTAACATTTATTTAATCTAATATTTGGGTAAAGAAAATAATTAATAACATTATAAAATTAACTATTATCATTATCATTGTTATCAAAATTCACCATCAAGGTCTATACTTGATGGTGTGATCTTTCATTGTAGACTTAATCGTACGCCAGGCAGCAAGTCTATCCAGCTAAAAATAGACGAAAAGGTAAAAAAAAATAAGGAATAACGAACAGAGAGAGAGAGGGAGAGAGAGAGAGAGAGAGAGAGAGAGAGGTAATGGTGTACAAGCGAAATTAGGAAGATACGTAATTGATAACTAGGATGGAGAAGACAGAGATAGATGGAGAGGAAAGGAGAGAGGGGAGAAGCAAGGGTGGATGAGGGTAGAGACAGGGCTGGATGAGGGGAAGGTGGGGGCTGGATGAGGGGAGAGACAGGGCTGTATGAGGGGAAGGTGGGGGCTGGATGAGGGGAAGGTGGGGGCTGGATGAGGGGAAGGTGGGGGCTGGATGAGGGGGAAGGTGGGGGCTGGATGAGGGGAAGGTGGGGGCTGGATGAGGGGAAGGTGGGGGCTGGATGAGGGGGAAGGTGGGGGCTGGATGAGGGGGAAGGTGGGGGCTGGATGAGGGGGAAGGTGGGGGCTGGATGAGGGGAGAGACAGGGCGGTACAATCGATTACACTACATGAACAACATCCACAATGTAAAATTCAGAAAGTCCGCCGCCGGATGGGTGATGCCGCCAAGCCGTCAGCCAGTCAGCCGCCAAGCCGTCAGCCAGTCTGTCGCCCAGCCGTCAAGTCAATTAGTCTCCTAGCCGTCAGCCGTCCAGTCAGTCAGCCAGTCAACCGTCAACAAATTAGACAGTTAGTCGCCCAACCGCCAGCCAATCAGTCAGCCAGTCAGTCAGTTTGTCAGGAAGCCAGTGCGCCTGCCAGTCAGATAGTCAGCAAACCTGTTAGCCAGCCAGCCAGTCATCCGTAACCCATTATACCAGTTCGTTAGGCAGTCGTTAAGATATTCAGCCAGTCAGTTTACTTGACAGTCAGCCACACATCAAGGAGTTCAGAGAGAGGGGAGATGAAGTGATGGGGAGATGAAGAAGTGAGGGGGAGATGAGGAAGGGAGGGGGAGATGAGGAAGGGAGGGGGAGATGAGGAAGGGAGGGGGAGATGAGGAAGTGAGGGGGAGATGAGGAAGGGAGGGGGAGATGAGGAAGGGAGGGGGAGATGAGGAAGGGAGGGGGAGATGAGGAAGTGAGGGGGAGATGAGGAAGGGAGGGGGAGATGAGGAAGTGAGGGGGAGATGAGGAAGTGAGGGGGAGATGAGGAAGGGAGGGGGAGATGAGGAAGTGAGGGGGAGATGAGGAAGTGAGGGGGAGATGAGGAAGGGAGGGGGAGACGAGGAAGTGATGGGGAGATGAGGAAGGGAGGGGGAGATGAGGAAGGGAGGGGGAGATGAGGAAGGGAGGGGGAGATGAGGAAGGGAGGGGGAGATGAGGAAGAGGTGAATGCCGGCAGTGGGTGATGCGTGTGGCTAAGACAGTGGTATTTGTGGCGCTGACCTTACCGAGAGAGAGAGAGAGAGAGAGAGAGAGAGAGAGAGAGAGAGAGAGAGAGAGACCCCCCCTGTTCCATGCATCAAGGCAGTAATCAATCAAAGAGCCTCAGGTCTTCCGCCACACTATCAACACTGAGTCCGGTGATGACATTATATACATCTCTCTCTCTCTCTCTCTCTCACTCTCTCTCTCTCTCTCTCTCTCTCTCTCTCTCTCTCTCTCCGTAAAATCGTGAACATCGCCACAACTCCCCCCACAGCCCACCCCACCACCACCACACACCACACACCACCACCACACATGACAACCTAACCTAACCAACCCCGGATTCCAGCCTTTGTTTCAGCTTAAGACAATATTAACCTAACCTAACCTAACCTAACGTATTTTCAATCATCAACATAGTCGTCTGTTCATTTATAAGCAGTTAATGTATTTCATATGTGTTTATTTTATGTTGAAAAGGTCTTAGTTAATGTTACGTTTAAAAGAAGAACTTACACTGTTTTTATTATTATTGTTGTTGTTGTTATTGTTATTATTGTTACTATTATTATTGTTATTGTTATTATTGTTGCTATAGTTATTGTTGTTATTGTTGTTATTGATATTTTTATTATTATTATTATTATTATTTTATTATGCCATTCAACATTAAATTTACCTATTTTTAAATGAAACTCACATAACTTAGAGAGAGAGAGAGAGAGAGAGAGAGAGTGTCAGAAGGTATCTCGGGATCAGTCACAGGAAACATTAGTACTCAGATAGAGTGAGACAGCAGGGGGAGAGAGTCGAGGGTCCCCAGATTTATAACGTCAGAGCCTTTGAGAGAGAGAGAGAGAGAGAGAGAGAGAGAGAGAGAGAGAGAGAGAGAGAGAGAGAGAGAGAGAGAGAGAGAGAGAGAGAGAGAGATAAATACATGCCAGGAGGTTGTCGGACTCTGGGGGGGTGGAGGGAGAGGAGGTCAGTTCGGTGCCCCAGGGACCCCAGGGAGAGAGTTTAATGAAAGTGGGGGAGGCCAGATGGTACCCCAGCTGGACCACAACCTGGGAAGACGAGACGAGACGAGGACGAAACGAGAAGAGGACGACACGAGAAGAGATGAGACGAGGACGAAACGAGAAGAGGACGACACGAGAAGAGATGAGACGAGGACGAAACGAGAAGAGGACGACACGAGAAGAGATGAGACGAGAACGAAAGGAGAAGAGACAAGACGAGGACGAAACGAGATCAGACGAGACGAGAGTTGGTGAAAATGGTGAAAACAGATGGAGCGAGAGACAATAGGTAGAAAAGACGGAGATTGGAACAAGAGAGAAAAGAATGATAATGGGAAGGAACAACAAAGGATAGAACTGGTATAGATTAAAAATATGACAGGAGTGGATGCGTGAGGAAGGGGAGGGAGGTGATGAAGAGAAGGGAGGTGAGGAAGGAAAGGGAGGTGAGGAAGGAAAGGGAGGTTAGGAAGGGGAGGAGAGGTTAGGAAGGGGAGGAGAGGTTAGGAAGGGGAGGAGAGGATGAGGACAGGACAGGAGGAATGAGGGAGACTCACTGGATAGACAATAATGCTCTGAGGGTGTCAAGAGAAGCGTCCTATCCTGGGTGTAGGATAGGTCAGGTATTAAAGAAGAGAGAGAGAGAGAGAGAGAGAGAGAGAGAGAGAGAGAGAGAGAGAGAGAGAGAGAGAGAGAGAGCATCCTTAGTGGTCAGTGAGAACTTTTCAATGTAGAGATGAAATGAGACTGAATGAGGCTGTGAGAGGGGAAGGGGGGAATGTTGGGGGGATGGTGGGGGTGGTAGGGGTTGGAGAGGGTGGATGGTAGGGGTGGGGAGGATTGAGACACTGGGAAGGTGGGAAGGAAGGGTGATATATCTGGAAGGAGGGAGGGAGGGATGGTGGAGATGAAGGGAGGGATGGTGGAGATGGGGGGAGGGATGGTGGAGATGGAGGGAGGGATGGTGGAGATGGACGGAGGGATGGTGGAGAGATGGGAGGGAAGGAGGGAGGGAGGGATGGTGGAGATGAAGGGAGGGATGGTGGAGAGATGGGAGGGAAGGAAGGGGAGGGGGTTTACACCACTCACTTTCAAAGGGTTAAAATAGTAGAGCGTCTCAAAGGGTTACCAGAAGAGAAAGGAAATGAAAGCGCAGGAAGAAAGGCGTAGAGAGAAAGAGGCCTATCAGGGAACGGAAAGAAAGGAACGTCTCAGGAAATAGAAAGAAAAGTGTCACAGGGAACGGGAAGAACGGTGTCACGGGGAACGGGAAGAACGGTGTCACGGGGAACGGGAAGAACAATCCAACACTTTCTTGTAGCCATGTTCCTCACCTGAAGAGAAGGACTCCAGGGGCACCATGAGAGAGAGAGAGAGAGAGAGAGAGAGAGAGAGAGAGAGAGAGAGAGAGAGAGAGAGAGAGAGAGAGAGAGAGGAACAACTTCGGTTAAACGACACGAACGTACGGTAACACAAGCGCATGATGAACGTATACCGAACATCACGGTACGTAACGCTGCGTCTAAACTACAACATGAGTGAGATAACTCCCTATTCTTCCTTCCTTCCCTCCTCTCTCCCTACTTTCGTTCCTCTCCTCCCCTTCCCCTTCATTATTCCTCCTACCTTCTCCCCCTCCTCTTCATAATTCCTCCCCCCTCCCCTAATCCCCCCCTCCCCCCAGCTCCTCTACTTGACACAGGAATTATCCAAACCAATAAAAGAGGACTGAGGCGTTTAGGAGCAGCCCGGCGTATACCGCGTCAGCCTTAACGCAGCGTAGGAGCGTAAAGGAAGGGGAAGAGAAGGACAAAGGGAGGGTGGGGAGGGAGGAAGATCAAAGGGAGAGGCAGAGGGACGGAGAGAGGGAGGGGGAGGGAGAAAGGGTGGGAGGAGAAATGGGTTACGGCAGAGGGAAGGAAGGGAGAAGGGGGCAAGAAGGAGGGAGGGAAGGACAAGGAGAGGAAAGAAGAGAGATATAGATAGAGGGAAGGATGGAGGGAGAGAGAAGGAATAATTGTAGTGGCAGAGAGAGGGAGGGGAAGAAGGGAGTGAAGGAAGGGAGGGAGGGAGGGAGGGAGGGAGATATTATTATTATTTTTATTATTTACACACCGTATACACACTCTACACACACACACTCAACACACTCAACGGACACACCCACCCAGTCAACACACCCTACACACACTCAACACACTACACACACCCACCAACACACCCTACGGACACACCCACCCAGTCAACACACCCTACACACACTCAACACACTACACACACACACTCAACACACCCTACGGACACACCCACCCAGTCAACACACCCTACACACACTCAACACACCTCAGGCCAGCGGTGTTTGTCACAGGTACACGTATATAATGTCCGTATCTAATTCACTATATTAAATTATTCAAATTTAAGTTAAATGAAACCAAATAGAATTATTCTCGGACAAAAACTACAATTTCATGTTGGATTGGAATTACATTTTGGGAGCTGTTATGTCTGTATGTATGTATGTATGAATGTTTGTATATATGTATGTATGTATGTATGTATGTATGTGTGAATGCATGTATGTATGTACTGTATGTATGTATAATATGTATGTATGTATGTATGTATGTATGTACTGTATGTATGTATAATATGTATGTATGTATGTATGTATGTACTGTATGTATGTATAATATGTATGTCTGTATGTATGTTAATCCGTGAACTATTTTAACATGAGAGAAAATATTCAAGCTGAGGAAGAAAGAGTTTGTTTGACTTCAGCTTATGTGTTCGAGGGTTTTATCATAGGAAAAATAAAAGCTTTAGAAAACGTGCACCCAATGTCCTCACTCCTTCCCTCCCGCCAACCCTCCTTCCTTCCCTACCTACCTCCCTCCCTCTTACCCTCCCTCCTACCCTCCCTCCCTCCCTCCCTCCCTCCTACCCTCTCTCCCTGCCTCCCTCCCTCCTACCCTCCCTCCCTGCTCCCTCCCTCCTACCCTCTCTCCCTGCCTCCCTTCCTCCCTCCCTCCTACCCTCTCTCCCTGCTCCCTCCCTCCTACCCTCTCCCCCTGCCTCCCTCCCTCTCTCCCTGCCTCCCTCCCTCCCTCCCTCCTACCCTCTCTCCCTGCCTCCCTCCCTCCCTCCCTCCTACCCTCTCTCCCTGCCTCCCTCCCTCCCTCCCTCCCTCCCTCCTACCCTCCCTCCCTGCTCCCTCCCTCCTACCCTCTCTCCCTGCCTCCCTCCCTCCTACCCTCTCTCCCTGCTCCCTCCCTCCTACCCTCTCTCCCTGCCTCCCTCCCTCTCTCCCTGCCTCCCTCCCTCCTACCCTCTCTCCCTGCCTGCCTCCCTCCCTCCCTCCCTCCTACCCTCTCTCCCTGCCTCCCTTCCTCCCTCCTACCCTCTCTCCCTGCCTCTCCCACTAACCCTTCTTCCCTTCCTCCTACTCTCCTTCCCCCCTCCAATTTCCCTGCTTCCTTGCCTGCCTGCCTGCCTGCCTGCCTGCCTGCCTTCCACGCCGCAGGTCACCAGTCAACATACTACAGTAGTACACGTCACCTGCTGGGCTCTGAGTGTGAAGGGAGGGAAATATGCACACTGTTTTCTCTCATCTATTGTCGACAATTTCATCTTTATCAACAGATACTCCACTCACTCTCCTTCTCTCTCTCTCTCTCCTTCTCTCTCTCTTCTCTTTCTCTCTCGGGCGGTACACACACGTAATAATAATAAGGGTTGCCCCTCGTGTACGAGGATGGCCGGCCCAAGGGCCACCTAGGCGTGAATTTGTTTAAGGTGTAGAAGCTGTCGCCAACACAACAACCACACCCTGAGTTAACGAGCTGCATGACCCAGTGTCAAGGAATAGTCTGAGAAAACCGGACAACTCGCCAACTGCACTGGCTAACCATTACCCCGGACCACGATCCGCGAATCGATTAACATCCAGGTTCCCAATTACTGCTGGGTAGACAGAGGCAAATGGCGTAAAGAAACTTGACCATAATTTCACCCTGCCCGAGGATCGAACCCGGGTCCGCTCGCTTGCGAGACGAGCATGCTGACCATTACTCCACACACACACACACACACATATAAAGGGAATTATTTAAGGCAGTCATCAAATAGTAAAAGCACTTTTCAAACTCACTCAAAAGTTATAGAAGCACGATTTTTAACGCACCCAAAACCCTGCCGACCTTCCAACATCTTAAAAACAAATACCAAGAAAAAATTCACCAACTCTTGTGATGCACTCAAGGGAACTCAGCCACCCACTCTAAACCACATTTAAGTCTTCAATGACTCGAAAAATTGCACTCAGACAGACCTCCACAATGCACTCACAGACACTTACGGTACCTTAGTGTAAATAAACAAATGCACTCAAATCCTTTAATGCAGTTTAAATAGTCGTTAATGACTCCAAAAAGTGCACTCAAACAAGCCTTCACAGTGCACTTAAAACACTTCTGGCGCCTTACAGTAAAAATAATGCACTCTGCCGGCGCCTTTAATGCAGCGGCTGAGCCTTAATGCACCTGCCCCAGCCGAGTGTCCTGCGGCGGGGCTCGACAGAGGTGAGGCTCCTGCTGGTGTTGGAGGACGAGGTGGTGGTGTTGGAGGAGGAGCTGAGGTAGAGAGGGCACTGCTGGTGTTGGAGGAGGCGGTGTTGTTGGAGGAGGAGGTGGTGGTGTTGGAGGAGGAGGTGGTGGTGTTGGAGGAGGAGGAGTGTTCGTTAGGTAGCGTCACTCTCATTACTAATATAAAGTTATAGTCAACAACGTTAAAACTTGTGCGGATGTTAAGATAAATCAGTATTGATAGTGGGAGGGGCCACAGCTGACGTCATCGTGCACAAGAACCAATCAGCGTACGTCATGAGTGGATATTGCCAGGTGAAGAACGACTATAAGCCGCGCCCAGTGAAGTAGTCCTTAAGATATCAAAGTCACAGCAGATGTTCCCCCCACTAAGAGGCGTTGGGTCCCCAGAGCTCATGAAGCACTGCTGGAGCTCTGGTATTGGATATATAAAACTGGATTACCTGTCGTGTCGCCGCTGTTATGTTATGTTTTGAAGACAGCGAGTTTTAGTGGCGTCTGTACCAACTACACTCACTGAGAGGTAATACCAACGACCAGGGAACAGTTCATATTAAAACATGTATGATGAATAAATAAATAAATGAATAAATGAATAAATAAATAAACAACAATAATACTACTACTAATAATAATAAATTAGTTGTTCAAGTATTTTACAACTTTCATCCAGTAGTTCATTAGATAATTATGATGATTATTGTGATGGTACACACACGCACACCTGACACACCACACATACAACACACCTGACACACAAAACACACCTGACACCTGCCGAGACACCATCAAAGGAGGTGTATGTGTGTCAGGTACTGTGTGTGTCAGTGTAGCCAGACAGCGTTGAGACACACACTAACACACACCATCACTAGCCATGTACACCATCAGTAGCCATGTACACCATCACAAGCTGTGTACGTATTGGCCTCGGAACATCTCCTCACCATCTCAGGCACCATAAGTCAGGTTACCTCTTACCTCCTCTACTGACCTGACTAATGGATATTTTTTACACACGAGGGATACTTATTCTTTCAAGTACACTTAACATAACCTAACCAAAACCTAACCTAACCTGTTCACCGACTAGTACCAGGTAACCCTTATCATCGCTCAGGTGTGGTACATGACATAGAGGATTTGTTAATAGTGGTCCGGAAATAATGGTGTGTGATTACATGTTAAAGTCTACAGAATTTATTTGTTATTTTCCTTTTAATTCTATGACAACTAAGATCCAATTCCATTTTTTTTTCATAGTAATCTCCAACAGTCCTTCCCCAACACTCCTCTCCCACACTCCTCCCCAACACTCCTCCCCAACACTCCTCCCCCCACACACCTCCGGCACTCATTAAGTAAATGGGTTTTGTCAACAATGCTCACTTCTCCCCCCCCCCCCCCTCCCAGGCCGCTATGGATTTGATTAAATTCATACATACATACATACATACATACATACATACATATATACATACATACATACCTCACATACCATACATACATACATACATACATACATATATGCTGTATTATAAAATTCTTTGTTGATTTTTTTTGTATAGCTTGGTATATTATATCGTCGTCCAACACGGTAGAGGAAGAACAACAACATTAGCTACCTTGGAGTGTGTTATCCCTGTGTGGTTAACAGTTCTTACGGTGACCACAACAACAACAACAACAACAATAAATACAACTACAACAACAAAACTGACATGTCCACCTCATTACACACACACACACACACACCTTCCCATCTCGCCATACTTCACTACCCTCCCCCCTCCTCTCTCTATCCCCCCCCCGCCCCTCATCCTACCCAAATACCCACAAATTGGGCACTACCATAACCTACCATAACCTACCATAGCCTACCATAAACTACCATAACCTACCGTAGCCTACCATAACCTACCCTTACGTGCCATAATTGGAGTCCTTTCTTGAATATATTGTGTGACGGCTCTCTCTCTCTCTCTCTCTCTCTCTCTCTCTCTCTCTCTCTCTCTCTCTCTCTCTCCTGCAGGATGGTGGTGGCAGGGAAGGATGACTCAACAGCCTGCCAGAGTCCCTGCGGCAGACCTCATTACGGCAAATTACCACACACCAGCACAGTGGGTATAGATCTGTGTTGCGCCTTCCTCTTGCCCAGTCGCTGTTCAGGGATGCTGGGGCGGTCGTTAGCTACCTGGGAGACGATGTAGAGAGTGATGGAGATACTGGGAGATCGTAGAGAGACTGGGAGGTGGTGATGGAGATACTGGGAGATCGTAGAGAGACTGGGAGGTGGTGGTGGAGATACTGGGAGATCGTAGAGAGACTGGGAGGTGGTGGTGGAGATACTGGGAGATCGTAGAGAGACTGGGAGGTGGTGGTGGAGATACTGGGAGATCGTAGAGACTGGGAGGTGGTGGTGGAGATACAGGGAGATCGTAGAGACTGGGAGGTGGTGGTGGAGATACTGGGAGATCGTAGAGAGACTGGGAGGTGATGGTGGAGATACTGGGAGATCGTAGAGAGACTGGGAGGTGGTGGTGGAGATACTGGGAGATCGTAGAGAGACTGGGAGGTGGTGGTGGAGATACTGGGAGATCGTAGAGAGACTGGGAGGTGGTGGTGGGGCGTGGACACCAAAACGAGGACATCCCCATCAGGAGTGTTGACCCGAGACAAGAGACGGGGCCAAGAGACGGGGCCAAGAGACGGGGCCAAGAGACGGGGCCAAGAGACTGATGCGATAGTTAAGAAGGACATGATGGCGGAGAAGAAGTGAGAGAGAAAGATGATAAAGCGGAGGTAAGCGAGAAGGAGATAATAACGGCGAGAGAGAGAGGGAGAGAGAGAGAGAGAGAGAGGGTAATTGTGATAAAACAAGAGAAGAGACGAAGCGGTTGATGAAGAGGTGGGGAAGAAAAACTGTCGATAACGGGAGAGACGAAGACAGCGAGTGGCAGACCGGGAGGAGGGGGGAGGAGGGGGAGGAGGGGGGAGGAGGGGGGAGGGGGGGGAGGAGGGGGAGGGGGGGAGGGGGGAGGGAGGGGGGAGGGGGAGGGGGAGGGGGGAGGAGGGGGGAGGGGGAGGGGGGAGGAGGGGGGAGGGGGAGGGGGAGGGGGAGAGGGAGGTGGTGGAGGCAACTCTTAAAGATGATGGTGAAAGACTACGTGATGGTGACGATAGTGAAGGTCGTGGTTGGTGGTGGTGGCGATGGTGGTGGTGACGATGGTGGTGGTGACGATGGTGGTGGTGACGATGGTGGTGGTGACGATGGTGGTGGTGGCGATGATGGTGGTAGCGATGGTGGTGGTGACGATGGTGGTGGTGACGATGGTGGTGGTGGCGATGATGGTGGTAGCGATGGTGGTGGTGGCGATGATGGTGGTGGCGATGGTGGTGGTGACGATGGTAGTAGTGACGATGGTGGTGGTAAGATATGATGGTAGATCTCGTTGTAATGGTGAAGGTGAGAATTACAAAGAAAGGGAATGAGAAGGAGGAAAAATAAAAACAAGAAGAAAGAAGAATGGGAGAAATAAAAGACACCAGGGAGAGGAAAGGAAGGAGGGAAAGGAAGGAGAATAAAGAATAAACGGGAGATAAAACACGTTAATCACGGAATCACACCCAACAAATCCTCCCAAGACCAGCGTAACACACACACACACACACACACACACACACACACACACACACACACACCGAAATATCACAGGCGACAAAATTGCGCCGATTCGCGAAGTTTATCTTACTCGCGTAAGGGATGAACACCACCTAATTCGCGAAACAGATATAATTCGCGAAGCTGATATAATTCGCGAAGCTTTTATATAATTCGCGATAGATAAATACCCGATACGTGGTTGTGAAGCTGCTCACATTCGCGTAAAAATTAATACCTTTCTCTGGTTCGCGAATTTGATCATATTGAGAGAGAGAGAGAGAGAGAGAGAGAGAGAGAGAGAGAGAGAGAGAGAGACTACCGAGCACTCCAAGATGTCTCTCTCTCTCTCTCTCTCTCTCTCTCTCTCTCTCTCTCTCTCTCTCTCTTCCTCCCAGGCTTCACCACCTGGCCCAGATTGCTCGGTACACTCCGCCAGGTCATCTCTCCCTTCTTACCACCTGCCTCCCACCACCATCGTCGTTTACAAGACTTCAACAAATACCTCCTAAAACAATCTTCTCTTCCTTAACGACAATCACCACCATCAAGATAGCTTTCTTCCCTGTACGGCGGTTCTATCACCATATGTACCACCTGCAATAGATGGTTACAAGCGATCATCCCAGCTGTCTGACTTTCCTACACCCCATCCCAACGCAACCCGGGAGAGTATTGAATCAAGTTATCCGGGTTGTGTTTTTGACCCCATCTGTCAATGCATCGTGTACGAGAAGTCATCAACGTCAATGAACAGCTAATCAAAACTCGGAAACTCTACCCCCCCTCTCCCTCCCTCCCAACCAGCAGGTAAACCTTTTCACCAGTCATGTTTCAGTTTATTTTTTTACCAATTCCTACCGTGCCACACTGTTGTCCACCCATCGTGTTATTCTTCACAGACAAATCTTTTTTTTTCTCCACACGTATGAGAATTTTACTTTATTGTGCCAAACCTGACCCAAAATCGATCCCATTCTGAGGTTATCGTATTATTCCTTGAAGTATAACTGTAAACTCTCTCTCTCTCTCTCTCTCTCTCTCTCTCTCTCTCTCTCTAAAACCTAAATGGAGTTTTTCATTCGATATCGTAATAGAAACGTTACTATACACACCTGTACCGTATGACACACCTGCCCTGAAGACCTGACACATACACATTACAACCCTGGAAGCCTTCTCACTCTCCACTGTTATAACACCTGAAAAATATCAAGCATAATTCGCCTCTTTTTATGCTAATTTTGTGGAAACCTAATCTGGTCATTTGCATATGAATGTGAACAAGACTAGAAAGAATACATATTACTGACTGACTCACAGTTTTGGTGACGGAACGGACGGAAGAGAATAATGACGGTCAGAAGAGCGGAAAAACGAACGGAAGAGCGGAAGAACGGACGGAAGAGTGGAATGACTGACGGAAAAGCGAAATGACGGACGGAAGAGCGGAAGAACGGACGGAAGAGTGGAATGACTGACGTAAAGGCGGAATGACGGACGGAAGAGTGGAAGAACGGACGAAAGAGAATAATGACGGTCAGAAGAGCGGAAAAACGGACGGAAGAGCGGAAGAACGGACGGAAGAGTGGAAGAACGGACGAAAGAGAATAATGACGGTCGGAAGAGCGGAATGACGGACGGAAGAGTGGAAGAACGGACGGAAGAGCGGAATGACGGAGGAAAGAGTGGAAGAACGGACGGAAGAGCAGTATATATATTACATATACTCTACATATCACAAAATTATACAGTGGTTAGTATACTGTCTCCTTAACGTTCATCAGCAACTATATACAAGGACACATTATTAACAGTACTCCTGACATATATACATACATACATACATACATACCTCACATACATACATACATACATACCTACCTACATACATACATACATACATACGTGCAAGTAAATCACTGTAGGTGCGCGTGATCTAGGTATATGCTGATAACCACCAGGAAAGAAGAAAACACGAAGTTCCCAAGCGCTTTCGTGTAATTCACATCTTCAGGGGTGAGTACAGACAAGTCTGTACTCACCCCTGAAGATGTGAATTACACGAAAGCGCTTGGGAACTTCGTGTTTTCTTCTTTCCTGGTGGTTATCAGCATATACATACATACATACGTACATACCATCGCAAACTTTACATTTTCCCCGCAATGAAAACACTCAAAAAAAATTTGGCCTTATTAAAACCACTTATGAAGACCTGGACGAAAAGGCTTCTCACATTAGCATTCAGAGTTACCTCACAGGGGGAAGGAAACACAAGAGAAGCCCGTCTAATTCCCCTTCTCTTTAATTCTGAATTTTAACCCTGTTTCGTTTTTTCTTTCCCCCTCCTCCCCCTTTTGTTATCACCCCCTGCCTTTCTCTCTACACTATATTCCTATTCCCCTTCCTCTACTCACCCACCTACCCCTCCCCCCACCCTTCCTCCCCTCCCCCCTCCCCCAACCACCCCCCTCCCCCATACGATTTTTTTTCCTTTCAAGGTTTTCGAAATATTTCTTCCCACTCTCCCAAGTCTTTGTTTTCTTCATATTTTTCTTCATCTCTTTTCTTATCCTACGTCTTAAATATAATTTGTTCTCTCTTACTCTGAGTGTGTGTGTGTGTGTGTGTGTGGGCCTTCTTCACCGCTCTGGCCACCACACCATGTCTGCCTGGTCACCACACCATGTCTGCCTGGCCACCACACCATGTCTGCCTGGTCACCACACCATGTCTGCCTGGCCACCACACCATGTCTGCCTGGCCACCACACCA